>JAQMYJ010000009.1:19246334-19305523 GCA_030014305.1 Clarias laeviceps
ATATATATATATATATATATATATATGTGTGTGTGTGTGTGTGTGTGTGTGTGTGTGTGTGTGTGTGTATAAAAGAGATAAGGAGGACAGGCCACCATCAAAAGATAAAGTAAGGAGAAATATTTCTCTTTTAATGTCTGAGCCTTAAGTAGACCGCGTAAGCAAATGTAGCCTGCAGGTTTCACTGTCCCTGTTTCTAAACAGAGCACACATGATACCCCTCAGCTCACATCTACCTATCACTCCTCCCGTTACAAAGAAGGAAAACAAGCAGGGAGCGAACATCCTTCCTACTTCCCATAAGATGTGACAGAGTAGAATCCTGGTTCAGCTGCCAAGTATTAAAACAGGATATTTTATCCTTTAACTTCAGAGTCTCTTGCAGTTTCCAGCCTCCATATGCACTTACAGTAGAATATGTACAGTACATGTGGGTTGTGCTCTTTAATTTAGACCACATGGCTAGAAATAAGAGATTCTTATATGGATGATTACTGCTATTGTAAAGTAAGTATTTTCTCCATTGATATGAGTGGAAAATAAAATCATCACGTGACAGAATGCACAATTACTGTATTTTCACCTATTTTATTTAGTGCTCATGATTTTGGAGAAAACTTAACGGCAGAGAGTAAAAGCAAGAGGTGACAGCTGGCGAGTTGGATCCAATGCTGGCAGCAGTTTAAAATTCCTGTGAGCAGCAGCTTCCTGTTTTCTACTCTTCTTCTCCTTTTTTTTTGCTTTCCAAATGCAAAGCATTCAGCACAGTCTGCTTTCACTTCATCAAGGACAAGGGGTTTTTCCATCTCTTCCACCAGTAGGATCCAGCAGGGTGTGGTGGACAGAGCCCACAAGTTTTTGGGGTTTAGGGAAGACAAAAAAAACACCAGGAGGATATCTTGATTCTGTGGCAAGGCTGATAAGAACCAGGATAAAGGAAACACTGTTTTCTATTATCATTAAGTCACTTGATTCATAATGCTGAGTATCAATGGCTGTAGAGCTTTCAAGGAAAACCAGCTGGTACAGTATTTGATTTTAAAAGCCAAATGCCATATGCCATATCTGACTAGATTAGACTAACAGTGTGGTACACATTTTTACTTAGGGGTGGATAAATCACAGGTCACCAAGTACTGGACAGACATTATCTATCTGGGCTACTAGTTTTTTTATTCACAGTGCCTACCAGACCAGTGGTTTCATTAGGCTGTTTACATAATTGTTTATTTAAAAAAATAAATGGTCCAATACCCGAAGAAATAAAAACAAGAAATAAAAACATCCACCAATACCTATTGACTTATTATCATACAGTATATCTCAGGGGAGAAAATGATTCAAAAATCCAACAACCTGCTGCACAGCACACATGAACCAAGGACATAGTCTGGTTCTAGAACTATGTTTATGATGCATATTTCTAGAAACATAGCAAATAAAAATGACCATGCCAGAACATCATGCAGTCACCTTACAATTAAAGACTTCAGTGAGAGTAAATGAAGATAACAGGTGACCCCATTAACATCTTCATGTGCAATCAGAGAATACCAGTCTTCAAATCTAAAATGTTAGCTAAAGACTTTCTGGGTGAGAAACATGGTGCTTTATTACTAGAGACATTATAAAGGAGAGGGGGAAAAAAAAACTTGCTGCCCTCACAGATTCAGGTACTTTTGTATTTTCCATAGTCTCAATCAATCCAACTAAATAGCTTGTCATATGTTTGAGCTGAATTATGATAAATTCCACTTCTTGGCTTTGTTAACTGGACTTCCAGGCAAACATTATTAAAAAAAAACTGGGCAGCACACTGGAGCATGGATTAAGCTACGGTAGCTAATGAATTTATGATTTGCCCATGCATTGTTGTTTTCCCTGTTCGTTTTCATTGTTGCCATTCTAACCACTTCCTAACTGTGGAATTAAAGTATTATACTGCCTCTTCAAGCGAACATTTGTCTTTGTTCATTGACAGTTCTTTGGGTTTGTTAGCAGCAGAAGGCCCATTAAAACACTGACCTATAATTGCTGGTTTCTCCATGTCCTTTCAGGTTTCAGGTTTGCATACAGTATCAATTAACTCCTGGCTAAAGAAAAAGTGCAAGTCAATTGCTTTAAATAAAAAAGGAATAATAATAATAAAAAAAAATAAAAAATTCCGCACTGTGATAACAGCTTGAAAGGTTGCAAATACATGTTTGAAAATGTCTAAAACATACACTTTAAATATTGTGATATGACATGGTGGTTAAGTTACAGATTAAACAAGTAATGCTTTTACAAAATTCTCAGACTGGACTAGTAATAGCATAGCAATGCACTTAACATTGTGTTCCTGTCGATGACACCGCAAAGACAAACAGAGCCTATAATGAGACACTAGATGTAGTCACCTAGTTCTAAACAAGGGCAAGGCTTATCTGGGACAACGTAAGATCACTGAGGTGTTGATATCATCACATACCATCAGCATGATCGGTTACACTTCAATACTATGCTGTCTGCTATGTTATGAAAGCAGAATATCATGCCAGCACCACTCATTCATACAAAGTGCATAAAATCTGAACAGAAATATGAAAGGTGCAGTAAAGGGTCTAGTCATGTCTGTGCCAATCCACCACTGACATAAAAGAGGTCTATCACTCCTGTGTGAATTCAGATGTATTTATTCAAGCTCAAATTCATGAGATGATCAAATTCCATGACAATTAGGAATACTACTAAGTCTACACAGTAATGGTGCATCAGAAATTGCAAATGCAGCTACAGTATACTGCTTTGTCTTATGCATAAATCCACATAGCTATAAAATATGGTCTATTAAATGTGTTCAAAGAGCGAGATTTGCATGCAAAGATACAGCAATGCATTAACTTCGGAGAGGTTATTACTGTAGTAAGAAGTTGCATCGCTGTAACTAATAATTCAGGTCACATTGAAATGCTGCAAAGAAGAAAGCTCTGCAGTCACCTCCAAACACTGTCGTCTTTCCAGAAAGCAGCGTCTAAGCGATAATTAATCGGAGAACGAACCGAATCGTCGACAGCGCACATCCGGGGAAAAAACCCCACGAAAATACGGCGTCTTTAAGACGCGTCTGTTCAACGTTTGTGTCGGTCAACGAAACGCGATTTTCCCAGAACCCGCTTTGCCCTTCAGCGGAGTACGGAAGCGCGCAGTGTCCGGGATGTGACCCCTTACCTCTGAACAGCGCGCGGCATCGAGTGCTGCTCCTCTGCTTCCTCTAATAACTGCGCAACGCCTTCAACACGCCTCGCACGCGAGCGGTCTAGATGGAGAAATGGGACGCGTGCACCAGCAGACACCTCTTCTCCTCGCTCGCTCGCTCGCGCCCGGTTTCGTCTGCCCCGCGCGCGCGCCCCGATGAATAATGAATACGCTTCGGTGTGCGCGAGGCTTCTGTCCTGTTCTAGAGCAGTGCGTGGCGGGGCGCGCGGGCGGCCTCGCGCTCGGGTTACAGGTGTCCCTATTGAGCTCTGAGTCTGGCCCTCATCCCGTGTTTTTTTTTTTTTTCCTTCTTTTTTTTTTTGTCTGCCCGAATAGAAGCTGGACGCTGGTAGTTGCGAGTTAATTGTGCACGCTGGTATAAACACAATGTGTGGAACAATTGAGAATGGAGGCGTGTGGAAATGCCAAAACTACGCGCGCACCTGCAAAGTTGCAAAGCGGCAATGGCATCCGAAGAATGTTTGCATAATAACGTCAACATCGCTTTTGGGAAATATGAGAGGAAATTTATTACTTCCAGCAATTGTTTGCATGACCCTTCTGAATCAATTAAGATAATCAAGATTGTCACAAAAGTAGACTATTATAAGTACTGAAGACTAAACTGGTGGCATGGTGGCTATTACTTGTACCTCCAGGACCCTGGTTGGATTCCCACCTCAGGTTTGTGTGCATGGAGTTTGCATGTTCTCCACGGTGTCCTCCCACAGTCCAAGAACATGCAGACTCCATGCACACAGACCCGAGAAAGGAATCAAACCCAGATTCTGGAGATGCAAGGCGACAATGCTAACTACTAAGCCACCAGGCAGGTTGGGCTAATTAACGTTCCCAAATTGCCCACAGTGTGTTAATGCACATGTGAATGTTGATCGGGGGTCCTACCCACTCACTCAATGTCTATATTGCTTTATCGTGTAAACTTTATCTTGTAGACTAAACTGGTGGCTATCACGTTCGCCTTGTACTGTACCGCCAGGGTCCGGGTTCGATTTCCACCTAAGCTCTATGTGTATGGAATTTGCATGTTCTCCATTGTGTCCTCCAACAGTCCAAAGACATGCAGACTCCATGCACACAGACCTGAGGAGGGAATCAAACACAGACCCTGGAGATGCAAGGCGACAATGCTAACTACTAAGCTACCATGCAGGTTGGGCTAATTGATGTTCCCATATTGGCCATAGTGTGTGAATGCACTTGTGAATTTTGATCAGGAGCCCTACCAACTCAATCACTCACTCATCAGCTTTATCCTGTATACATTTTGTGAGACTTCGGGCACGAGGTGGAGTACACCCTGAACAGGGTGTCAATCTATCACAGGGCACACACACACACATTGCACTCTATGGGCAATTTGGAAACGCCAATTATCCTAATCTGCATGTCTTTGGACTGTGGAAAGAAACCAGAGTACATGGAGAAAACCAACCAAGCACAGGGAGAACATACAAACTCCATGAACCCAGACACTAAAGGTGCAAGCCAACCACTAAGCCACCATGCAGATAAGGCTAATTGGCATTTCCAAATTGCCGTAGTATGTGAATGTTGACCAAAGGTCCTACTATGGTCGTAAAAATGGGAATAAATACAATGGTAATCATCATTGCCCACGGTCCCTAGTTGGACTACAGGGGATCCTAGATGGATAGATGATTGGAAACTGATGTCTTACAATAGGTTGATTAAATTGCACGTAAATGTCCCGAGGATTTTGGCCACATAGATGAAACTGTGCCTCATTTCTGATTGTTCTTTTTCATCTAACTTTTCGTAGTCTATTTTTGTAAACCACATTCCTGATGAACAGCATAATACATTGCAACTACACTCCAAGTCTAAGGGTTGTTGAACTGACATAACAGTGTTATTCACTGACTAAACTGTACACTATTAACTCACTAATCATTTTGACAGTGCAATGCAATTATGACAATTATGGTATAATTGGGAAGGAAGCATGCACATGAAATGAAACACTGTCCAGGCACAAATCAGCAATCATACTCCAGTACTAGGAAGATTTATTATTATTATAATTTTTTTTGCGTAACTAAATTGGCCAGATATAAATTGGCTACGTTTTACTGCTGGACTCATAATAAGGAAAATATTGTGTGTTTCTGAAGATCATGCTGCTAAATTTATATAAAATTTTTGTTGTCGTATGACATGCTCTTCTAAACATAGTACACGATTTACTCTTAATCCATTTATGGAAACACTTACGTTTATAGTTCTTAGTGATGAAGGCAGTTTTTTTAACTCACTTTCGGAGTCTACCAGAGTTTACAAAAAAGATCATCACTCCTATGCAGTTGTATTAATTTCATTAAGAAAAGACACAGCCGGAAATTTGCGAAAAATCACACACCTCATATACACTTATTGCCTAGCTATCATCCCTTCTAAGTGAAATGGTGCAAATGAGACACCTTTTTTTAAAGATAAAAAAAGCAAGCAAAACTTTCTGGTAAAACAACAACATCATTAATAACAGTGAAAACCTGAGTGGTGCTGTGACAGCTGGCTGTTTGCAGAGGGAGTATGGAGTTTGCAGATTAGACTCACCAGTGGGGCATATGATGATCTTGGAGAAGCTCCTGGGAAAAGGCCATTTTCTGCTGTCAGCAATACACAGCGAGCTTTTTCACTACCTGCAACATAAAGCCAGACTGATCTTCAATCTCCATTCAGATCTACCTTATCAAAGACATATTTATGACTTCAGATTTCCCTGTAATCACAACAATGTCATATAATTTAACTAAGGTTTCTAGCCATGGTCCCGCAGTATCTTCTGCCCTACATTTTAATGTTTGATGAACTGAACCAGGAAAAATGCTAATGAGTGCTGCAAAGGGATTGTTCCATGACCTATGGCTGTTGATCTGTATCATATAATATCACTAGTATGACATTCAGAATGTGGCACAACAATTACAACACATCATGTCGACTTATTCAATGGCTTGATGATACCATCAAGGTCATAGTTAATACCAATCATTACAGCTTAATACCAATACTATGTAGATGTCAGAGCTTTTTATATTAAAAACTGTATTCTTCTATCATTGGTGTGACACAATCTGTATCTCTTTATTGCTACAAACATCTGCATCTGTATTTTGAATTTAAACCATAAATGGTCATCGTCTGAACTGGAAGGCCTTCAAACAGTGCCTTCTTTGCATATACCTGTATGTGTTTAGAACAGTTTATCTGTTTACTTTAAATAATGTATTTGTATTCACTTATATGCATATCATCTCCACCATGGCTGAGCTGTTTTGCTTCATTACACACTAATCATTAGGATAGAATCCAGATGTACTGTAGATTAGCAGTAGCTCATGATCAGTGCACGTGGGACCTACTAATAGGAAACCAAATAATCCATCAGTGTTCCTTATATCTGCACATTCAATCAGTCTTTTAATGCGAAATCCATACTGCAACATGGTGACAGCTTTATAGTAATGAAGAACATGTGGGCTATACAGGATGTGTCAGAAAGTATTATTGTAAGTACTTAAGTCAGGAAATAGAGGTTGTTTGAAAAATAAATAAATGAATAAAAAGAACCAGAAAGGGAGGAATAGTTGTGGGTGAGTTCAGTAAGTACTCACATCCTTATGCTGATAACAGAATAGCCCACACACACTCAGGTCAGAGGTGAAAAGAATGTTATGAATAGTTTCTTCTACTTGATTTGTGCACATCTATGTTAAATAAGCATGCAGGATTTAAAAATGTGTATGAATGTATGGATTTAAATGCAATATAAAATGTAAAATAGTGCTTTCATTACAGGAAGTGTCAATTTAATTTCAGGCAGAGCATTTCTAGGTTCACATGTGGTTCTTGTGAGAGAGAGCACATCTGCATACGCCTATACAGACTTCAATAGGTTGAAAACTGCTCAGTCAGCACTCTCGCTTATTCTGCCTTCCAGTGTGTTCGCGCTGTGCGTAATTGTAATGACCGTAGCTCAGTGCAGGACTTTCTCGTATCAACAGGAAGCAATTTCTTGTGATAAACAGAGTATTTAAATTTAAATGTTAGCTGAATGGAGTTGCTTATTGGCACTGATAGCAGGTACATGGTAATGAATGATTTATGCACATTTTTATGAGCATTAATTATAAACCACAATACCTACTGAGTAGACCTATACTCTCACTCAAGATAATGCATTTGCAAGACATAAAGGTGGATGAGAGAAAATGAATGAATGATGTTAAAACATCAGCTAAACTTGGAAGATCTGTCTGAGTTATATGGGTAAAATAAAGAGATAACCTTAGGTGAAGGCCATATTGTTTGAATTTATGTTCATTACAGTTTATGTTTACCCTTTAGGTTTTTGGGAAATAAATTTTTAATGTGAGTCGTGATCATTGCAAAAATGTTGTGACAATGTTAATTTGTGAATGTTACAGACATCAGGACAGCATTGGCATTAGGCTGTTTTTAAAAGTTAAAATTACTTTGGACCTTGATCACATTAAGTTATGACACCTATGTCATGAGTAATATTATTCACTGATTAACCACTTTTGTGTTGTTTGATAACTTTTTGTTTCACTTCTCTATTGCCTCTAGCTTGTGCCATCACCAACACTGATTTTGCTGTGTTTGAGAGCCATGATGCCTTTCTATGCAATATTTTTGAAAGAAAACATAGCTTTACAACACTCGAGAGATGCATGTGTGTTTTGTCTAAAAGAGACAAAAAGATTTTGCTTTTGCTACATCTGGTTCTATCTTCTGTTCTCTGATTGGGATTACGTAGAAACGAACATTTGGGTGAATGAAATTGCAACCTACTTACAACTACATGTTGTAACTTAGGTACTAAGGTACTAAGTTAAACCTGTGCCATAAATCAAATCAAAATGTTTCACAGAAGTGAAGGTATGGGCAGTTACGTGGAAATGGAAAGTTCTGACGCACTGCACATGCATCAAACTGTGGGCGAATCTTAAACCGACCGCTGGTCAGAATTGATTGAAACTTTCGCAGCACCCTAAAGTTTAATTTGCACTATAAGTAAAATAAAAGTGTTGAATAAAAGCGATGTTATAAAAAGTTATGTGCTGGATTTGATATTTAATTTAAAATAAGCTACTAATAAGCTAATAGCGTAAACAAGGCATAAGATACGCAACCTTACAAAATTGTATTTCTTTGTATTAATAAGAAAGACAGGCAGACATGTTCAGTATGTGGGATTCAACCTGAAATAATAATATCACTGATTACATTAAAGCTGTTCAGTTTATTTTTAGCTTTAACCTTTTAACTCCTTCTAAAAAAATATTTTCCCGTTATCGACAGGTACTTCTGCTGGTAGTACAATATGTAAAACCTTCTTGTAAATGAAAGGTAGGGAGATAAATGATGACAGCACAATCTGGTAGTCTATATTTACTTTGGGTCCTAAGTTTAAAAAAAAAAACAAAAAAAAAACTTGACACAGGTCTGTACAGGACTTATTTAAATAGACTATAGATTTGGGTTAGTGTGTTAACATATAAAATGCAATCTATGTTAATGAACTGAAAAAAAAAAATAAAAATGAAGAATAATGTTTAAATGAGCGAATCCCCAAGGAACCTTGTACTGCTCTTGTGCTGGTGTGGGTGGCCTCAAGTGTAGTCAGTATGGTGATGGGATGAATTTTGTTTGGCATGAGCATGCAGTCTGGATGCAGAGAGAGAGCGAGAGAGAGTGCAGATAAGGCTTTCGTGAAGTTAGTGATGTTTAGGGAAGTTGTGAGAGATGCCACTGCCCAAGAATCAAGGAAAAGGTGCTAGGAGAGTGCACTAGAAGTGTCCCGTGTTGGAGTGTGTTAGAGAAAGAACCATAGCACAGACGACAGGCCAAGTGAAAAAAATGCTGTTTATTTGACTAGTTTTTACGATACAAGGAAAAGAAAAAAAAGCCATTGTTACAGCATTGTAGCTGGCAGTCCAGACTGAAGAAAGTGTGCAGTAGATAGAGAGTGAGATACACAGAGTGATTATAGTAGTCATTGTTTTTGTTTTTTTTTCTTTAAAAAAAAAAAAGGAAAGGTGAAATGGAGTTAAAAAAGTTACATTTCAGGTATTACAAAAATACATCAGAATCTTAGTTAGAAAGCACAGCAGTGTCACATGGCTGTACCATGAAGGCTAACGGTCCACACTCACATGGGTTTAGTTTGGCAGAATCACGTTGAGCAACTGAATGCTAAATAAAATCCACCTTACTATTGGTCTACTGGGGGGTTAAAATTACTAATAGCTTAAAATGAATAAGATGCTTAGGAAGGTGCATCTCTAAAACTCTGTAGGATTTATCCATTCGTACTGTAAAGGGGCATAATCTGCAAACTAGAGTGTGTCCAGGAATCTCACCCTTCATTTCTCTAAAACTGAAATACAATCTTGCTGAACAAAATATGTTTCATTCATGCCCATTCTTACACATAGTTCTTTGTTACTCTGACTTTTTTTTTAAAAACATATATGAGCATCTTACAGTACAGCACTACTTATAGCAGCAATGTTTATTACACACAGATATACTAACAAGATTTTTCTAAGCCAGAACCTAAATAAAAGCTTAGTGATTGTTACATTTGCCAATGCCTATACTGGATATAACACATTTTTCATTTTTTCACAGATTGTATTAATCATTGCATACTTGTATTTTTAATAAACTGTTAATTTTTTAAATGTCTTTAAATAATGTTTAACTCATACCTTCTTTTTTTTATCTTATAAATTTTGGTTTAACAGGACACAGATTTTCACTATGGTGATAATGACATTCTAGTACCTAAATTGTAGTATACTGAGCATTTAATTTGTGTCCAAGTGATGCACCAACTGAAAATTGGAAACAAAATATCTATTTTCTTATTTTTTACAAAATAAAATTCTGTGTGTTAACTGGTTCAGACCGGCATAACCCCCCCCCCCCAAAAAAAAAAAAAAAAAAAAACTTTTACAATTTTAATTTATGCAGCATCTCATTTAAATAATAAAAGCACAAAGATATCTAATAAATTACACATTTTGAGTTCATAAATAATTTTTTTTTCTAAAACAGTTGAAATACAGTGTATTTCTAATTCCTCTCTCACCCTTTTTTGTGCGATATGAAGCAATATGGCACAAATCTTTGGGGTTTGTGTGTGTGTGTGTGTGTTTATTTTTTTTACAGAGACATAACCACAAGTGATGACAGAAACACCACAGCCTTAAATAAGAATGAATAAATTAGAAATAAATAATCAGTCCACACCAGGAACTCTATATGGCATTTAGGTGTGCAATATAATTACAAACTATGCATATGTAATGTATTAAAATCACTTCTGGAAATACACATTGGCACTCATTTAGAGTAAAATCTATCTACACAGTTACATTTATTTATATGTATTTGTATTTATTCACTGATTCACGATTCCTTACACAATAGTATGTATTGAGTCATGAATCACTTCTCGGGACTGAAAGCCTTATAGCACGACATGCTATGAAGGTGCTTGACACCATCACTTGACTTGTCTTGTTTCTGTCTCATATATGCTGTACGCAGTGTAGATTGGTGATGCTTCTGTGTTTGCTGGTGAAGACTTTGGATCATCTGAGATATTAAAAATTTTAGGCCTGCCTTAATAATAATAATAATAATAATAATAATAATGCCTTTTTTATGGATGCTCAAGTAACTGTAAAACTTGTTTGCTGATGATTACTATTATTAGACTATTATGGTTCCTTATTAGACTAAAATGTCAAAAAAATTGTCCTTTGAAACTCAGCACCAAATTTTAAGTAAATCAGGACCATGGCTTTTTGTTGTCTCAGTGTATTTGAGAAAACGGCAGTAATTTGAGCACTTCAGCTCAAATCGGAAGATTGTCATGTTTTTGTATGTATTTGTTCAGTAAAAGTATCCAAAAGCAAGGTCAGAAATAATCCTCATCCCAAACAACTGTGTCCTGCAAAATCTGTTTGTGTTATGAAGGCATCGCTGCCATTTTCAATTTAAAAAAGATCTAACTCATCTGTGTAAACAGTAGAAATCTGAGACCAGCCAAGCCTATGATGTCGAAGGTCCAATGTTTCAGTAAGGCCACTGAACAAGATGTATAACGGCAATGAACAGATCTGCTGCCATATTATATATAGATATCCTGTACCATAGCAAACCACAGGGATGAATTTGATGCACTTCCATGAAGGAGTTAAATTATGCTACTGCATTTCATAAAGCTATATGAATGTATTAAAGGCTGATTATTCCCTGCCTAGGCTGAAGACCTATGCCTTTCAGACCATATCGATTTTATGCTGATGTTAATATTCTGGGAACATTCTTCCTCGTTTCTTTATTGTGCTCCTTTACATTATGGATTTCATATAGAACACAGTCTTGTCAATAGTGTTGGTTATTTTTAACACATGCTATGCTATATTCCGTCCCTCCATCTTACCACAACCCTTCAACATCCTGCACTGTGTCCTGAGACCTGACAAGAGAGAGCCAGGCATTCTGAGGAAATTAGGTCAGAAGACATAGAAGAGAATGTACTTTTCTGACATCAGGGAAGTGGAGGTGCTGTTAGTAACAAGATGAAGCTTTTTGCTTTGTATTTATTTTTTTGTTGTTGAGAGGTTGGCAGAGACTTGGTGCTCTGGAAAAAGAGAAGTTTTGGGAGAAGTAGGAGAAGGAAGGTCACATGACAGTACAGCACTGGCAGCGTTTTTTCTTTTCAGTACCTGTGGGCGGCGGCTCCTTGGAGGAACTTTCATCTTGGCCCTCGGAAGAGAGTTCGGTTGCTTCAGACACCGGCCGCCCTGAGACGAGGTCGGCGGCGTTGCCGTCCACGGTGGAGACGTCCGTGACAGTCTTCTCACGCAAAGACTTCTCATCATCCTCGTCAATCAGGACGATCTCAGCTTTGATGGTGCCATCAAAGCCCAGCAGCTTCTTTGTCTCCTCGTCATCATCCACACTGTTGTAACCCATGAAAATCATAGTGATGGGTTTTTCAGCTGTGGCCTCAGGGGCCTCAATCACCTCACCCTCAAAGCTTTGGCGTGCTTGTGAATCTTCCCTGTGGCCTTGGAGCCGTTGTTCTATCTTTAATTCACCCTCCTGACTTTGCTGATCTTCTACTGTCTCCAGCGCTGAAGGCATAAGGCTCTGCTCTCTGGTCCCACGTTCTCCTGGTGCGATCGTGACACGGGTGTTATCGGGTCTATGGCGCACTTGACCCACTCGTTGTATCAGTTCCTCCACCTCATCTGAGCTCCAGGGTTGCACACCATTCTCCACTGTGGTAGAACTCCCAGAATGCACCTCATAGATCACCTTACGGCCATCGTCGTAGACCTTGACGCCCCGTTGGTAGGCATCCTCAGGGCTGATACGCGAAGTGGACAAGATCTTGGTGTCGCCCGTCTTGTGGTCCTTTTCCACACTGATCTCCATGGCGTATAATGCTTCAGATATGGGGGGAAAGTGCAGAGGGGAATGGGTTAATGTTCTCTTAGTTTGACTGGTCATGCATTAATGCAGTATAGCAAGCTGTTAAGAATTAATATGTGCCAAGGGTGTTAGAAATTTAGGATTTGGTACAAAAAAATATATATTTCTTCATAAATGTACACCCTTTCAAAAATGTATCTAGTGAATGGTAAATTTAAATATCAATATGAATTTATGATAATAAGTTTACTATATGCTGTAATTAAATGTGAGTATCACTGCTATATATAAAATCTATTTATATATACTGCTATATATTATATATATATATATATATATATAAAATTAAGAGCATTACGATTTTTTGTGTAAAAATAGAGTAGCAATAAACAAACAAGATAATAATAATAATAACAATAATAATAACAAATAGACTTAAACTAGAGATATTGCCTTTTGCTTAAAGTAAAGACTACTGTCCAGTAGTCAGTACAAGCTGTTTTTTATCACATGCAGCTGTATGTCACAAGTATTTTACCATTTTTAATATATTTTTTAAAATAAATTAAAAGTTTTCATCTCTTGACAGGTTACCAAATCTATAAATAAGGAAGTGTCTCTTTAGTCTGCCATGTTCTTTTGCAAACCCGTCACCAAAACTGCCACTCTCACATCCCCTACCAAGTGCTTACCGGGTTTTCTTGCGTGTGAGCGATCCCCCGAAGCAGACGACAGAGTTTGGCTGTACAACCCCGAGAGCTTGGGGATCTGGGAACAGGTGTTATTCACTGCATCTGTTAAGCAGACAAGAAAGAAAAATGGATAAAAGGTAGATCTGTGTTATCTAAAGTTTCCTCTGGCTCTCTTTCCGTTTCCGTCAGGGTCTGCCCATGCCCCTTAGGTTCTGCCCCTTCCCCTCTTGCCGTATTGAGTAGATATCTCTTTTCCTTTCTCTTCCTCTGGTCTCTCGTTATTTCTCTGCAGCAACCCGGTGCTTAGACAGCGAAAAGTTGCGTGAATGTATTAGGGGTTGAAACAATGTTGCTGCTGCATTGGAGAGATTATCTGTGAATAGGTGGCTTTTTGTAAACAAAGCACAGAGTCAATGACTTGTGTGTAGAGTTCAATAGTCTAGCTGAGGCAGGAGGGAAATGAGCCAAGGGGGGCATGGGCAACAGAGAGTGTGCATGCTGGGTATTTATGTACTTTGGCAACTCTGCCTAGTAGATCCTTCTACAATATCACAAAATCACAATACAAAACAACTCATTCAATCCTAGGATATGATGATATGATTGTAATGATATGATTATATTTTAGAAATCTTTTATCATACCCACAGTCTTAGGGGGAAAAAGGTGTCCTCAAGAGTTGATTGTATGAAATACAGTTCTAGCACTATAATTTTGTTCTAGTTGGAAAGAATGATCTGTCATAAGCTTCAAACCACTCATTTTTCCCAAAGAAACAAACAGAAAAACTCTTTAGGTTTGCTACATTGATCAATTTTTCTAAGAGTGTAGCAATAAGAATAAAATAGACCTTTGGACCCATACCTCCATCTTGGTTCTGCAGACTCTGGAAATAAAAAAAGCAAGATTTTAGTTTTTTTATGATTTAAAACAAGATGGATTGCATGTTCAAATTTAGTAAACTATGTGGGCTGGAATTTTGATTATGGCCTTGGTGAAAATTATAAATGCTTCTGTTCCATCTAAAGCTAAATAAAGATGAGCACATATTTTCTTGTGACATTTGGTGGCATCTTCGCTTGTTCCTGTGTAAGTGTGTGAATATGTTTTATGTCTTGGTGGGGACCAGGCTCTAGACAAACTGTAACTTGTCAAAATGTTTCCTTTTATTGATTTTAATTATATGCATGAATTTTTGTCAGTGGAAGGTCCGTACAAGGTTAGTAAGACAACTGTTGTGTGTGCGCTTGTATAATAATGTCTTACTTTCTGTAGGTCTTCAATAGAACTCTCTGTTTCACGAAGTCTCTCTCTGAGCACTTGCTCTTTGGCTGATATTAATGATTCTTCATTCTCAAGCTGACTAATTTCAGATTCCAGTCTAGAATAGTAATAATAAAAAAAACAAGAATCTTATTTGTTATAAACATCAGACTACACCACAAATGCATGAGGGGCAATAACTAGACAGTGTATCATTGCTGAAAGAAAAAAAACAGACGTTGTCAGTTCCAAATGGGAATTGGCCAAATGTTTTCCATTAAGCATTTTTTCCATCTGAGAACTAATGGTTTCCAAAGGTTATTATTGACATCTAGATGCAAATATGCGACTAACTTCAAGATGTTCAGAAGCTATATTTAATTATACCACAGGACTCTTGAATTTTTGAATATGATTGGTCAGAGTGTGTTAATTAATTTGCTCGGACAAGACAATTAACAGGTTTTTATTAAAGTACTCATCCAAAAATGTCATCATTTCTATAACAGCTTCTTTACAAAATGACTTATATACGAGACATTTCACACATACAAGTTAAGTAAACATATAAATATTGATATGTGAAGAGACATATTTAGTATTTTTGGAAGGATGCTCCAGTGTCATCACCCCATACCAGTCAGTGTTAAAGATAGAATGTTATGTCTTCTGACATTTTCAGCTTTGTGGTTTCTCAGCCCATCATCTCCTGTATTTCTTTTCCTATTAACTTCAAGAAATAGGGCAAAAATATTGGTTTATAATGCAACACCTGTTTACAGCTATTTTGATATAAATGGGCGGCCTGGAGGCTTAATGATGGCTGATGACATAATTGATGACAGGAATTAAGTTATTTCACCAGATGGGGAACCTGTAGAGTAGATAGAGTGTGTGGATTGCCGAACAAAAGCAGACGAAGACAAGATCAGGGAAGGAAGAATTTAACAGGTTTTTAAAGTAAGAGTGTACTGGAAAATCAGCTTTAAAAAGCTGGGAAGATGAGGGAGAGTGAGACCTACAGTAGCAGGTAATGCAACTTACTGAATTCCGACACCGTTAAGACAGAAGAAGAAATGTAATGTCACAGATTTTGGAAAATTGCTCTGGTATAGGAACAATAAAATACTCTATGATGCGCTGTTATAGTTCAATAATCAACCTTTGGTGGTCACAGCAACTCTGCTCCGCATCATGCTTGGATTTGTTTGCATATCACCCACACCCCAAGGTTCCTGTTAAAATACCAGTAATACCCCAAATGTATTAATATTAATGTATCTTCAACTTCTATACTTCCTTTGTACTGGGTCATGGGGGGCCTGGAGCCTATCCCAGGAGACTTAATTTAATGAGGCGATAAAAAACACTGTTTAACACATCACTCAAAAATCCCCCATATGTATTTTGTTGGGTTTAGAATGTGAAGGTCATAGCATATAATTTACATCATTTTTAAACTCATTCAACCAGTGAGCAATTCTGTGGATGGGGGTGGGGTCATCCTGGAAGATTGGTTTCATCATAAGATTGCTGTCAGAAAAAAACTTTGTACTGATTTGAAACTGATCAATATTAGATAAATGCTGGAACATAACTTTGTCCTCATGTAAGAAGTGATGCAACAATGCAACAATGATCAAGCCTGAAGCAACATTAATTTAAACTGAATAGCACCATTACATTGCCATTGCAAGCATATCTGAGGAGTAGGGATTGGAATATATTCTGCCACATTCCTGATCTAAGTGCTTGGTATGCCAAAGCAATGTGTCCTCACCTTTAGAACAAACCCCCTCAGGCAATATTCAGTATTAGCAGTGTGTGAGGTGCGAAAAAGAGCCCAATTACGTATCAACACTAATGCTACACAGCTGATGTAACACGTTTTGTACCAAGTCAAATATTTGGAGAGGCTCATAACTGTCAATGTGCATGTAAATTCGTTACACACTAGGACCAAACTAGGATTATTTCTACAGTATAATAATAAAGACAACTATGTGGATGGTTGCGGGGTTGGACACCACATCAACATTCTCAGTCTGAGCTCTTTGATAAATATGAACTCTAAATTCCTTGCAGTAATCTCACAGCTGGGGCCGGGGCTGAAAACCAAATGCTTTCACAATAGCAATAGTTCTTTATTTTCAGTTTTTGGCCTGCTGGCTTGCACTCTAATAATTAGGGGTGTTTATATCAAACTGGGACTTTTGATTGGGCAGAATAACAGTTACGAAAGTAAAAACTACCTTTATTTCGCTATATAATGATAATGCACTTATCCCAGCGTTTCACTAGTTCTTGAATACCATCAATTTAGAAAGATTTCTCAGTACACCAGCACCATGGACGGACTGCCTACTTTACATCTGAAACCCTGGCCTTCCAGGAACTCCATTAATGGCCCAAACATTTGGAAACGGCTTGAAGTGAGGTCAGGACTGTACAAAGGACATGGCAATAAACCCCAACTCATGTAAGTTCATGTAATGTACAAGTGGTGCTTGTAAATGATTTCATGAACATTTTCCACAGATTAGGGAAATGACTGCAGTGGAATCCAAGCCACTTTGGCCGGGAACGTCATTCACAGATGTTCTGTAAGACTTTACAGTAAAAACGTTTTCAGTTTTGCAACTTCTTTCCTTGACATGCTTACTTTAAATGCCAGTGGTTTTCAACCTTCGCTTAATCGCTACCTAAAAAGAGCAATGCAGTGGGTCTTTTACCCTATAATGGATTATCAGGTTGCTCCAAACTTTCTTGTTCTTGCTATATTTAGGATCAAAATTGCAACTATTTCAAAATGGACATAAATAATGTATTTCAGGGTGGACTTTTTCTTTAAAACTATAAAATACATTAGGAAAATCTCTGATGCTTTCCATCACATCATAAACCTGAATGGACGTAACTGTGTCCATCAGCTTCCTGCAGGTCTCAATGATTAGATTTTATGTACCCAATAAGGCTTTTTTAAATGGGTGGGTGACTGTTTCAGAACTCCAGAAACATTAAAACTGATTAAACACTTTTTCTCCCATATGATTAGGGAAGAAATCGGAAGGTCCTTAGCCACACCTTTCTTGGAATGGATTCATCACTCACTCATCCTCTGTACCACTTATCCTTTACAGGAATGGTTCAATTCAATTCAATTCAATTTTATTTGTATACAGTAGCGCTTTTAACAATTGTCATTGTCGCAAAGCAGCTTTACACAATCAAAATTATTATTTAAGTTCGTATGGAATGTGAATGTGTATGAATCAAAATGGTCAGATAGTCCCTATCTAAGAATGGTTCCCACTCTGGTCCTGGAGGACCCACTGTCCTTCACATTTTAGTGTTTCCCCTGCTCTACCATGCCAATCCCGAAAAGGCTGTTACAGTAAGTGGCTGATTAGTTCAACCAGATGTGCTGCAAGCAGAGAAAATGCTAAAATATGCAGGGCAGGTGGTCCTCCTGGGCCAGGGTTGGGAGCCATTGTACAGTTTTTCTGCAGGAAGCCTTGAACCTATCCCAGGTGACTTGTGTCACAAGGCTGTGTACACCCTTAACGGGGTGCAATCTATTGCAGGGCACAAAAGTACACACACTCATTTTGTGGAATTTTCAGGTAGCCTAATTTGCATGTTTTTGAACTGTGGGAGGAAACCGAAGTACTCTGAAGAAACCCACCAAGCACAAGGAGAACAGGCAACCACCACACACACAGACTCGTCGTGGGAATCAAACCCTAAACCCTGGATGTGCGAGGCAAACTGCTAACCACTACTATTGACTTTCAATTGGACAGAAAATGAGAAAGATCAAATGTAGCAGTGGTAGTGGTGGTAGTAGTTGTCATAGCAACAGTAGTGTCTTTCCTGATGCTAAATGACTGTTCAGGAAATTTAAATTCACCCTTGCTTGTTCAAATTCATCCACATTTTTAATGAAATCAAGTTCTTAATAATTGTGCTAGCATAATAAAACTATATACTGTACATAATATATGAATCAGCACAGATAATCATATATAAACAGCAGCTTATATAAAGTTTGTAATGCTAGCCAATTACAGTCAATTAAATTAGGCTGGGCTTGATTCCTGTCTCCGTGTGCATGGAGTTTGCATGCTTGGTGGGTTTCCCCCGGGTACTCCAGTTTCTTTCCATAGTCAAAATACCAGATTAGGCTAATTGGCGTTCCCAAATTGCCCGTAGTGTGTGAATGAGTGTGTAAAAGAGTGTATGTGTGTATGCGTCCTGCAATGGATTTGCACCCTGTCCAGGGTGTACCCTGCCTCATGCCCTAAGTCTCCTGGGATAGGCTCCAGGCCCCCCGCGACACTGAATACAGGATAAAGCGGTATAGACGATGAGTGAGTGAGTGAGTAAATAAAAGTTTTCTCAATGAAACCTGCTACAATGGGTTGTTACCCAATAAGTCATATAGACAGTCATCGAGGGCAAACAAGAATGAGACCATAACACCCATATACACACACACACACACACACACACACACACACACACACACACAAATTCTTTTTTTTCCCAGTGGACCAGCGACTCTTTCATTCTGAATGCTGGCAGCCAATGAGGAAGGCAGCAGCCAAGGAACCCTTACTGCCTCCACCCTTGCGAATTTATTGCTATTGTTAGCATCACCGAGCTTACGTGCTTTAAAGTGGAGCCTTCCCACGATTCCGAACAATCATTCTAAAAAAAAAACACTCACTGTCCAAGAATACAGTAAAATGATTACCACGGTTTAAAATACTGCATTGTCTGAGCTACTTGAATTTGCATTAAATTACGCTTCCTAAATTTGACACAGACACATGTGGTATCCACCCCTATCTCTCTCACAACCACACACACACACACACACACACACACACACACACTGCGGAGGCCTAAATTCCATCCTTTGTACGTGATTCAGTTATTATGAATAACTTTCAGTTATTATGAAAACTTCAGCAACAAATCACTGCGCAGGTGCTAATGCAATGCGACTGGAACTGGATGTGCGAAAGGTGACACATTGTACTGCACAAAATTCCAGCTGCTTCCTCTCATGCATTTGTAGGCAGCAGATCTCTCTCTCTTTCACACTACACATTTATAGAGCATTGCAAGTTGCATGCACAGAATCCTGAAGGAATTCAGCAACACCAGTCAGTAACCAAACATGCAAAAAATGCAATGTTTGTGTTGATGATTAATGTCTCTTTACAAACAATATAAGTACATAAAAAAAGTTTTTTATAGACCTAATAGTATCAAGTAATTGGTGGTTTGAATGAATAAATTGGGCTATATATATATTCACTATTTGTATGTGCTGGAAAAAAGAACACATTGCCCTAAGGCTGTTCCTTTGTAATTTTGTAGTTTATATAGTCGTTTTATTTGGGAATGACATCATGCACAAGGCGTCTTGTTTGTGAATGAATAGTTTGGTTAATTCAATAGTGGGTTTGGTCAGAAGGCCCAGAAGGAAATGACTCGCCCTTGTATTATTTTTCTCCCTCTGGAAAGTGAGGCTTTTTTTTTTTTTTAAAGAAAAATAATTGCTGTAAAAAAATAAATTTAATTGAATTAAAAATCTTGTTTGTTCACTGGATTATTAAACAGTATGGTGTATTGGATGGTATGAAGCAGGAGGAGGGGAGATTTACAGTATAAATGTAGAGCTCAGTTGTTTTAAATGCAGCAATGAACGAGCAGTGGCTCTCTTCCGCCCCCAAGTGGTGAGCTAATGCTGTCACATAAACATTGATAAAGTAGCTTTTGCAAGCAAAATTGTCTTGTTCTAGACATTAGCAGACAATTTAGCTTCTTTCAAGAAAGAGATTCCTAAAAAATAGCAATAGGACAATACATTTTTGCTTGCAATTGTAGTAAAACAAGACTAAAATAAGCTTAATAATATTGTATTTGGTTTGTTGTACTTTTGTATTTTAAGAAATTATATATAGGTTTGGCTAAAATTCAAGAATATTTCACTTGCTAAGATGCTAAGATTTTGTTTGTGAAAATAAATATAGCATATGTATTAATATGTGCTATAAAATCTTCTATTATTCATAACAGTTACTTCTTAACTGTATAGTAACAAGATCATTAAAGTATATTGGCACAAAATTGATAAAATGGGCTATATTACCAATTAGCAATATAAGCCCTGTTGTGAATGTCTTAGCCTCATTTTTTTCATTCTTAAGTGACCATGATGCACAATGCAGTGGTTCTCAACCCTGATCCTGAAGAACCACCTGCCCTACATTTCCCATTTCAGTTAAGGAAAAGCTGATACTGTATTTAGCTGAATAGATAAATCATGTGTATTTTAAAGCTGAGAACCACTGGCGTAGGAACAGTACAAAATGGACATCTTAAACTAATATACTGGCCTGTTTGGCACCATTGGAAACCCTGGGCCATAAACAGCTATTACAAAGAGAACTGCTGAATTGCTAATTCATAACCTGAAAGTAATTAGAGTGAAACATTCTGTGTCCCTACAGGCATGGCTAAAAAATGGGATACAGTTTGTCTTTTAATGCCTCTTTAATACTGAACTGTACACATAAAAAATGTCAGGGGGTTCAGATAGGGTGTAGATGTGATCTTTAAAAACTGCAATACTTCCTGATTTCAGTGTTCATTTTGATCCAGCGGGGGCTTGTTCTGAAAAAGAAAAAAAAGAGAAAAAAAAAGCATTCTATGCCTACGCTTGAAAAGAAAGGCTCCTCTAAGCTGCTAGTGTGGAACATATACTTTATGTGGCACTGAGCTCACATCCTAGAGTGGGTGTTTCTGAGTCTTTGATGCAAATCTCTCTTATTTTCCATGGCGTATTTAAAGGGCATGAGGCCATCTTTTGCCAGGCTCATCTGGCAAAATAGTGCTCCATGACCGCTCCTGGCTTCCTGCTTCGTTGTTCCCACTTCCTGTCTGCCAGCGGCATTAGTTCCAGCTGTCTCTGATTAGTGGGAGCAGACATTAAGAATGGCCTCCTCCACATTATGTCATCATCTGGGCTTCAGGGAGAGAAAGTCTCTTGGCTAGACAAGGCACTTCATCTAGATCAGTATGGTTTACTCTAACTCTAGGCTGAAACTGTGCGAAACTGGTTTTGGATCAGCAGATATATGACTACTATCTGCTTCACCCACAGAGCATTAACCGCAAGGACAGGAGTAGCCGAGTCAGCCTCTCTTCCCACGACATAACATGGGTCAGTATGTTTCCTATTTAATTATCCAAAGATCTAAACGGCCCTAGGGATATTAGATATTTAAAAAATGTGACTACTGACAACCAGAAGCAATTGCTATAGAAAGACTAAACTAATTCACCGCTGGCGAAGGCACACTAAAATGGGGTCATTTGAAAGCGGTAATTGGAGAGGAGGAATTCAAAACAAAAACATTCAATTTAATGCAGGAAAATTACAGTGACCTTTCGCTACAATCACTAGCTGCATAACACAACAACCTAAACCCAAATAACAGACACTGTTTGTCTTCCCAATGTCTATAATTTTAAAATGTTTTTTAAACAGCCTGACAGTGACTCTCTCACTTCAGTGAAACAGGTGACCCTAACCACACTAGTTCACCATATTAGGGAATCGTGTCTCACAGTGGTACACACAAACAGTGTGTCTTAAATTAGAAACACGATAATTTTTATTATTTTTTTTCCATACAGTGAGTGGAATCCTCATTTAATGAGCAATGTGATAAAACACAGGGCTTAAAAACACTACCATGTTACCATTGCTTCTGGTTTTTATTAGTTCTATAATACACCCTTAGAGGAAAAGTTTCAACACAGCTACTGTCATGAAGCAGCATGTTTGTTTTTTTTAGAGAACTAGAAACTAAAAAAAACATTCACTTAGAACAAATTGAATGACACATTCTCCCTTTAACGCAACCATTAATACACTATATGGACAAGAGTACTGTATTTGGCCCATCCATTCTGTAGAGCATTTACGAGGTGAGGTACTGATGTTGGACGAGAAGCCCTGGCTCGCAATCTCCGTTCCAGTTCATCCCAAAGGTGCTCGATAAGGTTGAGGTCAGTGCTCTGTGCGTGCCATTTCACCCAAACTGAACTTCCACACTGAACTCACGGAACTTTGTGCACTGTGGCACAGTCGTGTTGGAATAAAAAAGGGCCTGTTGGAAGCATAGAATTGTCCAAGATGTCTTGGTATGGTGAGCCCTTTACTGGGGATAAGGGGTCTGATTGAAAGAAAATTATTATTAAATGATTAGGTGAAATGAAGGAAAAGAGGTTCATTTTATCTGCATACTGTTTTTTGGAGATGAAAACACTTGCATAATTTCACTGCAACACAAACACTTTTATAACCTCCACATCTCTGCAGAACAACTTTCCTGAATAAAGTAGCATTTCAACCTCCTCTGTTCCAACTCGTTTTTTTTTTCGGTGGTGAAAACGGCCGAAGAAAATTGTATTATTGTATTCCATTTTATTTTGGGGAAAACCTCAAGCAGTCATTTCCTCTGTGTCATGCTAGAGGTTTTCTGTCCTTCTAGTGCTCATGAATAGAACAAACGTTCCACTTTCGGCTAACCTGGTGGATCACATCCAAAGACCCTCTGTTAGCACTGCTAGATAGCATTCTGAACATTCTGCTTTTACAGACACATACTGTACAGTACCCAGTTTGGAGGCCAAGGATGTTTGGTTTTTTTAAGTGACCACCAAGTGAGAGTGTGTTCATGTTTTCATTTTTCAAAATAGAAGTTTGTATATTGGATTACAGGCAGGAATGATGAAAACAAGATGAAATAGTTTAGTATTATGGAGTAATTTTTTAGATAATTGATTAAATACTATTTAGGTGTCATTCTGATAAACCCTTCTACTATGAGCTGTTCATAGAGCTACATGACAAGGCTTCATAAGTTTAAACTTATGTGTTTAAATCACAGTGTTGAAATTCCTGTAGAATTGCTGGACCAAGTAGCTTATACTGTTATGCTAAGTTGTGAATAAAACTGTGTTACTAATGAAAATATGAAAGGAAATCCCACCCAGAAATCAAAAGAATCTTAACCTTGAATAAAAAAAAAATCCATTCCAACTATACCCATAAATGGCCAATGATTCATTAATGAGGTCCTCCCATGTCATAACCCTCTTAACCTTATAACTTTTACCAGTACCATACAATGCCAATGAATTTCGCATATGCTGTTATTATTAAGACTCGCCCTCAGACATATCCTCATCATAAAATCACTTACATAATCGAGACAGGGTGCCAAAATGGAAAACAATAACCTCTACCGCCTGTTTTTAATATGTTCCACAAAACCCAGGATGGAAGGTGCTTCTCATGTTTCCTCACACAATATTGTAAATATATCACCTAATACCACTGCACCAATGATTAATTAGTACAGCGGAGAGCAACAAAACACTTTTCTCATGGATCGACTAGCTTCTGTAGCTCTTCGCACATTATCCATACACACCATTAAACTGTGTTTAATCACTGCTTGCGAGACCGAGGAGCCTTGAGGTCTCCCCAAGTCAAACGCACATAAACGAAAACACATGCAAACATAATGAGCCCCAATTAGGCTGTTTTATGTGCCTTTGACAAGCAAACAGCTTCTGTGCTGTTTGAGTGTTCACAGTCTGACTGATTTGTTTTTTTGCTGAGTGTACTTCATCATCAATAAACAGATGAGAAAAATATGCTTTTAATAAGCAGATGTAGGAAAGTGTTTCATTGCAGTATGTCTGCTTGCTACCATTACCTGCGAATGGAGTGTGTGGTCAACTTGCTTGTCGTATGCGCTGCCTACTGTTATGTTCGGTGAGGAATGCCTGTGAAACGCTCATAGTACGACATAAAAGTTGAGAATAATGCTGCCTACTGTAACAGGGTGAGGATGTCTGTTGCACCGGCCAAACAAACAACGGTGGCAGGCCAAACTGAATTTCTGTTTTACATATATATATATATACTGTATTACTATGAACCATTAACATGACACACCATAACATCACACACTCCAGAACAGCTGACATTTCATGTCTTAAAATAACAACTTACTTACATATGTATTATTTCATAGTTTTGAAAATTGTCTTACTGATACTATACAGTATCTTAACTATGGTGAAATTTTGATCTTTATAAAATGCTTCTGATTCATTTAATTTTTTTTTTCTTTAAGTTTTACTTTACTCAGAGTTCATACCTACAGCTAGGTTATTCTATTTAGATTATAAAACCTGACTTTCCTCAATATTTTAATATTCTATATATGAAAAGTGTATAAATCTAGTTGTTTTGGAAAAATAATCTGGACAGGTGGACAACTAAGTGCAATTGGACATTATCTAGAATGCAATTTGTTAACAATTTAATAATTTATGATTAACATTACCATATAATGAAATGCATTTGCATGTACAATTATAATAACGTGTCTAATACTTTAGGAAGGCATTATAATATGTTATTCATAATACATATGGCATTCATGGAAGATTATTTACCTACTACTAAATGACACGCGATGATGAAATGTTACATTTTCAACCTTGAAACTGAGTTATTCTTATCTACCCTTACTACTACTTCATGGAGATTTATTTAGTAAAGCGCTTACTACTGTATGAAGTCACGTCTCTGCATTTATTTTGAGTCTTGGACTCAACACAGCACTGGCATTGGTCACTGGAGGGACCTTTTAAAAGTCATTGTTAGTGTCCTTGAAACCATGGAACTTTCACTGACATAAAAGACATAACCTTACACATATTAGATCTGGATGCCGATAGCTACACATATTCAGATCTGTTTTTATTATTCATAAGGACAAACAAGGAAACACCATCTGTTTGGACTTCTGAGAATGAATTGGAAGAAACCCTGCAATCACATGCTGGGCAAACCAGATGTTACTGTAACAGCATTATTATTTACCATATTATGTGGAATCCAACACCCCTTTGAGGTTTTTTTAATTAGAAGCCTAGTTAACCAGAAAACCAAAACCCAGATATAAGCAGTGGATGTATATAGTAACTCCTATGTTTTAGTGAACAGTTGGTAAATGGATGCTGTTACAGGAAGTGAGCTACGTAAGCCCCAAAGGTTTCCACTTTGGCAATAAGCTCTAGAAAATCTTTTTATAAACATATATGCTGCTAAAAACAATTGCAACTACAGCAGCTTTGGCAAGAGTCCAAATTTATGAGGCTTTAGCAAAAATGGTCAAAACTATAACGAGTGAAAACTACAAACTATGTGTGTACAAACATATAGCATGTATACCTCTGAATGGAGTCTTCTAGTTTCTTGGCATGTAGCTCATCTTGCTCAACTTGTTTTCTGCGTCCTTCATCTTCCTCATCCGGCCCTGATGGAGTACCTTGTAGAAGCCACCTCTCCCTCATTGCTTTAGACTAGAAAATACATAACACCATTTTTTGAGGTTATATTATCCCAGACGTGTATTTTTAAAATCTTTTGATTTTATGAAAATTTGACATTCAGTTCCTGAAGGCTTTAGGTTCTACCCTACATAATCATTCTGGTGGTCCCTGACCTATCAAACCCTTCTTGTCAGCATTTATACATAGACTCGGCGTGTGAATCACTGGTGGAACCACCCACTGCTACAGATAATGGATGTTATAGTGCGCAGGCTCTCTTTTGAGGTTACACTGACAGGATATTTGTGGTCAGTTTTTGCTGGAGTTGTGAAATCCCATAAGATCCTTCACCTCCACTCAGCATGCCTCATGTTGCTGGTCGGCCCTGAGAACACAGGAATCCTCCTGACCATTTCACAACCTGTTGAAGGTATGCAGCAGCAACCAGAGCACAACTTCTGAGATTTCAGGGCTGCCTGCTTGCTGTGTAAGAAGACCCTAGTGCATGGTTTGACCCATGAAGCAGCTTGAAGGGTTTGCTATAATGAATACATACTGTGTATAGTTCAAGAAAGCATGTTTGCTTTGGATTGTCATGCTATTTCATAGTATCTTAACTAGCAGATGAAAATGTTAATGCAAATGCAAAAATTACAGTCTATTATCACAGAATCAAATTATAATATAATTTTATGTCTTTTACACAGTCTTCAATATTATGTAGCTGTTCTGCTGAGTTGCTGCAAACGGAGAAATGTACCTGTGTTTCATTTGCACTGAATTGAAAGCCAACATCATAGGGCTTTGTTTTATGGGTTGTTAAAGCTGCAATTATTGCACAGTGTCACAACATGGTTTTCTACACAGAGGTAAGCTGCTGATCACCTGAGTATACTTTGTCCCATTAAATGTCCCATTTTTAAAAGATAAATAAATAAATAAATAAATAAATAATAAAAACGTGATTTATTATAGTTTACAATTTATTAGAATGTGCAAGTATATGTATTGACAATCAGATGATTACAATAATGCATTACAAAACAGTTACGGGTAAATTTGCAATTTTGTTTCTATTAGCAATTTTATGCTCATGCATTAGATCGACGAAGGGCCCTCAAGTCAAACCGGGAGTTAGGCTTGTGCATAATATGCATAGATAAGAAAGTAAAAAAACTTCTTTTATTTCTCTATATAATCCCCTGCAACACTAATGCAAAAAGTGCATCAATTGTCACATTTTATATATATATATATATATATATATATATAGTGTTTTCATATGTGTTCTGGGTGAAATGTCTCTTTTGCAATTTTTCAGTGAGAAATTGTTCAGACTCTGAAAACACCCACTGCTAAAAACAACATTCCACTTCCTGGATCTGGCCTTTTCCAGCCCAAACTAGTCCCTCATTTGCTTAACCCAGCCTTGACACGCTATTTAAATGTCTCTGTATAAACACATAAAAGTGAAGTCACTCTAAGTGACTTTTACATATTGTTTTTAGTTTTCATAATGTGTGTAACTGAAATGAGGACCAAGCTAGTTGTCAAAAGCTGCTAGCAGTTGCATGCTGGTTACTAATGTGTTGTTAGAGTGCTTTAAATCTAGACACTTCAAGTGTTTCATAAAATCATGTAACAGTGTCCCAATAATAGCCAGGGTATTGCTTTTTAGTTTCATTGTAATATTGCAGATTACATATTTTAAATTTGACATGCTGTAAATATCTGTAGACTGGCTCAAAAATAAGACAAATTTTTATCCTGCATTTTGTCCTCAATTTGTTTTTCTCGCTTGCCCTAAATTTGTCACCTTATTAAAAAAGAAAGTAAGTAAGCCAGTATGTTTTTAAATAAAAAAAAAAAAAATTAAATACTGTAATTTTTGCTGAAGTTCAAACAATGGCTGCTGCCCTCCCACCATGCGAGACTTTACTTCCCACTAAATTACATGTAAAATATACATACTGTAGTGGTTGAGAAAAGCACATAGTGTGAAAGCAGTCTTAGAAAACCTTAACTGTTTATTCTCTGTCTCAGCACTATCTCAGTCAAATGTGCTTATGCCCTCAGAAATGTCCTCCAGGCATGTTTTTTATCAGATGTTTCCCAGCCTCTCAAAACAAGTGCCTCATTTCTCTAAAGTCGTCTTTTCTCAAGAGAGCTCAAGAACAAAAACTCTTTAGAGAGTCAAACTAAACTTGGCTCATTTGTTTCTTTGTGAAATCAAACTAGCATAAAATGCAGGCAATTACAGCACGGAGCTATTCATGTGTAATTGAGGCAACCCGCTGTCTATCTGATAATACATTAAGCATTCCTAAAGGAGAACTTTGCAGACCACAGCTAGCTGTGCTCCATATAGAGTGGGAAATCTGCCATATTCCCAACATCTTATTTCCTAAACAAACCAATAGGCCAAAAAGAAACTAATCCCACAAGGATCAGAACACACAACAGGGCTATCAAATTAAAATCTCTTTTTTAAGATGACAAACAACTTTGAAATCAACTTTTTAGATTTACTTTTTAGATCTAAACATTTTATTGTTTCTTACAACATATTATTAAAAACCTAATTGAACTCTTTTAGACTCTTTCTTTAGACTTTCAGAAGTATTTCTTACCTTAAGATGTTGAAGTTGCAGAACAAGATCATCTAACTGTCTTCTTTTATCCTCAATCTCTGTTTGCCTTTTTCGTTTCTCCTGGGAAAAAAAAGGGAAGAAAAAAGGTTTAAGGATTAAGAGTAGATTTTTACATTTTGTCCATATTGTGCATTTGTGCATACAGTATGATGTGGGCATACTTGTCCTGTCTGAAAAAGACCAGATAAGAAAATGCCAACATCTGTACCTGATTTGTTTATAACTGTAACTGGATGTGATGGGAATGTACTGTATGTGTATTCGATACTAGAAGGTATTTTTTAAAATTCTTTTTGTTTCTTTTTTAATGTGGGAATTTTAATGAACTGTAATTTTTCATTAAAAATCTAACAACAAATAATAATTTTCAGAACTATTTTAGCTATTGTTAGTATGTGGTTCATTTTGCATCATTTTATTACTGTACAATGCCTTTTCTCTATCTTGTCATATATTAATGATGAATAAATCATTATGGAGTCATGCTACCCTGTGCCTAGCATGTGGGAGATCACCTTCTTTTCATAGCTTAATTTTTATCTGTTAAAAAGTAGGTGTGAATAATTTATTCATATTCGTTTACACCGAATAACATTAACACATTAACATTGATAATCAATTGTATAGCAGTAAATGGTGATATAATCATGGACACCAGTCCGATCCCACAGAAAAGCCAAAGCAGGACAATTCAGTGAAAAAAGTCAATGTTGTTTTCCAGAATTTTGCTCAGGACTGTAAAAAAAACTGCAAATCATTAACACCCAGTCACCCACCTTAAAGGACATTTACAAGAAACGCTGTCTGCAAAGGGTGAGAGGCATTATCAAAGATTCACTTTTCTACCATCGAGCAGGTGCTACGGATGCCTTAGAGCCCGCACCAACAGACTGAAAAATAGCCCCACAACCCCCAGCACCCAAAGGATCTCCTCATGTATATTTATTGAAATCAAACAAACAGCCTATCCATTATATTCTAAACCATATCTGTCTGATTTAGGATCTCACAAGGATCCTCAAGGGTCTAATAACCCCATGGAGAGACTCTATGCACTCACTTTATCCTGCCTTTCAGACTCATGTTTTTCCATATTCAGTCTCAGTTTTTCCCACAGTTCCCTTCAGTCCTCCAATAAGTCAAAAGAGCAGATGAAAACTTTGCGCTCAGAAACCAAACATTTCCCATTTCAACTCATTTTTGATACATTAAAGTTCCCATGGGAATGTGACTGAGTTACATCAACAAACAAAAAAATCATTGTTGTGTCACAAATCGGGAGTCAGTATCGGAGATCTCTTTTACAAATCATAGAATGACAACTCAGAAATTAATGTATTAATTTAAGAATAATGTGACCTCCTAGCCTAGTCAAGATTTATTAATTATATAAAAATTTGTCAAGCATTGAGTAGGTGAAGTTCAACAGTAATGGATTGATCTTTTAATCCTTGATCCCACCTCACATTCCTGCCAATATACACAAAACTACGACCCCAGAAGCAGTAGCCAGAGATGATCAATTATCAACAGCATTCCCACGGAATTTCATTACATCACTTTCAAACAGTAAGGTAGTTTGTATATTTATAAGAATGCCTTACTTTGCTCTTTATATATAGATGATAAACGACATTTGTTTTACCATGTTAGGGAAGACCACACTTGCATTCTTCAAGTAGCACATTTCTTGCAAGTAATAGTTTTAGGCTCATAGTAAAATTATGTAGTACACGACTGCCCCTAAATTTCCACACGCCAACGTTTTATGTAATACTAATTCAATGACACTATTAATCTTTTATAAACACAAGATGCCTGGAGTTTACAAAGGAAGTTGTGGGGGCTGTGATGTTGCCTGGTTCAAATGTCCAACAGATGTAGCTTTTTTTCACAGTAAACACCATGTATGACTCACTTCCTGTGCTCAAATTCCAAAAACAAAGTCTACAAAGGAGCATGTTACCCCATATGTAGGCTATTCTCATTCTCTACCAATTGAACAAATGGCTACGGCGTTGCTGACACCTATTCAGGGCTGCATTCCAGACTTCCAGAGCTACAGTGCTGGAGTTTGTATTCCCTTGGGTATTCTCATGAATGTGAACTAATATGGAATCCAGATGTGAGTGGAAAGCAAATGTGGACTGAAAAATGGCTTTTTTTTGTGTGAGCCATTGTTCAGTGGATGATGTCACATGAGAAAAGACAAGGCAGGACCTTTGTTATTTTAGACCTACTCTTAGTAATTATTAACCCTCTGAACAAGCATCATGGACTGGGCACGTATTCACACACACTCATCTACAAGCATACACTGTTAATTCTTCAGAGTAGCTGCAGCATTAAAGGGGAACTGGATCTGTCTCTAGATTGATTAATCACTCACACGTTCTTGGCCTAATGCAAAGTGTTTACCTGTCCTAGCAGACACATTTGAGCTTTTGTTTAATCCTCAGGTTGTACACTCGATCTGATGATTACCAGTTTGGCAGTAACAGTATAAACTCTTGACTCCTTGATGTTAAACCTTTTCAGAGTTGGAACACGCATGGAAATGTTCAGTGTTTCCTACAAGACTGTCAGGAGTACAGATGTTAAACACACACAGATGCAAATTTGACAAATGCTATCTATTTCACTTGTAACATACAGTATGCAAGAGCCATTCAAGGTCATTGATTACTGATATTAACCCTGATCATTCATGGTTTCACTGCATTCTTTCATTCACCTATTTTACATTAACCATTGTATCCTGGTCAGAGTCAGGATGGTCATGGTAGAGACGCTGGCCGTGAGATGGGAATATCCCCTGGATGGGTTGCCAGTCCATTGCAAAAAAACCATGCACACACTCATTCACACTTTTCTCTGTCCAAGTCTAAATAATGCATGTTTGGTTAAACTCTGTAAAACAGCTCACATATCTTTAGTCTTTACAGCACAGCACAACAACAACAAACACCCGTTCGTATTCACATCTTGCCTCTCGTGGCTTTCCTCTGACCAAGCGTCTATAATTAGCTTAACAGTTCATTCTTCCCCACGTGGCTGGTGAAATTTCACTGTGGAATGGCAGCAGCCTCCACGCCCAACCAAACACTGCTGGAGGATCTATTTCTTGCCAAGTACGCTGACACATACTGAAGATCGGCTTTAAATACTGACCGGGCCAGGGGTAACTCTGTAAATCAGCATGCAGGATGCATTCTGTAGCAGGGACTTGGTGATAAGTCATGAAATACAGGCCTAAAATTTGAGACCATGGGACATTAGCCATGCCGAATTTCCAGACTCAATTCTGCATCTGCAACGAATTGTGTAAAATATTCCTTGCAAGACAGCAGGTAATATTAACAGGAAAGTCATACTAACAGGCCTTAGTGAGTGGATAATGACTAAACAAAGAGCATCTTGTTTCTGACGTTCCTGGGATCAGACTGAACACATCTGCTTTGTAGTAATGCAGCAAAACTTCTTTTTGTACTGGCAAAACCAGAGTTGCATTTTAGAAATACAAGAATGTCCAAGGAAGATTGCTTAATATCTGTGGTTTAAAAACCCAACTTGCCAAACCTACCAAGCATTACTAGCCAACTGAACCCAAGTTTGCCGGTCTTAATCTTGTCCTACCACTGTAGTTTCCTATAGCATTTTTGGCAGCGATCAGTGTAAACAGTTCTCCCAACTGTAACCTTCCTTCCACATTGTCAGTGTAAAAGTATAATAGTCTAATCTACCGATTAACACACCTAAGCATATTAACTGAGGCCAGGTCAGCTCCAGTCACAATATGCCACCATGCCACAAATGGAGTACATCAGCTCTCAGGGGAATGAGACTGAGTTCTGTTAGGAACCAACATGCTAGAAAACTGAACATTTATCCTGTACAGTATGTCACACTAAAGTTTAAACATTCTTCAATAACACAATTCATTAAGTAGGAGTTGAGATTTGCGTTGTGTCATTGTTAACTTCTACGCCTCCAACGGCAACTATGCTGACCTTTTTAATGACTGTCCCTCCCTCATCTACTGAAAAAGGCCAACTGTACTATAACTAGCCTGAATGGTTTGACATTATTACTGCAATAATACAATATTATGCAATTAGCATATGTTTACGAATAGTTCCTGCTGGGATAAATGGACTAACAGAGTTAAGCTAAGTTCGAAGGAAAAATACATAAAAAGCAGGCACAATCTTTGTATTATTAGTATTATTATTATATGTTGTATTTTTGCCATAACTAATGTCTTAAAAGTGAGCATGAAAAATAGTCCAAATTAAACAGAATGGTTTAATTTGGATTTATACAGCTTATACTGTAGTTGAAAGAGATTTTGTATGCATTGGGGGGGTTTAAACCCACTTTGCGGAAACATCCATAACACATCAGCAGCATGCATCTAATACAGTAGCAGTGTGATAAACAGGAACGAGGTGAATTTGTTTCTTTTTAAAATGCATTTACAAGGCAATCTAAAAAAATAAACCAAACAAATCTTGTCCAATCATACTACAAGCCAGACAATAAGACAATGACAGAACTGGTTAATGTTATTTTGACATATTAGCTGACTTCCAGAAATGACTTTAAAAATAGTAGTTGCATAAACAAATGATGCACATCTGTCTTGCATTGAAAGTCTTCCAAGTAGCTTTATGCCTATAGTGAGACCCTGTGTTTCACTGTAAGGCTTAACAAAAACGATTTCAGGATAGTGAAGCTAATTGACTGATAGGAAGCAGATGTTTCAAGCCTACCCTTTCAACAACATGACCATTATGCTTTGTAAGAATTTGCTGTTCACAGATTATACGTTATTTACTTAGACATTTCAAGAACAATACTTTATGTTTGTAACACATTTGTAATTTGAACCAGGAAGTTAGTAGCACTTCTACGTGTTCACAGTCTTATCAGTGTAGAAGATAACAACAGCCCGGGTGAAGGTGTCTGGTTATCAAAACAGACACAGGCACTCATTGGTGTGGACCAAAATAGAGCAGACAAACATTTCACCTCTAAAAGCAGTTTGGGACCAAAAACCACAGATGTGCCTTTTTAGACTCTGTGCTTTATTTACTTAAATGAAAAACTGCTAGCAGCTAAATACTGGATGTATTTTAATCTCTATGGATTTCTAATGATGGGTTACATACTATAATAATAATAATAATAATAATAATAATAATTCACAATTAAAACTACAGTAGGCTCTGTTATGGATATATTGATTAAATCAGCGTTTTCTCCAAGTGAAAATAGAATCATAAATATATGAACTGAGAATCCATTGAGTGAATGAAATATTCACCAATACTTGCGTAGGTTGCATAATTCCCCCAAAGCATGTCTGTTCTAGCTCTAGCTGAAACTTTTTTTTTTTTATACCTCAACACTGTATTTAGGCAATTAGGTTTTTCCCCCATTGTTACCTCATAGGAGAAAAGCCCTCCCTCAGCCTATAGCTCAGCTCTGCACAGCTCAGCTGGTGGGTTTCTCCATCCCCTGGCTAATACAAAAGGCAGGGAATATATTTTGCTTCACATGTGTAAAAATGACTGAAAAGTATTTTTTTTCATAATAGGTAAACTTCATTATGTTTACCGCATACCTAAATAGTAAATATGCTTAAAATGTCATCTAATCCGAGGAAATAACCTTTCAGTTTAGAAAAAAAAAAACCTGACATTTTCTTCACTACACACCAAGTACCGAAGTAATATCTGATACAGTAGCTGTGAGTGATCTCGGAAAGACACAGCAGCTCAAATAGGATTAGAATTGAGTTGAGTGGTCCGAGTTAACTTTTCCAATATACAGTAAATCATAAATGATTTAGTCTGAACTAAGAGACCAGATGTGAGTTGTAAGTGCAGCTTATTACCATTTATTGGTCAGTAACATTTTTATGTGGACATTAACAACATTCCCATGATTCTTAGCAGGAAAGTTAAGTCCAAGCTCCAGGCCTATACACAACGTCTTACAGTGAGCAAGAAAATGGCTTCAACATACACCATTTCAAACAGACACACAATAGCTAATTAGAATTACAGCAAAATATAGCATTGGTGGTTCATTCTTGAGTGATTACATATGTTGACCACCAAACGGAGACATGTGGTTGATTAGATTCATGTGGCATGCATTTGTGCTAAATGTAGAAGAGAATCACAAATCTGGCCAGTATGAGTTTAGCATTCCAAACAAACAGTTTTTTACAATAGTAAAAAACTTTTTACAATAGTAAAAAACTGGCAACAGTAGCTCAGCTGGTTAAGGCTTTATATGAGAAGGTCAGCAATTCAAGCTTTTTCTCCATCAGGCTGCCATTGTGGGCTCTTGAGCAAGGCCCTTAACCCTGTCTGCTCCATGGCTGTATCATGGCTGACCCTGCTCTCTGACCCCAAACCCCCAAAATGGGATTTATAAAGAAAGAATTCCACTATGCATTAAGGTATATGTGACATAATGGCAAAAAGTGATTTGAAACACAAAAAAGAAATAATAAAAACTAAATATTTGTGTCTAGTGTATTTTTGTTTTTTGAACTGTGTCAAACATTTCGTGGAATAACAGACGCTAGTTTTTTCAGAATACACAACCCACAAGACGATTTGAATATAAAAAACCATTTAAAACAACCTTGAAACGCTCACGCCTGATCTAGACTTTTTTTTTGTTACACTTTTGATAAAAGGTGCTCATGATACACTATATGGCAAGACGTTTCTTGACAATTGACCGTCACACCCATATGTTCTTGTTAACGTCCACTTTCACACTTAGTCCCAGGGAAGGCTTTCCATTAGATTTGGGGATTTCATCATTGAGTTACAGTGCATTATTGAGTTCAGGCAGTGATGGAGGGTAACGAGGGCTGAGATGCAGTTGGCGTTCCTGTTTATTCCAAAGATGTTCTGTGAGGTTGAGGTCAGGTCAATGTGTACAGTAGATCTCTTGAGTTCTTCTTCTCCATCCCTGGCCAACAATTTCTTTATAGACCTTTGTGCACAGGCGCATTGTCATGCTGGAACAGGTTTGAGCCTCGTAGTTCCAGTGAAGAGTATTTGTCATCATACTGTATACAGTTGTGTGCTGAGGGAGGAACACATATGGGTGTGGTGGATAGGTATCGAAAAAAATGAAAAGAAGTTTAAGAAGTTCTGTTCTGCTTACAGAAACATTATTGTAAATGTATAAAATCATATGTTTCATGCGTTTCTCTACAAAAATAATAAATCCATACTTAACTCTTACGATATGAATAAGATTATGCAACATCATTCATTTCTCTTAGTATTACTGATGGCTTATAATATAAACGATAAACGCAGTTTTTTTATTTTATTCCTGTGTGGAAGCCTGTTCAAGTACCCTTTCTATAATGCATCACCACTGTCATAATAAGTTATTCACTTTAATGTATCAAATATCAAAACCTAAAATAATCTTTTTGCCCAGGTGGCAAAAATGTCCAGCTCAGAAGTAACCTTTGGGCCGATTAAAGCTACTCTATTACTAACACATTTACCTTGTCATCTGCAAATCTAATCACTCAAAACATATATTGTAACGATATTTCCATATAAATATAAAAAGCACAATGAAGCAATAGCATATGATGACTTGCATTTGACAAAACTTGCATTTGGATCTGAAATATGAATTATATTTAATAAGACTATTAATGTAATTCAGCTAAACTACATACATTTACATGATAATTTTTCATTAATTATTTGCATTATTAAAGTAGGAGTCTAATATTTATACTATAATAACTACATGGAAAAAGACTATATAACTATATGAGGGCTGTCCCGAAAATACAGTATTGCAATAGTGGACATAACTTTTTTGGTAACTGACAGAGATTGTTTAATTTGGACATGTTGTTAGAGTACCTCTTCCTCTATACAAAGGAACTACTCAACATAGTCTCCAGCAAAAGCAATAAATTTCCGCCATCATTGAACCCAACTCTTGAGTCCTCTTTGAAAATCACCTGTGTCCCAGTTAATGGTCTCTCACTGTATGGTTTGTCTTCAGTGCTGGTTTCCCCTTCTTTAAAGTTCTTCATCCATCTGTGCACATTGCTCTTGTCAATCATCTCCATAAACATTTTGTAGCACTGTGGGAGACCATCAACTGCGACATTACACAGTAGCATTATGGCAATATAGGAACAATGAGATTGCTGATGCTTGTGATGAATATACTGTGATGTCACAAATACTTATTGATAAATTATTTGCAATCATTTAATTGGCTGATACTAAAGCCATTTTAGATATGGCTTGGCAAAGATCACGCTAAGCGCTTCAGCTACCATTTTACGTAAAGGACACGATTGCATTTGCAAGACATCTGATATGTTCCTTGGTGAAAATTGAATGGTGACTTTTTTGCACCAAGGACATAATTATATTGCTTTCCTAGGAGCTCTATAGAGTTGTTCCTAATATTTATGGAATTGTCAAAATGCTTACTCCAATGATGATTTAAATGAATATGAGCGAGACCGGATGACTTACCTGAATAAGTACCTCTCAAAGTAACAGACCTCTCAAATGTGATTTAAGGTCAGACTGTTGTGGAAATTGGAGCAAAAAGCTTATCTCAAAGCTAGCTGCTAGCAGACACTTCATACATCCAAAGTATGTATGATTGACCGGGAGTAGACGAGGGTAAAGGGTCTTGCTCAAGGACCTACAGTAGCACTGGTTCTCTGACAGCTCCAGGTCTAAGCAGATAGAATTACTAAGCCACCACTGGGGTTTAAACCAGTATGTTTCTTAATACTCCAGCCTGACCAATAATTTCTTAGTCATTTTTAAAACATGCATAATTGGTGTAGCTCCCCAGAATGATTATCAGTTTTTTTAAATATTTCCCTAATTTGGTCATCCCACGCACCAGCTTGCTCTCTTCTATCGCACCACACTTTCCAACTGGCTGAGAACGAAGGCTAGCACATGCTTTCTCTGAGCCATGTGAAGCCAACTCCACAGCTTTTCAAACTGCTGCCCATGCTGCATCATTAGACAGCATAACACACCTGGAGGAAAGTACTACTGACCTACTTCTGCATATCTGAGCTGACAGACATACACACAAAAGGTTAGTATTACTGTGATTGACATCTGGAAAAGTAATACCATTCCTTCTCCCCATAGACCATAACCAATTCTGCTCTGTAGGACACCCAGCCATAGCTGTTTCATTGCTTTGAAACTCTTGACCTATCAAACTCTTGATGTATGAGCAAATTTATGCTCTTAAAAGAATTTTGTACCAAATGACTCCGCAATCTACCATTCTTTTGTAGCCTGTCCTTCAGACTTGAGGTCTTTGACTGTATTGACGTTTGTTCCTATATAATGTGCTAATGGAAGACAGGCAGCCGGGTCGCAAACCCAAGCAGTTTCAAAAAAGCTGAGCCCACCTGAATGGAGCTCATATGCCTCCACGCTTTTCAAAAATGCTCAAGCCTGGCTTGGCCAACACAGCTGCTGCTAAATTTAGCTCGTTCATGATTGTGGCTCTGCCCTTTCTAGCAAAACCTCTATGGAAGTGTCGGACAGTAAATATGTCTGGATTGCTTGCTGCAGGTACTGTATGTAGAATAGACCAAGTTGAACTTTCCAGCCCACACACCCTTCTCCACCCGTTTCTTTGCAACCAGCAAGCCACTAGATTGCTAGTTAGAGTAACAACGTCTCATTCTGTGGCCAAACCGTGCCAAAGTTTTTGCCTTCGGTTTGTCTAGCTTGTGTCAAGTTTTGAAACAGAACTGTTCGCTAGAGCCTGTGAGACTGATCTACGGTATGAAGTGGTGTCGATAACGCACAATAGCTTGAGTAACCTGAGATGTGATTATCATAGGTTGAAAAGTGCACAACATTCAGTTAGTCATCCAATTTGGTGTGGTATACACAGTGCTAAGTAGTGCTGTGCTGTGATGTAATGCTCACTGGCAATATGAAAAAAACTTAAAACTACACATATCCAAAGCATGCCCTAAAAATCCTGCAAACTATAATCACTGCCAAATTGAATCCTGCTAAAATATAGCCTCAGAGCTGGTTGGCTTCAGATGCACAACCGCTTTTGGATTGCTTGGTAAACTTCAAGCAGCCCACAGTCCTCGGTGTTCTCGAAAGCAGGGGAAACGAAGGAGGCATTAACTATATGCATGGGATAAAATAGAGAAACAGGTCGTAATCCTTTACCATCTTCCTGGAAAGCTCTAATCAAATCAAAGTCAAATCAAAAGACGTTCAGACACAACGTAGAGTATAAAGCATTGCCTTGTTGTGTGTGTACACACAGATGTTGTAGGGTTTGAATCTTTTTTCAGCTTCTCTCTATACTATGTAGTAAAACTCTTTTGGCTATTCAGCCTTGCCAACCTTACTGGCTGTTGTTGAGAAACCTAATATCAGCCCCTCATGCATTCTACGAGCACATGGAAAGTTCTTAATTATTTATCACCGTTCAACACGGCAGACAGATGAGTGAGATATGAAAAAAGCCAGCATGCTATGTGGTCAGCTGTAAACGCTTGTAATTTCATACTTCCATACTAATGTCAGTAATTAAGCAGAAAGATTATGCTAGCAGAATGCAGGAAAGTAGAACTAATTGGCTAACATTGTATGTTTTCCTTGATATATTAGTGAGATTTAAGGTAACTCAACCTTGTTGCCATGCGTTATTAAAAGAAGCGTGGCAGATTTTTTTTTCTTTCTTTTTTTCCAGCGAACAGGCAATGCAATAAACTCTGGGAACTTCGATCCCATGCTCTTGTGGCTGACCATACACAAAAATGTATTTCAAACTAAGTGGATAATGGCATGGGTATGACTTTTGAAACGTCTGCAGCTTCCTCTGTCCGTGCGTGCTAGATTAGATGACCTAAAAAAGTTCCTAGATGTGAGGCACGATGGATGAACTGCAGTCGCTAGTATATGATTTCCAGCATCGATGCATTGACTGGTAATTTTTCTTTGTTTCCACAAGATGAACGCAGCATTGCATGTGGTAATTCCTTCCATCTGTACACATTCCTGGTTAAACCATATCATTTTCCCGGGTACTCTCAAGCACACTGCTGCAACAGTCTGAATCATTTAAATGACTAGGGTTTTTCCCCGGGACTTCTTTTGTTCAGGCTGAGAGTTTTAAGAGATGACAATTGTTGTTCTACTTAAGTGAGACAAAATGTCTCAAAACCTTTTATGGAGACAAGAGCTTCCTTTTCTCTCTTGGCTCTTGAGCTGTTTGGCAGACCCCTTCTAACTGCAATTATTCACACTTCCTCTGTCTCACCATACTTAACCTTTAGCATAGCAGTCAACATCCTAAAGTCATTAGACTGTTTGCACTCTAATCTATAACAAAGATTAAACATTGATCTTACTTTATTATTATTATTATTATTATCCTATTACCGCTACCAGCGCTCTTGTACATGATGTCCTCTCTGTCCGAATCTACATTAGTAACCCCTCTGTTTGAGACACGTATACCTTGGAATCGTAAAGATGCTAGCGACGCGGCCAAAATAGTTCTCCATCTGTTGCTCGCCACTCCAGTGTGAACAGACCTGTGGCTGCCACCAAAATTAGCCACACGCAGCGACACTAAGCTACAACTCCTGTCATTTACTGTATAATCACGTTCCCTGCGTGTTTAGAGGTAGATGATTGATTTGCACCAAAATCTGTATGAAAGTAACATTGCTATCTAAGCCCACCACTTCTAATGGCGCTAAGAAACTCCAGAACGCAACCATAACTCTAACTCTACAACAGATGTGAATGTTTGTCAGCACAATAAAGGAAACCACAAGAGAGTTACGAAGCTATTCAACTTACCGCCAGGGCCTGGAGCCTCTCCTTATGAAGTTCAGCCTCGGCCATCCTGGAAAGACAAGGGGAGAGGTCTCAGTAACCGTAAGGTACACGCTTCCAGTGTGTGTGTGTGTGTGTGTGTGTGTGTGTGTGTGTGTGTGTATGTGTTAGAGAGAGAGAAATAGAGAAAGAAAGAGAACAAGAGGCAGTGTGTGTGTTTGGAAGTCAGTGAAATAATGATGGAGATGGAGACACACACACACACACACACACACACACACAGCTTTAGTCGTTTGCTCAAATCCAGTGAGACTATGTGCTGAGAGCAAGTTCTTCTCATTCACTGGCCATGTGCCTGCCAGATTGCTTCGCTCACTATCCCTCACTCTCTCTCTTTCTCTCTCTCTCTGGATCTATCTCCTCCCACCTCCCTCCCTTGCAGTTATGGGCCTTGTATGTGCAGCAGGAGAGAATTGCTAGGAGGAGGGAGGGAGCGAGAGATGGATAGTTGGTTTTCCCTCCTTCTGACGTTTCAGACAGAGCTGCTAGGAGACACGCAGGGCTGTCACTGAGGAGGAGTGAAAGGACAACGGCATGTCACACCTCGTCTAACTGCTACTGCAACTGCGCACTGTGTAGGAGAGAGAGAGAGAGAGAGAGAAGAAGCTGCTGGGAGGCAGATGAGAGGCGTGCCTTACACACTATGGATAGAAGAGCACATTTCACTGTTGTTATATTTCAGTCAAATGGGAATCTTGAACTGATTTAGAATCTCTAAAACATGATAAAAAAAAGCAGCTATGTCAGCGGAAAATGGAAGCTTGCTAATGACCAAGGCTAGCAATTTATCTAGGTAATCAAAATATTTCACTGCACATCATATGGTGTATAATTGCATGTGTGACAAATAAAATGTGAATTTACTGTAAACCTGAACAGTAGGGACGAAATATTGGCAATAAAAAAAGATTAAACAATGCAAAACCATCGAAATTTTAACATTTTCCTCAGATGTGATGATTAGTAATTACAAATTAAATACTCTTCATTTCTCAGCGAAAGCAATTGTCATTCAAAAATACAAATAAAAAATTTTAAAGACATGAAATTACATTGATGGATTTTTGCCATATTGAGAAACTACATCATACCATACAGGTTGGATACCATTAAAGTTTTCTCAGCACGCCAGAGCCATGTTTGGTTTGTCTGCTTTGTGTCTGAAACATGTAGAAATGGCTTGAATTCGAGTTCAGGACTATACGGGAGATGTGGTAGTAACTCCCAGCTGAGTTCCTGTAATGTGCAAGTGGTGTTGCTGAATGATTGTGTGTACAGTTCCCACAGACAGTCACGTCTCTTCCACAAGTTGGTGACAAGCTATCTGTCGATTTTCATGGATAAGGCGTTCCACTCACTGAATGTTCACAGGAAAGACTGCAGTGAGGCCCTGAGGCATTCATGGACATACGGACTTCTTCAAAATTTTTGTACCATTCAAATGTTTTACTGCAGTGAAGAGTCTCATAACCACACTGTGTTTGAAGTCTTCTATAAATGTCAATCAGTTTTATGTCTTAATTCATGAGAAAGTCCCAGATTGACTTGAACACCCCTTGTAAATAGAATATGGTTCTAAAGTTCGCTTCAACATCAGGTCCTCAATGCCCCTTGTGCAATAAAATAAATAAATAAATTAGTAAACACATAAAATAAAACATATGCTTGAATGAATAATATTGCAAATATATTAATGATTTTTTTCTAATTTTCATCATCAAGTTTTTTTTTTTTTTATACTTAATTCAGATAATTCCTACTGTATTTAACGGGTTATAAAGTGTTTGTAGGCAGCACAGTGATGTAGTGGTTAGCACTGTCGCCTTGCACCTCCAGGGTCTGGCTTCGATTCCCAGCCAGGCTCGATTCCCGTCTCTGTGTGCATGGAGTTTGCATGTTCTCCCTGTGCTTGGTGGGTTTCCTCCGGGTACTCTGGTTTCCTCCCACATTCCAAAGACATGTAGGTTAGGTTAATTGATGTTCCCAAATTGCCCATAGTGTGTGAGTATGTGTGTGCCCTGCGATGGATTGGCACCCTGTCCAGTGTGTACCCCACCTTGTGCCCTAAGTCTCCTGGGATAGGCACCAGGTCCCCGCGACCCTGAATACAGGATAAAGCGGAATAGAAGATGAGTGAGTGAGTGAGAGTGAGTGAGTAAAGCGTTTGTTATAAACTGAGTGAATAAACAAATGATTCATGTGATACTGTATTAACAGGCATGGGGCAGTCATCATCTTTGGAGGAAAAACAGCAGGAATGCAGCAAAACCTCTGTCAGTTACAGCCACTGACTTTTTATAGCTTCCCAATGATCACTGAATTCCATTTTTACTACTGTTGCTGTGAAGCCGAGGGCGGCAGGACGGGGGACCAACTGGCTCTTTTCCCTCCATCCTTTCAGTTGGAGGAATACGAAAAGTCCTTATATGGAAAAGGCTGAGCTATGCATGTGTGTGTCTGTGTGTGTGTGTGTGTGTGTGTGTGTGTAAGTGAGTGTGTGTGTGTGCGTGTGCCTGTGTGTGTGTATGTGCGCACAAATGAGTGTGTGTCAGAATCTTGTGGGAATAGTTAGAAATGCACTGGATGCGGTTCCAACATAAATGTACTGCACTACAGCAGTTTTTTTCTTTTCTTTTTTTACTGTAGTTGGAAAAAAAAGAAAAAAAGAAGGGGCTTGGCTCTTTCCTCGTGCATTATTCATACAGGTCCAGTTTTATCAGTCATGCTGCACATTTTATAAAAGAACAGAGAAGTGGTCTCTGTAGCATCCTCCAGTCACAAATATTAGCTTACTAATGGCCGCTTGTGCATTCTGACAACAAAGCACTTGATGTTATTAACCAGATAAAACTACTTCAAATAAGTGAGGTTGTGGTTTGTTAATTAAAGGTTTTACTGCACGCACAGCATGACCTTAAAATTTTGTAACTTTTTGTCAATTTCTAAAAGTGCCACTTTGTTGTGATTTTAACTAAATTGTGATCATCAACCACTTAAGCATACAGTATACTGTATGTTGTGGTCTGGGAAAACATCTCAGAATAGCCAAATCAGATGAAATATCAAACCCAATTCTGGCAATAAATGAGTTTAAGTATATCTTACAAATACAACTTTGCAACTGAGCTTTGCAAAAGAATTGAGACACTGTTCATTTCTTCCATTTTGCTTCCAAAGGCCCAGAGTTTCTAATATTTTTAATGTAGTCTTGAGAAATAGTTCCACAGGCTTCTTGAATGACTTTTTGTCTCTCATTTTCAGTCCAGTCCCTGTACATGACCAGTTTCTGAAGAATATTTTTTGTTTGTTGAGCCACACAGTAAAGTATACAGTAGTATTATAGTGATGCTGAATACTGAGTGGTTGGAACAGACGAGAGGGGAAATGAGGTTGCTGCTGAGGGTCTTACATAAACTACCAATTTTTAAATTGTATCTTTAGACACTTTGCAGCCTGTCAGAGTAAAACATGAATATAACTGTAATATGAAGAAATGTTGGGTGGCTAAAGGGTTTTAGTGCTATATTTGGAAAATAACAAAATGAACCATGTGCCCAGAGATACAGAAAACAGACATAAGCTTAATCCTTTCAGTTTCCAATTGGATACCAGCTGTCAAAATGTCTGCTCTGCTCCTTTTATAGCATGAAATCTTTAAATAATAATGTTTTACATTTTCTTAACATTCCTTTCACTTAAAATGCTTGAATACATATATTTAAATTTCAGGAAAGCCTATAATTTTCAGGACTATTAAATAAAGTAAGAAGTGTCAACATCGCACGGGTTTTCCCACTTATAAATATTTTTCCCACTTATAAATATTACGCTGCAAATTGCACTTCAGGCATGCACTTGTTATACATATTTATTCCTATATAGTGTTTGATATTTGACATACATTTTTTCTCTGTAAGAAAGTGTAGAAATCGCAAAAGTATACCATAAATTCACAACCCTAATGTGATCTAATGGAGTAAAGTTAATAGGATATAAGGAGCATCCAAAGCTCACGGAGCCACAAGGTAATTCCTAATGTAGCATTAATAATTGAGTGACAGAAGCCATTTGGCTGATCATCCAAGAGGGAGAGGGGGCGCTAATAGCGCCGGGCAATTATTATCCTGGGACATCTCTTACAGCCAAAGTTTAGCACCAGTCAACAAGCATTAGACCTGATGGGAGAGTGCCAAAGAGTACTTGGCTGTGTGGGATGACAAGGAGATAGATTTACTCTCCACAGTCTCCACAGTCAGACCAGACCAGTCACCAGTTCTACATAATAGAAACTATCAAATGCCATAATAGTTGTAATAGAATTCCATAGCTTGCTCAAAGAGTTTTGAAAAATCAGGTCTGTCTGGACGGTGGATTATAAATTGCACTGGTGAGGACAGGAAATTCCTGGTCATTCACGTAACAACTGGAAACAGCCTGAAAGCCACAAAACATACAGCTCCCGCACACTCCAGTTCCACATTTAAGAGGCTTTTTCAGTCTGCCGACTGCAGAATGGTAGGTTAAATCATTCAGCAGGCCCCTGTGTAATATATTTCGTTGGCCTTGAGAGCCAAGTCTGTCCCAAAACTCCCAGTACAGTAGGCTGACTTGTCAGCACTACATCCTAACACACTATGTGATAGTAACCTAAAAGCATTAGCAGGAAAAAGAGAGCAGGATTTGATATTTATCTGTTTACCTGATAGACTTAAAATGCATTAACTTGTCTATTTGTGGAAAATACCAGAGGTTTTATTTTTACACTATATCTAATTAGTACAGCACATATTTACCAGTGAGGTCAGGGCCAAGAAAAGCCCTTAATTCTCGCTCAGCTCTTGTGATCGAAGTGTTCTTATTGGTTGCTTTATCTTCCTGTTTGCAGTCCCCGACCACACCGTCATCAAGACACAAAAGCAACTTTGTTCCTCTGGCACAGTGACTTCATACCACGAGCCAGCAGGGCAGACTAATGCCTTCCAGATGTGCAGAATCTGGGAATTGGAGGCCAAATAAACACACACTGAATAGCCCTTAAAGTCATCCAAAGCAAAACACACTACTAGTGAGCCAGTGCCAATGTTTTCAAGGTCTGTTTCAAACGGTGGCAACTTCATGGTCACATCGTCACTGTGTCAATTTGAATGCCTGATATAGGTTTCTTTAATGTTCCCCAGACGCACAAAAATTACAGTAGGTGGCTTTACTGAGATGTAACTAAACTGTCATAAATATTTCATAAAATGCCTCAAATAAACACTCATTTGTTGTCTTTGGCTGTTTAAATTTCTCAGGTTAACAGTCAGTCCCTGTGGAAAACTAATCATAGACTGGATAAAATGAGTAATATTAATGTGATATGTAGGAATGTAGTGTATTAAACATTATTTAAACATCTAATTAAATGACTTGTTAAGGAAATTGTTGGTATTTTGCATATGAATAATTTGTATAGATCATAAAATCAATAAAATGTAAATAAAATGATATAATTACTTTTTATATACATCCTTACATACATACTGTACTTTCTACATTCACGCCTGATTTACGTTTCACATACATGGGGGGAAAAAACTGGGACTTGTGAATGAAGGCGTAAAACCGATTGACATTTACGGAAGACCTCAAGCACAGTACAGTGATGAAACTCTTAGCCGCAGTAAAACATCTAAATGGTGCAAACAATTTTAAAAAGTCCATATGTCCGTGAATGACGATCCCGGGCTGAGGTGGCTCAGAGCCCACTGCAGTCGCTCCAATGAACATTCCGCGAGTAGAATGCCTGATCCTTGAACATCGATGGATAACTTGTTCCCAACTTGCAGAAGAGACACATCTGTCTGTGGAAACTGTACACACAATCATTCACCAACACCACTTGCACATTACAGAAAATTGACTGGAAGTTATAGCCACATCCTGACCTCGCTCCAAGACATTTACACATGTTTGTATGTTTGTAGCCCCTCATATTTAGTTATACACTTAATTCCTACAGTATGTACTGTACATACCTACTTGTTGTGTTTTTACTCATGCAGGGAGTACTTACTTCTTTAATTCTTACAAAGGTATATCCTTACTTTATTCTGTTTTTACTTCCTCAAGTAATTCCTACTTTGCGTAATTAGAAGCAGTAAAATCTTTCCCCTAAAGAAAACTCCCACAAACTTAAAAACTTGTTCACATGCACTTGCAGGGCTTAACACATTTAAAAACACTTTCATTTTTATAATTTTATTTTGTTATCACATTTTACTCTCAATATTATACAGTATCTGTAAAAATGTGATCACAAAAAATGTATATAGAGAAATTTCATTGCTTGACACATATTTCTCATTTATGTCACATGTAAATTATTGCCTACTGTATATTACGATAATTTCAGTACTTATTCATTCATTAATTTCTTTAAAAACACACACACACACACACACACACACACACTATGATTAATTTGGGAACATAATTTGGCAATGCCAATTAGCCTAATCATCATGTCTTTGGACTGTCGGAGGAAACCCACCAAGCACAGGGAGAACATGTAAACTTCATGCACATTGATCCAAGGTGGGAATCGAACCCTCGACCCTGGTGGTGTGAGGCCACTGTGCCGACATTTTAGTACTCATTTAAAGAATTTTATTGTAAGAACGATGCACATAAGGTAGGTTTGTACAATATTAATTGTATTAATTAATTTAATTCTTACACAAATGAATTAAAAACAATATAAATAAATACATAAATAAACTTAAAAAGTTTCATACACTAATGTATTATTTGGACAAGCTACATTCCAAGAGTGCTTATATTTATTAGAACTCCCTGGGATATTAACTGAGAATACACAGAATATTGTTTAGCCCAATTCCTACAAAAATACACTTGAAGCTATTTCATAAAAGGTATATTGAAAAGTAAATTTATGTGATTCACGTTTATAGGATTACATTATTCGATTACATTATGGCTACCCTTCTTGCAATCTTTCATCAACTGCTAAGAAAAGATTTTCTCTAAATAAGGATTCTTAATGGTAGAGTTAACATAGAGAGAACCTTTGGGGCATGACCCAGGAAATATGACGCACAGTAACTCTGGTTTTTCTCCCATGGCGTCTAACCCTGTACTTGTGCTCCCTGTGTTTATGGTGGATTTGCCCTGGACCTTGTCAGTGCTTTTGGCACAGTTATACGTCTCTGTACTCAAAGTAAACACAAATTGGCTGCCACTTGAAAATGTTCTTATTTAATCCCATAAGGAAGGAGACTGGTCACTGAGCCTTAGAGAACCTTCCAGCTGGCTCATATCCTAATTGGAAAATAATGCAGCTTTTAATGCGCCAGTTATGCAGGATAGCTAAATAATGTCTAATTCTTGACTGCAGCCTGGCGACAGCAACTTATTTTACTTACTGAGTGATATCATTTAGTTTAAATCACCTAGGAAATAAAAGTTAAGCACCAGAATTCTTTACAACACTTTAATTACTGGGCAACCACTGCTCCAAGACATTCAGTTGATTAGAGCTCATTTGCTGTGTATTAGTGCCTTTAGTTTATATCTAGTTTAAATAATACGCTTAAATGAAACAGTGCTTTTCCAAAGTCTACTACTTTTTTTTTTTTTGGCTGTCACTAATCTCATGACTCATGCTAATTTAAGGCTGGAATGTGACAGCTGCAGTGCCCTAACCGCTAACTTTAAACTACATTTACATTCTTGTAAATTGTAGCACCAGGAGGTAACAATAGTAACACTACAAATTCAGCAGTCCTGCTATTTATACAATTCAATTCATTTCAGTTCCATATTAAATCACACTATACGAATTAAATCCTAATTATAATATCATAAAAAATATATCATAGTAATAAAAAAAGAATATCATAGTAATATATAATATAATAATATAGTAATAACATAGTAATAGTTCATGCTACAGCATTTTATGCTCACCACAGATGCTAAAATAATTTAAATTTAAGCATTGGTGCAACCAATTTTTCACTTAAACTAAAGCAAGGAAATCTACAGAAGTACGCCAGCTGTTTTTTATTTCATGGGAAGTCATAAATTACAATGACGTCCTTGGAGCTCTGAGTGGTCTAGTAGGATACCTTCTGGCCCTCGTAATCTCCGCTGGGTTTCTTTTAACACCTGTTGGACAACAGCTGTTGTTGGAGTGACAGATTGAACTTACACAGCTCGTGCTTTTCTTAATTATGGATTTAACAGGATGACTTAGAGAAGTTTGATGTCGAAAAATTACCAAAATCACTAATCATTTTAAAATGCATATATTTATTTGTACCTTTTACACCACATCAATTTGATAGTGATTTTCTTTTTAACTGTTTAATGACAGACTTGCTGTTTAACAAATTATAGTTACTGTTATGGGATGTCTACTGTATAAGTCAAATTAGCTCTATTTATAATAATAATAATAATAATAATAATAATAATTATAATAATAATAATACTAATAATAATAAAAACCTCAGTTTGACCACAATATAGACTCCTTCCATGAATGATTATTTGTTAAACAATCATATTAAAATTGTTCATTATTTTGCTCACATTCTGCAACTGTCTATGAATGAGCTGTTACTATAGAAATAATGTCAAATTAGAAAATGTTAAGCCTTTATTTCTCACATAGACATTACTGCACAGTGAAAATCTTTTTTTTGCTTATCCCAACTTGGGGTCAAAGTTGGGGTCAGGGTCAGCCATGATACGGGGTCTCTGGAGCATACAGGGTTAAGGGCCTTCCTTAAAGGCCCAACAGTGGCAAGATGGTTAAGTTGTGGCTTGAACCGCCATCCTTCTGATCAGAAACCCGGAGCGTTACCCCACTGAGCTGCCACTGTGCACATTAGTGCACACCTATAATATTTATTACAGACAGAGCTGCTTTTGAAAATTCTCAAAACCTTCTAGCCAATGAGATTTGAGATCTGAGTAGTTTTGTTGATCATATTTATTTTGACTGTTATAAAATGTTTTTTTTTTATTAGTGACCTCTGTCTGAAAGGAATTTTATAATGACACAAATAAGAAATGTGAAGTTTTGCTAAATCAACATTGGATTTCCTATCATCCGGAAATCGTGAGTTCGATCCCCGGGTGATGCTGTAACCTCTCGCAGCCGGAGGTCTAGAGAGAGCTGATTGGCCGAACTCTCTCAGAGGGGAGGGATGAGAGGTACTTAGTGCTCCCACATTAATCACGGCTCTACAGCCAATCAGGGGCGTCTGTGAGCTCACGCAAGCGGAAGGAGCGGATAGCGCTGTCCTCCGAGTGTGTTACGCCGCCCCCAACGGTGCATGAGCGAGCAGTTTCGAAAAGATTCGGTCGGTGACGCCACGTGGGTCGGAGGAAACACTTGATAGTCTGCGGCCCACCCGACTAAGTGGTAGTAGTAGTCTTAATGTGGCAGCCCCCTAGTGACGGGGAGGAATTGGACACGACTAAATTAGGGAGAAAATCGGGGGAAAAAAAAGCATTGGATTTCCTTTAAGCTTGTTAAAGATGTTGGTTATGTATAGGAAAGAAAAAGATAATAGATTAGATAGATGGAATATTCTGGAATTATATTGATCACCTAGAGTGGAAAGGCTGAAGATGCTATATGTACATTTCAGCAATGCTATGCAAATTGATCTCTCTCTCAACTCTCTGCTACACAATAAGGCATCTATACTGTGCTGCACGCCTGGTAGTATTCACTTTACCTTAAAATGTTTCTGTGAAATAAATCCCTTTGATTAGATAATCATGGGTCAATCAGCTGAATGGAGACAACGCCCCATTATAACCTTCTTCGTGCAAGGTAAAGGAGTGTCCTAGCTTTCTGTCTCTCTCAATATACTGTAAATGCAGCATGTGTCTCAGACAAGCCCAGTGTCATGTTCATGATTCATACATGCACACACACCCACAGACACAGAGAAGCACGCATCCAAATCCAGGAAGCCATGACGACAGACAGCAGCCACCACATCACATCACCATCCTCCCGTTGCCCCGGCTGCTGTTGCTATGGCAACCCGGCCATCATGTCCAACCCTCTAGAGGAAGGAAACGGGAAAATGGAAATACTCACTCAGAAGCCGGGGCTTTCCTCCTCATGGGTGTGCCCATTATGGCTGCCTCGTCTCTCTCTCCCAAGCTCTCGCAATGTCTCGTGTTGTCCTATCTTTTACTCTGGTTTCTTCGGCTCCTTCACCTTTTGGAAGAACAAGAGACAGTGTGTCCTTCCTGCAGAATCAGTCAGGCTCTGGGTGGCAGCGAGTGGTGAGCATCTCCTCCGACTCGCCAGCAGCAAGAGAGAGAGAAAGTAGAGTAAAGGAGGGAGGGGTCTACATTTATTAATATAGACAGTTTGCTAACATTTACCATCTTATTCACTATGTAATGGAGTCAATGCTGCGGAATTGTCTTACAGTATCGGCATGGACACAGTAAACTAGTATAATACAAGCATTCCCGCATATACAAATACAGGATAATATGATGATTTTTCTTTTATTTAATTAAGCAAAGGACAGTAGCTCTAAAATACTACATTATCCTTTAGTTATTTATAAGAGTGAATTCATAGCGCTGATTGAAATATGTTGCTGCCTAAAACTTTAATCCTTAATCTAAACTTTTGGTGTCAGGACTCATTCCTAAGTCAAGTTGTTTAAGAACATTTTGAGCATACAGATACACAAAATATGACTCAAGCATCAAGTACGTTATTTTTCCAATTTTATGTTTTGCATTCATTATTAATTATTCTGTTACAATTCCTTATGAACTAGTAAGTGCTGCTACATAAATGGCTTTCACTATAAATGTTGTATAGTCTTGTATATTCATGGGTAATATATGGCATAGTAGCATGGGAAAAGCACACTGCAGGATTTCTTGTGCACAATTTCATGATTTATTCACATGCATGACAACGGATTGTGAGCGCAAATTTCCAGCTGTCTCCTGTCACTTTAACAGTCCAATAAGAGCAATTCATTCAGCTTCATGAACTCAGAATTAATGCAGGAGCGACACATGACATAATCAGTATAAGCAGCCAGAATAAGCAGGAAAGGGATTTATTAAAGAAATATATATAAAACCCGTTAGGGAAGAGTTTTTTTTCTTTCGGAGAAGTAGAACCTCTTTAGAAGTAAAAAAAAAATAAAACACTCCAAAATAAAAAACAAGAACAAAAAAGATTAACCCTTTCCTCCATAGGAGAATAGGAGAAGCGTTAATATTTTCCTCTTAAACCTCTGCCCTAAAATGACAAATGCATATGCAATGCACATATAACGTCTAGCAATGGCTGCACTGCACTTGAAGCTGTTTGAGAAATATTTGACCAACTTTACAGGAAAGGAAAATACATTTAATCATACAATTTAAAAACATCTCAGTAAACCCTTAAAGTTTTCACAACTTGCTTAAAACGTACACATTTTAATGAGCCCTGGTGTGATCACATTATATATATATTGTTAAATAAGTGATGATTTGACAGGTCCAGGGCTCCATGCAAATGACTCCCCTCTTATTCCTCTTATTATATAGGTGCACTTACTGTATAAAGACACACAGCTACATTCCTATTTTGCTTATTGTCTGTAGCATATTCTAGGCTATTTACACAAATTATGTGAAAAAAATACATATTTGTTTGACTCCTTTCAGAGGACAAACTCACGGTCACATGTAGCATAACGGGCTAAGGCAATGCATGCCCATGTGTCAGTCTCTCTTATGTTTTGAGATTGCGATAGCCATTTCAGTGAAAGTTATCATGCTTTCTGGAATGCAAGAGTCAGGCTTTTCTAAGTGCTTCTTGTTCCTTAATCACATGTTAAGTGTTGTATGAGTCAAACATAATCACTGCCTAGTTAAAAAAAAAAAAAAGGTAAAGTGTAATATTTCAGTTTCATATCAAAATGCCAAAACAATAAAAGGGTGATTATAACTTCTGGTATAATAAATAAATAAATAGAGTTTTAATGATATATTAGCCAATGTAAAAGATAGCAATTGCGGTTGGTTAGGGAGAAAGAAGAGGTTTGACAATATTTCATTGCAATTGCAATTAGACAGTGAAGGACTTAAAATACCTAAACATGTATACTGATTCTTTGATCTTTTGAGATACTTGGAAATTGGCTCCAACATTTTGGAAGCACTTCACCTGTTAAAATAGCTTCTATTTTATTAATAAAGTTTTACATTCTTTTCTAGTGCAATTTGCCTCTTCTTACCTTCGTGTTTTATTTCACATTTCCTCTTTTAGGTCACGAACGGTCATATAAGCATTTTATTGCACATCATAATGTGTATGGTTGTGTACGTGACGAATAAAATTTGAACTTGAATGTTAGAGTTTGGCTCTCTGGAGGTTAATCATGTGGAGTCCTAAATTGTCGAGTAGTGACCCCAAGCTTGTGTTATTTAATCTGACTGGATGGAGAGAAAGAACTTTCACTAAGGGAATGCTGGCTGATTAATCATGCACCTGAAAGGGAAGCAGAGAGAGAATGAAGCATGCCAGAGATAACTGAAATGGTGAGCAGGCCAAATAAATCAGGAGCTGAAGTAGCAGCTACTCACGGGTCTGCCGATAAGCTGACGTCCTACTGTAGATTGACATGACTGTCTGCATTCCTATAGGTCCTTAAACTTTCCCGCAGAACTTCACTCACTCACATATTCACACTGTGGCATGACAGGAGCAGCAGTTATAATAGAGACCTGCCTCTAGTTGCCTCCGCAATATCATGTTAGGACTAAAGTGACAGAATGTTTGTTGGAATCAGTTGTTGTAGAGTCTGTAGTTAAAAAAAACAACCTTGACAAACTGTTAAATATAGTGGTGAGTAACAAGGCTGTGCACAGAGAGCTAAGAAATATTAATGTCTCTTACAATGTCAGCATTGTTTCCCTCCCTGTGGGGAATTCTCCCTCTGACTGTAGGCAGCTTTTTATTTGTTTAAGTAGTGAGTGGGTATTGAGGTTGCTGTCACCTCATTAGAGGCCTGTTCAAGGTCACTTTAGGCCTAATGTGACTTCTACAGTAGTATAAGGGAAATACACGTCACTGGGAAACAACAAAATGCCCTTTTTACAGCTTTGAATAAAACATGTAAAACTTTTATAAGTCTCCATCAACAGCTTATGTATAAACCAAACACATTTCCAGTCAGCCCGACATATCTGGTCCTATAAGGTTTTAAAGAAACTAACACGCTGTTTCTGTAGTGTATCATCTCCATCATGTGGACTGTGTGTGAATTTATGGTTACATCTGAACATTTTTTTCTTTGTGCACATTAATTAAGAAGCAATACAAGAACAACTAACCAAACAACAAAATTTTAATAATAAAAAAAAAAAATCATAAATAGGGATATAAATGTAGTTAGTTATGTAACTGTGACCTGTTCTGAGAATACTGTAGTTCACTGGATCGCCACCAGAGGGTGCTGACAATCACTTGGATACATTGTACTGTACAGTACACAATTGATGGTTTATTTTATGCACATATAGTTGCGTAAAGACTTCATGGGAAGCATGGCTTCTGCTAAGATTTCATTAAAAATGAAGCAACAAAATGTTTATTAAAGTGTATTTATTATCCACCCATATTTATGGAATATGGAATTCAATCTTTTTATCTCAATGCAATGTCACACTGTCCAGTCTTTAAACTAAACAGTATTTATGGTGAAAGCACAACCTGCCTGAAACAGACACAGAGTTAATACAATAATAACCACTTTAAAAAAAAGAAAGAGGTAAAAATAAAAGAAAAAAAGTCACCATTTTAGAAGAGTCAAATTATTGGTGCTAAATCAAGCAAGGAAAACAACTAACCAGATAAGAAATTACTGGAACTGGGTTAAGAACCCATCAACACATTATCAAAAGCTGGAAGGAAAGTGCTAAACCGTCAACTTTGTGGAAGAAATGTGGTTGGAAAAAAAAATCTTTGGAGTTTGCTTAAACCACTTGGTAAAGTTGCATGGCAAAAAAAATAAAAAAGTCAACAGTAAAAGCCATAACGATGTTTAATAGTGAAAGGAAGAGCATTTCTATATGCACACAATCACGGGATTGGGACTAAACAGCTGTGTGGCAATAAGAAAACCACTTGTTAGTGAGATTAATAATAATAAAAAAAGACTTCAGTTTGCTAGGGAACATAAAGAGTTGATGGAAAAAAAGATAATATGCACTGATGAATTCAGATTGACAATATTCCAGAGTGATGTAATGGACAAAACACTGGCTTAAACCTCCAAATACTCTCATAAATAAATTTTCATATGAAGGAGAGATTTGATGGCTTATTGGCTTTTGATTTTTCCTGACAGTTAAACAATATTAATCATAGATTGACAGTTTGGTTCTTTAAATATTACATTAATACATTTGGAATGGGGTGGCACACTGGTGCAGAAAGATCCTGGTTCGATCCTGAGGAGGCAGTGTTTCTGAGGGATGTGGAGTCCTAGGCAATGCTTTCCTTGGGCCTTCCACTCCAACACTTTCCACATTTTTTGTGTGTTACATAATTATTTAATTGTACACAACATTGTAATATCAAGAGCTTTAGACAGTCTTACTTTAAGTCTACTGCGGCTAAAATGTCCGTCTATGGAATTTTGTCTTTGCAAATGAAGCAATTCTGTGTTGTTCCTTCTGTGACATTGTGGAGCTGAGATATTGCCATATAAGTCCAAGAGGTTTGCTTTGTAAATGTAGTCCAACATAATATATTTACCACACACACATGGTCACCAAAAGTACTGTATGTACAGCAGCCCTTATCTCTAAAGATGTGTCTTCTGCATCAGCATCACTCATGTTCTGCTCCAAGTTATTGCAACGATCAAGCAAAGATAATAAAATAGGATAAAAGTCCATGCACGTACTGTACATCAATTCAATTTAGAAAACCTTTTGTGAAGGCTAGAGAGACCTTTATCTACAAGAGGAAGAAAATTCTCACTATAACAGCTCCTCAGATATGGGTGGAGTTTCTTCAGTACTCTGTTGCTTTGTTTTTCTTTGTCCTGTCTGTAGGAACACCATTTATATCTCCAATTTCTCTGCCTATTCTCTTCCATCTGCCTGTGCTGCCGGTTCTTCTCCCTGTAGTTTAGCAGATATTGTCTGACACATTTTATTTCTCTCTCAAGTGTTTCTATAGATGCAGCAAGGCTCTGAAATAACTTACTCACTCAGTTTACTTGATAAAGGTCAACACGCAGAATGAAACATCATGATATGGTTACTTTTTGAAGACGTTTCTTTGTTAACACTGTCGCTGTCTCAGCATCCTTTTTCTCTACTGAAGAGGTGATAAGCCCAGCCAAGGTCTTGAGTATTTCAGGCATTTGGCATCGACACATAGGTCTTGACACTCTAATCTTTACTCTCCCATCTGGTAGCAGAGAGGGGTTTAAGGGTTTAGAAGGTCATGGGCTCTTTAAGGATAGTTCAATGATATACTGAGGAGCTAGAAAGATTAAATAACCATGTAGGAAAAACAATAGTAAAATGGAAATCTGCAGCATCAGATAGGATACCACATAAAGATACCACATTCTTGCTTGTTGTCCTGCTTTGTTGCCTTGCACATTACTTCCATTATCATATCAATGGCCTCAACAGTTTGACACACTAAAGTGAGTGAGTTTTTCTAAGCACCAACTTAAAAAAAAAAAATGTTAAATGTTATGCATTTAAAAAGATTTCAATATGCATGCTTTGTTCTGCTTATCAAAGTGAGTGCAGTAAAAGCAAAAGCAAAAAAAAAAAAAGGAAAAAGAATGACCTGTGCTCAGTGAATAAACAAGCCATGAATGATGCACTATTTTTCTGTTTTCATCATCCTAAAGTAGTTGTCTTCAGTAAACCATCTGGAAGCAGGGTCTTCATTTCGACAGAAACATGTATCTCGACCTTTTTTTTTTTTGGTCTCCAAATAAACAAGGCCATTTTGCAGGGTCTTCAGGCATGTGCACAATATTAAACAGTCCTCTCACCTGTCTCACAGTCTCACTGCTGGTGAACGACGAGAAGCCTGTGACAGTTTCGGGGGGAGTAGGGGAGGGTGGTGTAGTTTCTGCCAGGGTTTCAGCATAATCAGAGACTGACACTGGACAGTGTTGGACAGAATAGATTTTTTGCGATGAATAATTAGCATTCTGTCAGAATGGGAGTAGGCTCACTGTTACTGTAGGTGGCCAACCATAGGAGCTCAAAAAGAATGCTGGGAGTTGCAGGAGGCATTGAGTATGTTAGGAAATTGTACATTGTTTAAATATAATAATGGATAAATACAAATAAGTGATAAGTTTGCATGTTTTTCTAGTTTTAGTGCTCAACCCACCTCGTGTCTTGCTCTTCTTTCGTCAGCAGGGGGCTGTCGTTGCATTCCTTAATGGATGTTCCTTGACCAGATGGTGACCCAGTTAGGTTGCAGACGATGAGGTATAAGGTCATGGTGTCATTCCTGTCGTCAGCTTCCTGCACCATCTACCCTTTTTGCTCAATCCAGTCCAGTTTAATAAAGATTTAGCTGTTGGGGGAGGGCCATGTTTTCTTGTGGATTTGTGTATATGCCAAGAGGATGTTGCCAATATTAAGACCACAGATGTGAACATTATCGTTGGTCACAGAGTCATGTGGCCTGACGGCATATTCTAGACCCTGCCACCCATTGCTTTGTGAAGTGTGGTTTGCAGCGGATTGTAGAAGCCATCCTTGACTGCACCATCAGTGTCTTCGTTAAGGGCATAGACTTGGAGGATGTGGCCTTTAATAGCCTTCTCTGGAGTCTGACTAGAGGCTGATAGGTTTCCATCCAGCCAGCCTGATGCTGCCCTTGCCAACAGGAGTAATCAAACACCCCTCATATGATCTGTATGGCCTGAGTGAACAATAATGATGCCATTGCTGACCATTTGTCCATTTCCTGGCCACGGTACTCCACTCATCCTCAGGATGTCCATCCGATAGAGTTCAAATTCATTAAATTCATCATTTTACATGTTTCAATGTATGTTTTAATTTATGTCCACCAATGTATGAAATGTGAAGATACATTATGATATCTATGAAATCATTGATACAGTAAGTTCTGATCAATGTACAGACAAAACCTTTCTTTTATTAATATAGAAAAAGCTAGATGCTTGACTTTTTCTTATAAACATTGTTTTAAACATTACTGTTTTTCTGTATCAAAAATTGTAGAGCTACAATATAAAGATGCTTAAGGCATCTACAAGCCCACAACCTGTTTTGTTTTAAAGTCTGTGCACAAATTCAGTGCCAGAAATCAAACATGACTCAAAACAAAGACTGCATTTATACTGGCATTCATGCAAAGCCCACATACTGTACACTTACTCCAGGCACTAGAAAATGATGAAAGCTCCTGGGATTCACTGTGTTTTGAGCCAGTTTAGACAGAACAGTTGATGTAGGCTGCTAAATCTCATGAAAGAATGTTTGGCGATGAGTCCTTACAGTAGATGAGCATCAGCTTTATATTTTCAGCATCTTTTCATACAGTAAGTCCTTCAAAGTCAAACCTGAGTAAAAATGATGATCCTCTTACCTGTTTTAAGGTGTTCTAAGGTGAATATACATATTTACTGTAGCAAATAAATGCTTTACATTCACCCACTGCTGGTTTGCACAAATGAGCACTGAATATCCAAACCGTACCTTTCTGTTGTGTTCAATGTTTTTTGTTTTTATTTTTACTGAACTGTTTCTGTTTATATCTTATTATACAGTGTAACTAAACATAGTGATTCCTGAGTAATCCTTCAGATACATTACATGGCTGCATTACATGCTGCAGTTGGGGATTTGTCTCAGAGCATTCAGAGCTCACGATTTAGGCAACTGTATTTATTATCAGAATAATTTGTTTTACTAGAATAATCTATTTCAAATTTTTTCTTATTAATTATGAAGGAAGACATTAGTCAAAACATGGTTGAATGGCTCTTTCATGAGCTGCTGCTGCTGAAGAAGAAGACCTGGTCTATTAGCTTTATTTTAAAGCATTGCTTTACACTTTGGCATTTGTTTACAGGGTTTATCTGTCTCTAAGTTGCCAGTGTGGTCACTATCACCATTTCATCACACTGAAGTTTAATGAGCAAAGCACAAGGGTTGTGAGCGCAACAAATTTCCCCTTTAAATGCCAAGACACTAATAAAACTTAATGGGTTTGTGTTGAGAACAAAGATTCTTCAGGCAAGAAACACCTCAACATTATTGGACAAAGGTGCTAGTAGCATTTTTATTTTCTTGAGTAATAATACAAATAGAGAAGTAAATTAGTTTTTTTTTTTTTTTTTTGGGGGGGGGGGATTTTCACATGAACAAAAGATCATATA
>JAQMYJ010000009.1:19314353-19324634 GCA_030014305.1 Clarias laeviceps
TTTGACTTATATAACAAGCCCAGTAATAAAGACGCAAGTCTGGAAGTGCCAAACCTCCCTCTTGTTTAGGTTTACAGTGATGTGCCTTTTTAACTCTATGATTTTTGTATCCCCACAAGAATGGGAGAATGATTGAATCTAATTGCCTAAAGAATGATTTAGGTAAAAAGACTGGAATATTCTGGAATAGATACAGTACCTGTGGTACTGTAAGAATATCATTTTAATGATTTTTGGAAAGTTGAGTTAAAATTCACTTGCCCAGATAGCAGACGACTCAGATCTGCTTTTCTCCGGCAAATCCTCATCACATACGCTGCGGATCCTGACCGGAGTCTTCTGACACCTGGGTACAGTGGAGTCTCGGATTGCGAGTAACGCGGTTTGCGAGTCTTCCGCAAGACGAGCAAAGATTTTTAATACATTTCGACTTGGAAAATGAACAAGTCTTGGTTTATGAGTACCAAGTATCATGTATCACGCATGCGCTTCTTGTTTTGACGCCGAGTGTCACATGATCACAACTGAGCCAATGTTTTTTCTCTCTCTTGCACTGTGGAATTGTGGGTAATCGTCTCCCCTGCTTGGTCTTAGTGCGCGTCTCTTACTGGTATAATCAACATCCGTGCACGTGTGTACTGTTTACTATAACACTGTGACCACGTGTGTGCGTGTAAAACGTATTTTATTTTGTGTTTGTATGCATATGTGTACAGCGCAAAAGCAAGTTTCATTAGAGAGGTTAAAGATCCATTTTCTCTCTCTGTATCATCCTGCAGTTTGTGTCTGTGTGTGTGCGCTTGTCATTGGACACCGTGCCCCTTCACAAACACACCCCACCTTTCGCCTTCACACACACATACACACACACCCTCCTCTTCTCGCCTTCACACACACACAAACACTGCTCTGTCGCGATTCTTTTCAAAGGTAAAGTGCATGTTAATTTGTTTTATTTTGACTTTACAGCAGTGATTTTGTTAGTATGCACTCACATAAGACTTATCAGCAATGTTCCTTGCTAATTTTCTGATAAAACAGTCTTTCCATTCATGTGTGTGTGTGTGTGTGTGAAACTGAAATAAGAGAGGAGGAAGTTTTACTGTGAAAGATGAAAAGATGGAGAGGGGAGGGTCTGATTCCTCCACCCCTCTTACACTAGCTTCACACACATACACATACTGTACACACACACAGTGCCTGCACGCATAAACAGAAACACTTATCTGTCGGGATTTATTTTGACTTTTTTTAAAGGTAAAGTGCAGGTTAATTTGTTTTATTTTTACTTAATATTTTGTATTAATTATTTTTAGGTATTTATTTTTTTGGGCAGTGGAATGAATAATTTGAGTTTCCATTATTTCTTATGGAAACATTTGCTTTGGTTTTGGTGTTTTGAAATATGAGCCCACTTCTGAAACGAATTATGCTCGTAATCCAAGGTTCCAATGTATTAGCATTCAGCTAGTTTGAAATCCTAGCTAATATTTGAGATATTAGGTAAAAAGAATAAATTCTTAATCTTAGATTATGTTTTTCTTTGTTCCTTATTTTCTTGGTGAAAGGGGCAATACTTTCCCACCAGTACTTAAAATCATTATTTGTGATGCTTTCTTTTAAAATTTGAAGATTAGTTACTTTTTTCCCAAACTTGGTGAACAATTTAAAATATGTATTTTAATACTTAAGTGAAGAATTTGGTTTGGGAACTTTCAGTACCTGTGGCTGCTATGCATTCATATGCTTGCAACAGTTACACTTTATATAAGGAGTGTCTACATAAAATATTCATGTCATCTTTATCTATATTTATGAAGGTTTATCTTTATTTAGCATAAAAAGCCTGCATATAAAAAGACGCTAAGTGAAATGTAATTAGTCTTATTCTATTTATATTCTAGTATCTACTGGAAATTAATGAATATTTTACTCTGTGAAATGCATTCTTATGTCTGCTACATGTACTGTTTAATTTGCTCATATATTACAAATCTATTTACTATTCCACTAACCAAACCGCATTCCAATACTAACTATGTATAATATTAATAATCAGGGTGATATATTTAAAGAAAACATTTCAGTAAATGAAAACAGTGTGCCATCTTTGGACAAATCTTGCTCTTGGCATTTAGAAACCCCATTTACTTCTTTCCTGGGTGCAAATAATTTAAACGGACCACATTTGAGTACCTGTATCTGAAAAAACGAAAACATATTTATTGAAATCCGGTGGCGCAATGACTTAGTGCTTAGCACTATAGCTTTGCACCTACTGTACAGGGTTGATGGTTTAAAGGTTTAAAACAGCCTAGTGTCTGTGCTTACCCGTGCTTGGTGGGTTTCCTCCTACAGTCCAAAGACATTCAGATTAGGATAACTGACTGTAACACGGTCGCCCACAAGACAGGCGAAGCCGCAGGGCACCACTACATGAATTTATAGACAGGCAGAGAGACGGACAACCGTTGCTAGGCAACCCAACCATGCTGGCAATCTGAGTAAACACGCTACACCTGGCCGGTAGGATATTTAAGCTCCCAGAAACCAGCGCACCATTTGCCAACGTTTAGATAGCATCAGGTCTGGGAGGTAAAAAAGAGAAAAGAAAAGTTAAAAAAAGATGAATAAAAATACTAAACAATTTTTAAAAAAAATAAATAAATATTTTAATTTCACTAGAGAAGGAGGGGAACCCAAGCATGAGCTTGGCAGCATTTTAGTTGGGGGAAGAAACCAAAAGTGAGGTGGTATGTGCGAATGTAACCGTGCCCATCATCACAGTAGAAAATATACCCCTTTTTGAGTTGTAAGAGTCAATATTAAAGAGGCGCCCTCACCTCGCTCTGCATAGTGCTCACACGAACCTGCTGGCCCAATGGCCCTCTCCAAATCCTGCGTTGAGGTTCCCACACTTAACAACATACTACACGAAGGATCTGTAGGTGGCGCCTAGTATGGCCTGAGTTTCAGTATGTGTGGTGTATGCCCTACGATGGTTTGGCACCCTGTTCAGGGTGTACCCCACCTTGCTCAAAGTTTCCTGGGCATCCAAATATTTCAATGAATGTCCTATAAAGGGTTAAACTAGTTTCATGCTGTTTTGTCTTGGCCAGGGTAAAGCCCCAGCCTATGCCAGGAACAGTGAGTACAAGGTAGGAATGTACCTTGGATAAGACACCAGGCCACCATGCACACACATTCATGCATAGAGGCACTATAGCGTAGCCAGTACACCAATCTGCCATATTTAGGGATGTTGGGGAAACCAGATAACCAAGAGGAAACCAATGTGGACATTAATTAAACCCTTAAAACTCAAATTGCACGGATACATAATGGCAACACAACATAGGCCAATGATAATGATTACTTTTATAAATAAGGGTAAATTTTTTCTTTAACAGAATGTGGGAATGATGTTACAAAAATGTAGAACATATAATTTTTTTGGTGATAGAAACAACAATAAAAACTTGTGATAATGTGATTCTGTGTCATTTCTTTGCGTATGCGACCCATTTTTTTTATTTTGCTCAGACATGTTTGGGTAGTTGGTTAAAATGAAATAAAATTTAGTTCATCATATTGCTTATTTTGTGCTGAAAAAAGGATATTTCACTCTATACTACACAATCCTGATCCCTATATATGTTTATTTAAAAAAATAATAATAATGGTTAAAATGCTCTAAGCTTTAAGGCCTAAGAGAAAATGCTGATAGACAGTAACCTGAGCTCAGGACTGAACCAGGGACCCTAGAGCTGTGAGGTGGCAATGTTCTAACAAAATAATGATTATGGAAAAAATCGACACATTGCAACATTATGATATGTTTAACCACAAAATGTCTTGCCTTGCTTATGAAATTCATTTTATACATTTAGTTATGTTAAATATTTGACTGCGATGCTATTCATATGGGTATTCTATTCACACTTTGTTTATTTTTATCAATATTTGTCTCCGTATTTCACATTATATGGGTTTATATGGATGGCATGACAATAATAATTGACTTGACTTCCCTCAGTATGTGTTGGCAGAAGAACAGGCAAATTATAACCCCCAAGGGCGACATGGCTGGGGGTTATTTGCTCTGATCACATGCTGCACCACATCAGGATAATTACCTAATTATCTGCTACTGTTCAACATAGTGTATGTAGATAACACAGATACTCAGACTGAAAATTTAAAGTCTTCAAGCAGACAAAATTCATGAAATAATTAGGAAAAAAATGCAGCAACAAGATTTAATCACATTTCACTGACTTTGTCTCTTCCTTCCAAAGCTTAGACAGACAAGATTACTCAAGCCCATGTGATGATGGAAGAAGAACAAGACTCACTCCGACTGCTTTGTCAGACAGAGCCCCAATACTGAAGGAGAAAATCCCTGTTTGTGTTAATTGCTTTAGTGGGGGATGAAACAGCTGTGATGTGTGTGAATGGGAGAACAAGGCCGAGTCCCGAGGGACAGCAATGTCATCGCGCTGGTTTCAGTTGCTATGGTGACAAAGACAGGGAAAGCACCGAAGGAATTGCTATTACAAAAAGAGGGTGTGGGCACATGGCGTTGCACTGAATGCCTTCACAGCCACAGACGGACTGTGCACACAAACACACGCACACACACATACACGCGCACACACACTCACAATCCTTCACACTGCATTAAGAGCTGGCTGACTGTGATCCACAGGGCCTGGATGTAAACGTTGAAGGCTTTGGGACAATAACTGCTCTCTCTGAGTCGCTTTAATGGAAGTCACTTTTTTTTATTAAAATACTCAATTGATTTGACTTTTTGAACCGTACAGTTCAGTATGCATTATACAAGCCACTTATGCAATATCATTATGAAAATCTGTTGGCATGTAAGAGTACTCACACATTGTGCTTTTTACCCAGCGTTTTGCATTATGCATAGCAACACACTAGTGCTGGTATGATGCAACTACCACTTAAGGAATAAAATATAACAATTCCATGTCAAATGTGATTTTTTTTTAATGTATTTTTAGAATAATTTATTATGTTATTTATTAATGAACATATCTATATATCAAAATAATTTAATTATTATTATTTCTTATCATTGAACAGCACTTTGGTCAACTTCGGTTGTTTTTAAACGTGCTATAAATAAATTTGACTTGACTTTGACTTGGCTCAAAACATATGTGTTGAAATTTCTCATAAATGGAGACATAAAACCGATTGACATTCACAAAAGACTTCAGGCACAGTATGGTGATGAGACTCTCAGCCACAGTAAAACATATGAATTGTGCAAACTTTTAAAGAAAGCCATACATCCATGAATGATGATCCTGAAAAGGTGGTTCGGAGCCCACTGCAGTCGCTCCCGCGAGTGGAACGTCTGATCCTTAAAAATACAGTAGACAGATACCTTGTTAAAGACTTGCATCTATCTGTGGGAACTGTACACACAATCATTCACAAACACTACTTTCACATTAGAGGAATTATTGCCACTTCCCCCGTACAGTCCAGATCTTGCTCCAAGCCATTTCCACATGTTTGGACCATTAAAGGAGTTCCTGGGAGGCCAGTGTTTCAGAGGTGAAGCAGTCTGATCATTGCTCTGGCGTACTGAGAAAACTTACTATCTTGATGGTATCAAGCACTAGTGAAACACTGGGATAGGTGCATTAGTGTTGCAGAGGATTATATAGAGAAATGATGGGAACTTCAAAATTCCCGATTTGACTTGAAAGCCCCGCGTTTTTATACAGTATTTACATTTAATAATTATGAAATGAGGAGGCACTGTGGCTTAGTGGTTCGTGCTGTCGCCTTGCACCACCATGGTCCGAGTTGGCTCTGCCTCTGGGTTTTCATGAAAGGAGTTCGCATGTTCTCCCTTGGTGGGCTTCCTCCGGGTGCTCCAGTTTCCTCCCACAGTCCAAATACAAGGACTGGATGGACTGCCGATCCCAAACCCAGATAAAAAGGGAGGGTTGCGTAAGGAAGGGGATCTGGTGTAAAACCTGTGCCAAGTTGTGTTCAGATTGTCCGCTGTGGCGGCCCCTCGATGGGCGCAGTCGAAAGATAAAACAACAACACACTGCTCAGGCATGAATCCTCTCCCTTGCTGGAAAACCTACTATTGTAAAGAGCTGACATTCCTTCCAAACACATTAAATAAACATCTCCTTAGAGGAAATCTCACCATATCGACTGTTAGATTGTTTTCCAATAAAAAAAAAAATAAAAGCCACTTTATTGTTAGGCTTAGATTACATGGAGTGCTGTTAGAATAAAAATTATACCATATTAAAAAGTGCATGCTTTGAATTACATCTGGTACAATTACAATAACTTTTTGTCCTATTGTAATGAATATTAAGCGACACCTTCTGACAAATTACAATTCAGAATTTACAGTAACAGCTTATTATTTAGTACAATATAGTGGAATAAAAAACAATCGTTTAAATTGTTGGAGACGTGTCATAAAAAATTATAAATGTTTATAAGAAAATAAGCAACACACATAGTATATCTCGACTGCTGACCAATTCAGCCATGGGGTTTAAACGTGTCTCCTAAGACAAGCAGAGAAAATTAGCATTGATTTCCTCAAGTCTGGATCAATGAGGCTCACCCCCAAGTGATCCACTGGCTCTGCTATTGAGTGCTTTCTAAACAGCCTTTCCAGAGTAGATTGTCCACCCCCACATTTCTATTTAAGTCTTCTCTAACCAAATAAAGCTTACATGTTTACTGTATAGGCAAAGCGCCCCAGCCAAAGACTGGTAAAAACTTTCCCAGGGTCTTCTATTCTCCGCTCTCAATGCCTTGTCCTGTGTTAAAGACTTATTTAAAACTTGCTCCCCTTCACTGCCCCACTGAGTACTCTGTGCTTAAAGTTTCATGAATATGTATGAGGAACGCCATTCTCATGACATTCTCTGATTTAGTAGGCAGCTTGATGGCCTGAATGCCTTTAGAGGCAGCACATTAAATGACTCTGAGAGCACTTTTTTTTTTAGCTGATACCATTGCAAGTGTAGTGATTGGGCTTATTTATTTTTTAACTTATGCCCTAGTATTTTGTGCTTTAACAATATACATTTGAAACGGAATAGCCTAATGCCATTTACATGATTACAGAGAAATGTTATCTTATTTATTTATTTTTTTATTATTTTTTTAAAATAAGAGGTGGTTATGATTTTATATTTTGAAGCCACACTTTAATATTTCCAGCCCACGAGCCATTTGGGCACAACACAAATGATCTGTTTTGTGCCCATGATTTGTGTAACTGTAGAACATAATAGGTTGGTATTATGTTAATATCTTATTTGTTTTTTCGTTGTTGTTTTTTTAAAGGTAAAAAAAGAATGTAGTAACATGTTTACACAGATTGAACAAAGGTAAAAATAATCATCTGTGCTTTGGTTCCTGTGGTCACAATGGTCAAATTCAATTGATTTAACTAGTCACCACAAGTATTTCATTGCCATATAATAGAACTCAATAAATCTAACACATGACCTAAATAAATTAATTTGTGGCCATACCTTTGAAAAAAAAAAACACAATGTATAATATGTATAGATAATATAATCCGAAGAACAATATCAAATACATAATTACACCACCACATAATATATCTTTACCATCATACAGAATCTGCTTACCCTGTATAATACTCCTAGATGGTTTAAAATGCTACAATGGATAAGAAATGCTATCTGGTAATACATTGCAAAGCCACAGACGTATAGAAATTAGGTAGGCTATAAATTAGCAAAACTAACCTGAATATTGTAGAATATAAAAATCTTTATTATATGTGATGCACATCCATATATGTATTTGCACTACCATGCACACTCACTTTAAGCACATTGCTAATACTGTACATACTCTGTATATTGCTGTCTTTATTCAATCTATACAGTTATTGAATGTGTATTTGTCTTTCCTATGGATAGTGTCTTTGTCTATAAACAAAATGTGTAGTGTCCTTATGAACGGCTGGTCACCAACACCAGGAATCAAATTCCAGGTGTCAATATGTGTCAATAAACCTGATCTTGATTCTGAAAAAGGCTCATCCCAGTACAGCAAACATCACTTCAAAAACATCTAGTACTGGTTGTCTTTACCCTTCTATATACTGTAATTAAGCAATATTATGTGAGAGGAAGTGCTATTGTACTTGATATCAGCACGGCTGTGACGCGTTTATAAACCATAATAGTATAATACAATAAACCATGGAGATTGTAAAAAATCTCTTAAATTATGTAAGTTTTTCTTTATGTTTGCACTTAAAGCTTTAGAATATCAGCTCTGTTCTGGGGTTGAATCCCGAATAGCATTAAATGCAAAGCTATTGTACAAACCACTTACTGTATGCTGCATACCAAGTAGTGCCCTTGATCAGGAGTTGGGGAGGAATTTGAGATTCAGTTTTTTGCTAGAAGCTAGTTACCATTGTAGCTCACCTTAGGTGGAACTTAAACAACATGAAGCAAACCAGTACTACTTAGAAGCATTTATTAAGATGACAAAGTGTTGTTTAAGATGACAAGGATAGAAAGGGTCTAAGGAACACGAGGCTGGCGAGCCGTGGTGGAGTGGGCCCGTGTGGGCAGCGGCTCCTGCATGCTCCTCAAAGCAGCTCCACTCATTGTCTTGACTAACTGGCCCCTCCCAGCTCTACTTGGGTGTGTCCACGGACGGGAGTCCGCCGTGAGATCTGGCGGCTGGGCATCTTTCCTGTCTGGGATCGTGGAGCTTAACGTCAAGCATAGTGGCCTTTTTTCCTCTTCGCCAGCAAGAACACAAAAGTTGGCTCTAGGTAAGAGTGAAAGTGTCGCAGGAGTTCGTGTCTTTGAAGCGGTAATCAAATGGCTGCATTCAGTTCTTGCCTTTGAAGTCCCTGGGGCGTATTACTGTACATCATCCTGCTCGTCGCATGCCACTCTTTGCATTTTTAGCATCCGCGACGGCTTTAGACCTCCTGATACATAAACTTAAACATTCCAGTGCTGTTACCATCTGTTGTCACCACTCGTGAAATGCCTCTCGTCCAATCAGATTACTTGGTTGTTACTAAATGTTGTATAATCAAGCAATATCACAAAAGACAGAGTGCTGTACTGAATATCAGCACATTATGATACAGTCATAGGAACGATTGTCCAGTGAAATTGCTTGGTCTGAACTAACAGATGTATAATTATTTATTAACATACTGTATGAGTGTCAGAAGTGCAGCAAATGGGTTTTGCTTTCTTTTTCTTGTTCTCTCCTGAGGTTTTCCTTGCCATTGTTGCCTCTGGCTTGCTCATTAGGGACCAACATCCGGCTTCCTGTAAATACTTTATAATAATGTATATTATAAAAAGTGCTTTATAAATAAAAAATTAACTGACATATCAAAAACTATTTAAAATCCTAACAATATTGCCCCTTGGTTTGTATTACAGTAGTTCTGCCAGGTTTCAGGAATATGCATAGCCCTGTAAATATTTGTTTATTTCTTTAATGCACTGAGTCATTCTTTTTACATGTTCAAAGAAAATAAATGAAAAAAGGCTGGATTTGTAGGAGGTGAACGCATGACCTAGAGTATCTACTAAACAAAGCAACATCTGTGAAGCTATCTTTTCTTCCAAGTCTGATCTAACAAACCTCTTGGCATTCTTCAAGTCTTCCCAAACCTCACTCCTACTTCACCTCTGCACTTTGACTATGAAATCAGAATTTCAGACAATCACTAGAGCAACTTTAAATCTGTATAATAAATACATTTGTAGCCTTGAGTTAGACTTCAAATGAAATGCAACTGTTTATCATCAAGCCAGACATTTAGTGCTTACAGGCAGAGGATGTTTGCTTATTTTCATCTTTCCTTAGACTTTAGCATCTCAAGCAAAAGAAAGAAACATTGCAATCTGGATCTTCTATCAAACTTGTTAGTATTTTTTGAATATACTGTATACTGAAGACAAATCTTGTTTAAAACCACTGGTGCATGTGATCATATTTAAAAATAGGAGAGAACTGATGCGTGCATTAACGTATTCTAGACCCTAATATTATGATTAAATGCATTATATTAAGATGCATTAAGAAAGATGATTTAATGTTAAGATCATAATAAAAGTGCAGCTGAGAGCAGTGAGCACTTCTGCTGGGATTGTTTATTCCTGGAAACGTCTCGGGTTACTTTGCTGTAACCCTGTTCCCTGAAAAGGCGGGAACGAGATGCTGCGTGAAAACGCTATG
>JAQMYJ010000009.1:19325511-19353866 GCA_030014305.1 Clarias laeviceps
TTGAAATTGGACTGTCATTTTTCCGGACCTCGGACTGAATAGAAATTTGGTAAGTGGACCTTTCAAATTTATATTTGAGTACCCCTGGTATATACTGTATATGATTTTACATATTTTTATGAAGTTTTTCAATATCAGTGCATAATGAGATACTTATAATTTTCTAATTTGTCTTAAAAATAACATTAACAAATATAATGTTTTTTTCTTTTTTCGGTTTATGATTTCAGTTAAATTTTTTTTCAATTTAAGAATGCAGCGACTCATAATTAACAGCTCTGAGATATTATTTGATTCTCTGGAGATAAGAATAAAAATCTTAAGCAAGGCTTTTAATGAGAAGCTGCTTTGGCTGTAGCTAATCCCATATTACTACATAACGATAGAGATTATCCCATATTCATGAACTGAGATGCAGACCAGAGAAATATAATTGATTCTAGCTGCACCCAGAGGAACATAGCACATTTATTTTTAACACAGGTTCCATGTAAAAGTTCCCCCCAGCTGTACTGAGGTGAAATGCTTGGAGTAATAAATTTCAGTTTACTGCAACCATTTAGAAAATTCCTAATATTGCATTTTCACATTTGTTCATTAATTCACTGGAGTACTATAGCAACAATTGCTTGTGGGGTTCAACCATCATCACAATTTGAATGAATTCTAATACAAGAGTGTTTCTGGTGCTCCCATAAACAAGATGTGTTCATCATGTTATCTGCCTGGACTGGTTCATTTGAGTTTGTTCATGAAAATGTATAAGACAATTTTTTCGGTAGACAACAACTGTGGACCCAAATATTTAAAAGAAATCCTTGAAAAAAATAATGTAAGATAACTGATAAAAAGTATTTTTTTTTAAAATCCTGTCTATAGTTCAGTATTTCCCTCAGCTTTTGCTGAGATCTTCTGTTTCAGCTTATCTATAAATTTAAATTACTTACAGGGTGGTGGCACGGAGGCATCATGGGTAACCTCATGGTCCATTTGTTAATCTTCAGGGTCGAGGGTTCAATTCCTGCCTCAGATCTATTGTATACGTATGTGTGGTGTTTGCAGTTTTCTTCCTGTCCTTGGTGGGTTTCCTCTGGGGACTCCGGTTTCCTCCCTAAACTCAAAAACGTGCAGATTAGGCTAATAAGTGTTTCCAAAATCCCTGTGGTGTGTGAGTTTGTGTGTCTAATCAGTTTGTGTCTTCGTGCCCAGAGTTTCCTGTGATTGGCATCCTGGCATCTGGCGACCCTGTACAGCATTAGTAGTATAGAGACTGAATGAGAGACAGAGTGTGAATTATTTATGAGGAAGCTCAGAAAATGAGCTAAGAATTTAGACTTATACATGTTTGTTTGTTTTTCCTTTAAAATGGTGTAGTGGTTAGAACTGTCCAGGTTCGATTCCCGGCCAGGCTCAATTCCCGTCTCGGTATAAAGCGGTATAAACGATGAGTGAGTGAGTTTATTTACAGTATACTCTCTGGTTTGACTATTAAACGAACATCACAGGAAAAGACGACGATGGAAACCGAATGTTTAAATATGATAGGGCAGAGAACTATGTATTTCTTAAAGGCAAAAGTCATAACATGAATCTTCAATCTAAAACAAAGCATAACCCCCGGGAAATGTTGAATTTAAAAACTGATTTTGCATTGAAAGATAATTGTTGTTGCTCTTCAGTTATGTTAGTTTCTTATCCAAACCTTTCTCCATAGGAGATGCAGTTATAGCTGGAGCTTCATCATTTTAGCCAAATACCTCTGCTATAGATGAATAAGCATGCAGTGCGGCAGCCAGCTGACCTTTAGGACTTTCACGGTCCCCTGATAACCATTTGTCGGAGGGAAGATAAGAAGTGAATTACCTTACTGCTTTCTCCAGCTGGGGACCCACAAGGCTGTGTGTAGGTAAGCTAGAGGGTAATAGAAAATAAAGGAAACGGAGGATGGGAGACATTTTATTGTAGAAACTGTAAAAAACATTATTATGTACATGTTGTAATTATCTGCATATCTTCTTTGAAAATTAAATTCACTAGACTAAATGGAAATGATCAAACTCTGGGAATGTTGCTGAGATTATTTCAGCTGTCTTTTATAAATCGCCAAAACCAATAAAAGAACGATTGCAATAAATGTGACACCTTTGCACTAAAAGGAAAATCATTTTCATATCCAATTCCTTTGTGATATCTTACAAAAAAGCGCAGTAAAAGTGAAATAAGCCAGGATTTCTAATGAACATATAAATAATTATAGGAGGTAAATGGATCTGAAACAGGCTATAAAATCTGATGAAAGCTTTGTGGTGCCATAAATCAAACTGCATTCATTTGGTTTATTATGGAATGGGGATGTGAGAAAGCAGTCCGAGGCTGAATAGATAAAGCAGACTCAAGGCTTTACCAAAGCAAGGCTTTACACGTTGTTTTCAACAACATTTTACAACAACAGTCTGGTTCAAGCTAACAGAAAGGTTAGAGTAACTAAAATAAAAATGCTTTACAATTACAATTCTGGTGAGCAGAAATTGGTCATAAAACACACAACAAAATCAGAAGCCCATCTTAGGTTCTATCCCTTTTATCCAAGAACTGCTGAACTGGGAACTGCACAATTACTATGTACAAATCAACATAACTGTTTTTTTTTTTTAAATCAAGTTTAAACGCTGATTACTGCTCTTTATAGTATTTTTATTAAATAGAAACATATCTATTTTTTGTATATTATCAAAGGCATCTTTAATGCATTTTTTTGTATATTATCAAAGGCATCGTTAATGCATTAGCATATGATATTTAATATAGCGCTATATCTGAATAAAGGGTTGAAATATCTGGAAATACTGTAAGTGATTAGTCATGCAGACATAGACAGAGCAATGATGCAGCTATCCAAGGAGTATAAATTTCACCCAGATCAATGGCAATCCTTCTGCCTGTACAATGTTTCATACTGGTTTAATAAAAGTCATAATATTGGAACTGTAGCTGTTAGGCTTGCACTATTAATACATTGGAATTTCTGCAGCAAAGCCATTACCCAGGTGTGTTTTTAAGGGATTTGATTCAGTTTAATGAAAAGTCTAAACACAATATGTATCTGAGTTCAAGTTAAACATAACATCTGCATTATCCAGATGATGAACTTACTATATAGTGAATGTGATTCTTTGGCATAATACAGAATAGGATTTGAATAGGATTATTAGTCGAAACTGTTACATTATCAGTTAATCTAATGCATGCTCTTCTCACTGTCCCCAAAGACAGAATGCAAACTCAGCAACGTGACTATTCCACACAATATGTGATATTGCTGAGTTTTCTCTAATTACACTGCTAACCTGAAAAGGTCAAATGGTCCAGTCAATAAATCACCATCTGACTGCTTTCATACTGTCCTTACTCATTTATTTATATTTGTTTTCAAATCAGACATGTCTCTACGCTGGCGCTACATCAGGCACTAAACTGGATCAGCTGTTTTTTTTCCCCCTCTTCTTTTTCTAATGTTCTCTGACAACCACTAAAAAATGTCAGGTTACTCTGACCTGAGACCAAGACGGGACTCAGAAAGGCACAAACTCAGACAGGTGAAATTTCTAGTTCTAAGTCATGCTATTATCCACTTAGCCCAACACATGGCAATGGTTCAGTTTTTAGAATCAAGCAGATAAAGGTCAAAAGCTTCAGTTAATCTTTAACCATTAGAATGAAGAAAAATGTGATTTCTGTGAATGTGGGTTTTTTGACTTTAATTGTAATCACTTAACTGTATTTAAAGTTTAGGGGGCAGTGCTGGCTCAGATGGTTGAGTCTTGGGGATACTGATCATAGGGTTGATATCATCACTCTTGTTTGCCACTATTGGGCCAGTGGGCAAGGCCTTTAACCCTATGCCCATATAAAATAACCAGACACTGGAAAAGTATAACATCCTTAATGCTAGAAATGGGTGCTTTGCTGCAGGAAGGGCATCCTGTAGGTAAAAGCTGTGCCGATAACTTGCGGATCGAATGATTCCATGTGGCAACCCACATTATTAAGGAATAGTTACTTTCAACTAAAAGGAAGTCTATAGTATTTCAGAGAAGAGACGAGAGGAGAAGTGCAGAAAAGAGAAGTGTTTAATCATCCAGTTCTGAAATTTCATAATAGTCACTCTTTGCAACCATGGCGAGCAGAAAAGCATCACATACCGTAATGAACTCAACACACTGAGACAGCAAACCTGACTAAAGAAATGTAAAGCGTCCATAGACTGTCCCTGTAAACTACTACAACTTTCAAAAATGCTCAATATAAAATTAACCAGGCGGCACGGTGGTGTTGTGGTTAGCAGTGTTGCCTTGCACATCCAGGGTCCGGATTTGATTCCTGGTCAGGTTCGATTCCCGTCTCTGTGTGCATGGAGTTGGCCTGTTCTCCCCGTGCTTGGTGGGTTACTACAGTTTCGTCTCATAATCTAAAGACCTCCAGGTTAGGCTAATTGCCATTTCCCAGTGTGTGTATGTCTGTACCCTGTGATGCATTGGCACCCTGTCCAGGGTGTACCCCGCCTCATGCCCTGAGTCTCCTGGGATAGGCTCCAGGCCCCTGTGACTGAATCCTGAATACAGGATAAAGTGGTATAGACGATGAATGAAAGAGGGAGTAATAAAATAAATAAAGTCCAGAGGCTGTATGGATGAAACAGAACTACCCTCTTCATTTGCTTTCCAGCATGCACTGCTTGTCATTTCCTTATTTTGTTTCCCATGCCACCTGTTTCGTTTAGAGTTAATTGTGGTACATAAGCATTTCCAATTATTACTAAATAGTTTCATGGTGTTGTGCCTTTCTGGTTTCTTTTCATTTTATGTATTTATTTTTGCATTTATAACCCTCATTTCAAATTCTGTATTACTCTAACTGATTAAAATTTCTTCCAGCATGTCTATTCAGTATTTGCATGAGTATGGGGGGGGGGGGGGGTGATGGGAGGGATACACACAGAAAACCTACAATCAATTACAAATTACCCCGAGTCAATGAATTTGACACAGTTGCTGCACACATCAATAAATGATCTGTTTAATGAGAGAATATTGTTTATTTTCCTTCACCCAAGCTATGTTGCTTTGTTTCATGTCGTGTATGAAATTTGAACAAGTGCCTTGTCAGCCTTGATTTTGATTGCACTAGGCAGCTTAATCAGAATATAATTCATAAGACCTCCTTGCTTTAACAACAATCCTTGCATCAACACTGGAACATATTTTAATCCTTGTGAAATGACCGACCGTCTCATACAAAATCCAAGGCCATGAATTATAAATAAGTTGCACACATCAGTTGCATTTGCCATTTGCTTTATGATGCTGATTTGAAACACTATTAATATGTGACATTTAGGATTTAGATGGACAGAAGGCTAATTTCCTGCGTGGAAAGTCTGTGTTGGAAAACTAGGCTACTTATCATAAATGAGGTACATTATGCTGAAAAATCAGTGGTTTAGAATGCAAGGGGGAAAATTCAATATTGCATCGGTTACAAGTACAGTAGATGGGTAAAATAGTTTCTGGGAGGGGGGGATACTCTAAAATAAATGCATGCCTCAAGCTGCAAGAGCATGTGACTGCAATTTTCTACGCGCTGTTGATTGATGAGTTATTAGACTGTAATATATGCGTACAAAAGGTATAACCATACAAGACGTCAGGAAAAAGATGAAAAATGCCTAGTTCATTTAATGGGCACATCAAGTTGTTATACATAGTTGTTTTCTGAGGTCATTCGTCGTTCTAGACCTTGTAAATAAACCTGGACAGCAGAAATCTCATTTTCCTTTCCTCTAGCAGAGTGCGGTTCCACTCTGCTCTGTTGCTCAAAGGTGTTTTCTTTCCGCTGCATGACCACACTTTGTTTGTGCTGACGTACGTAGTTTAAGCTGGGGGCTAGGTACCTTCATTGTTTAATGCTCCAGTAGCTGTTATGAGACCAGATAAAGTTTGTTTTACCCTTTATTCCTGCAAGCCTGTGATAGGAATGCCAGAAACGTTAGACACTATAACAAATGCTTGAAGTGCATTCCAGAAATAAAGAAAAAAAAAGAAAAGCATGATGTCAAAATGTCTTTAAAAGGTTAAAATATTGCCATCATTATGCAAATAATATTTTAAATTACATTTATTTGCTTAGAAGGCATTAATTCCATTGTATTTAACTTTTGCATGCACAGTCAAGTCTTTCCCTCTTCAGCTCATAATGAGTTCAGGGTTTATGCGTTTCCTCAGGCTACAACAAACACATCTGCATACATGTGATAATGGTTTTGTTGTTTGGGTGCAAGCTATATGTGTAATCACTAATTTGTCATACTGTACATGTGTTTTCCTTGTATATTAATGTGATCTGTCATTCTCTCTCTTTCCCTGAGCAGTGAACTGAGAATGAAGTTACAATATGAGCAGAAAAAGGTCAAGGCAAATTTCATTCTTTTCAAAATGAAAAAAATATTCAAAAGATCACTTTTGTTCTTACCATAGCTCTGTTGTATTTACGAGCAGACTTCTGATGACATTGTCACGATAGTCTTCTGCCCTTTCCAAAATGATATTTCAACTCCAGGTTTTTCTGTTTCTCTGCTCATGTTTAAAGGTCATGAACTAAGCTGCCAGGCCAAAAAAAAAAAGGAAAACTCTAATATTTTGTTGAGGCACATTTTGCTTTGATTACAGCATAATTTCAGCAATCTCATTAGTTTTTTTTTTTTTTTTTTTGCTTGATGCATCCAGTAAATTGTCATCAGAAGTCTGCTCGCTTATTTACTGTATCTTCTGAAGCAACACCTTTGCCACGACTACAGGACTACATGGTTGTTGAGAAATGAATGAAAGAAAGGCAAAGCTGTTCACTGCATAAGTTTTGGTTAAGTAACTTGTTGCCAACTGAAACATATTAATCACTGCAACAGTTATCCAATTGAAAGCTCCTACCTATATGCTTAGTTAAATCCAGGTGGTTATTTTCTTTGGCCAGGGGAATGTACGTACTGTATTTTAGATAATATGTTCTATGTGCCTGTTTTGGTTTTCTTCAGGTTTTTCAGTTTCCTCCTATCTGGAATCAAAAACCTGCAGGTAAGTGAATTGGCACTCTAAATTGTCTGTGAAGTGAATTTGTGTCTATGGCAAGCAGAAACACAATATGGGAGTCACACAATATGAGTCACATCCCCCTTAACATCTAATGACACAAAAACTGGTTTTGATTTCTGGAGCTGGATGAATGAACAAACTAATGAAATAATTATCAACTGTGGCATAAAAAGGAAAGTATAAAATCTGATATGATTTAGATGTTGTTCGAGCAGAAAATAAGGGAATGACAAATAGGGGAGACAACAGATTATGAAACTTTTGCATTATTAAATGGTGTCGAGCCAGTGTAACATATTGTTCCAGTTCAATAGCCATCACATTGTTCCTAAGAACAGCTCAAGATTTACTGCCACCACAACCAGAATATAACAGCCATTAAAGCTAAATAAATAAATAATTTTCCAAGCCAGTAAATACTATAAATACAGTTCCTGGATAAAAACCCTGTACTAAGAAAGAGGCAGTACAATGTTTGCTTATCTATCTATCTATCTTTCTATCTATTTGAAACCATTATTGTTATCCGATGGTTGGCTGCAATGAACTGTGACATTATGCCAGCAGCCATTGCTATAAGTGGAAAATACACTGCTGAGGCCTCCTAACCTCTCGCACCCCACAATTGCACACACACACACACACACACACACACACACACACACACACACACAATCAGACAACCATTTATATGCTACAAGCAATTTAGAAACACCAACGAACAGAGCACGTCTTTGGACTGTGGGTAAATCCGAAGAACCCAGCGCAAACCCATCAAGCACAGAAAGAGCATTAAAACTCCACCATGCTGCCTCACAAATATTCTTATACTATTAATAAGTCTGATTACACACTATTGCCATAACATTAATATAACATGAGGTTAACACATTAACATGGACTATCGATTATATCCCAGTAAACTGGTGACAGGATCATGAGCACCCAAGACTCATGATGCCCACAGGGAGCAAAAACCAGTCTAATTCTACAGAAAAGCTAAAGCAGAACAAATTAAAGAAAAAAGTTAATGCTGGCCATGATAGAACACCCAGAACATCCAGTGCACACCAGCCCGCCACACATGAGGCCCAGCAGGAGAGCTCAAGACTGCCAACCTGGCCTCCAAACTTCCCAAATCCCAATGGCATGAGCACAACAAACAAATTCAATCCACAGGGGGTCCCACCCTGCAACCAACAACACCCAACGCATCCTACACAATATTGGGCGTAATTTTTTGCTATGTAATGTTATGGCTGTTCATTGTAGTATGCCTATGCAATCATTTCAGATGTGAATCCTCCACTTTCATATATGCTACACATATTGATATGTAGTTTGCAATATGATACAGAAAGGATACAATTAAAAACAGTTGAGATTTGTTCAGTTGATAGTTCAGTTGAGATTTTGACCAAATTTTCAATTTCCGGCTCAAATAAAAGAAATAAAACTATTTAATGCAAATAAAATAAATAATAGTTTTTCCCAATGATTCACCCATTCGTGATCAGAAGATCTTTAACACTGTTCATCCACAGTTCCTTCCTGAGAATTATAAAAGCCAGATTTACATAATACATGAAAATCCTATAATAGCTGCCATTTACGAAAATCAGCATCATTTGACTTGATTAAATAGCTGAAACCGTAGCGTACCTCTGAAAACACTATCACTGTCACTGCCAAGAGGAGCGACTGATTACACTCCAAAACATCCATCATGACAAACTCTATTTGCTCAATGGCAGTTTGGTCTTCTAAATAAACCTGGCATTTCTTTTGAGCTGCTGCACATTCAGACTTGTCTTTATGCGACATCTTGTAGCGCTTTGAGCGGAGTTCATTTGTGTTGATGAGTCACATGGTGCTGTTTGCTCAATCTTCTGTCAAAGCCTTGTCTTTTTTTCCCCCTACCACATTCCCACTATAATGAAGATTAATAGTCATGCTGTTTCCTGTTTGAATTGTGATTTTAATCAGATAAATTGACAGGCCGGGGTGTGAGCACTCTCTGTGTGTGATGTCATCAGGTTGCAAGAAAATCGTCCCGGAAAGACATTTCTTTGTAAATCTCTTTTGTCCTCTGTCTGTCTTTTAGCACATCTTTCTTTCTCTCTTTCTGCAAAGGTCGTCCTTTCATGAGGCAGATGGAGGCAGATAAACAAGGACATAGATTCCTGGGACTTTTAGCAACAAGAGAGAAAGGCAAAAGGACACATAGACAATATAGAGCGCCAGCAAATAGAGATTTAATTATTTGTGTGAAAGGGAAAATGCAATAATTGTATCTAGAATAAACTAATAAACTGGAACAAGGGCAACAACACACGGTGCTTTAGAAGAATTGTACTATATGCATAACGCTCTTTGAATATATGTGAAAGTTTTCTGGGGATTTCTCCATGATCAGTAGCCTATGCATGTTATAATACTAATCTACACATGTCCTGATACCTGTTGAACTTATTAATAATTAATAATATAATAATTATGTAATATATATATATATATATATATATATATATATATGTAATTACATATACGTGGATATATACAAGTCACAAACTAAGGAAGCTAAAATTAAAGGATTTTATTTTGATGATTCAGATGAGATGTTGTTTGCATAATCCACAAAACAGCACATGCCTCATCACACACTGAGTCATCCATTAGATGGATGGATTAAAAGAAAAATGCTGTACATATTGTAATGCAAACATACATATAACAATTACGCCTTTGTACGAATTATCCTTAGGGGCTGCAACTAACATCGACCCCTTTTTAATACAATGAGTCAGTCTGGGGTTGAAATAATCCTGCGGTGCAGTTCGATGTTTTAAAAATGGTATAAAAATGAGCTGTAGAAACAGGTTTCATGCTCATTGAGAGTGACTGGTGAGGCATCTGTCATTGTAGCATTACTATATTTGTGCTAATAACTACAACAAAACAACCTTTAAGTTAAAACTATAACGAGTTCAGAAATGATTCTGATGCTTATTTTGATAAGTTGATCATACTCTCATAAGTTTCTAGTTTAAAAAAATAGCACTTTTTGACCATATACTGTAGTATATAGTTATAGAAAGGGCATTGTTTACAATCACATTATCTGATGTTACCCAGATAAAGATGATTTCGCCAGATAAAGATGAGTTGTCTTTCTCTAAACATTTCTTCCTCTTGTCGTCCTCTACAGTAGTTCTTTCTTGTCACTGTCATTTTTGACTAGTTTATTAAAATTAAGTGTATACATTTAAATTGTTCAATATTAATGTTACATATGGCTGGTGATTTTAAACATTAGGTCTGAAGAGCTTAATTTTCATTCAAAGATTTGTCTTAAAACATTATGTTAAAATAACAGTATTTTTATTAATTCTATTTTGTTATTCAACTATTTTGTTCTTAGTAGGACCATGATGGAAGCTAGGGTAAATGTAGAGTAGCCAATTCACCTTCTGGCATCTTTTTTTTAAAAGAATCAGGAGAACCTAGAGGAAACCTAAAAATGCATAGTAATCTGAGCTATTGATCAAACCAGGGACCCATAAAGCTGCGAGTTGCAAAGCTACCCACGATGGCATCATGCTGCTCAAATATTATTGCAACTATATAAAAATCATCACTTTCAATCTTATTTAAATAAAACAAAAAATGAATACAATTAACCAACACGCTGCTTTACTCCATGATATGATCTCTATGCCCTGTTCTAGTTAAACTCACACCATAGGCATTACAATAAGCAATAGAATAGTCATGTCATTATTAGGATGCATTGTTTGTGGTATATAATTATGCAAGGAAATAAGTTACAGTTGTAAGTCGTTGTGTGATTTATTCAGACATATAGCATTAGGGATAAAACGCGACACGAATCACCTGCTGAGTAATCTCAAAAGAAGAGGGATAAGCCAGATTTAACACACAAATAGTGCGATACACACTTAATCCCTGGAGACCGAATGGAAGCCTTTAAGAATGGAAACCTATTATAGGCCTGTATAAGATTTTTTTCTAAGCTGTGTGCTCATTTAGGAACCAAGGCACATTCAGTTGTATAGATCAAAACAATGGATGGTGAGGAAAATTGTGCTGTACAGTAAATGCAATTGCTGTAATGGTCTCACAAATAGAGTTTAGGACGACAATGTAGACATTGGTTTACAGGTAAAAAAGTAAATAGTAGTTTGAGTTTTAAAATATTTATGTTTTAATTTATGTCAATTTAACTGCTGTATCTGCAAAAGAAACCCTTAAATTATATTCTGTAAATTTACATAATGATGTCTTACATAATGTTGGCTTTGGAAAGGCTCCTAGCATGGCATTATTTAATATATCCTTATTGTGACCCATAATCTCAGTTTAAAATGATTTAAACAAGAAAAACAATTACAAATATTATACACAATATTATTTTTGTTTTTTCGACAATATAATTTTATAGAATAAATTTAAAAATAGTTGTTGTTAAGACTAATGGTTTTTATTCATTATTTTAATACCAAGAAAAAATCGGACGTGGCAAAAAAGGTCAATTTGGTCAGATTATGATAATTTTGACGTTAACTGAAGCATAGGATGCACAATATTTGTATGTGTATAACACAAACGCATAACAGTATATATTTAACAGTTAATATACATATATAGTTAAACCGAGCATGATTCATTCAGTAGGCATGCTTGTAATCCAAAGCACCCGTATATCAAAGCGAATTTCCCCAGAAATAAAGGACACGCAGATGATTCGCTCCAGAGCCCAAAATATTAATATAAAAATGATTAATACAAAATATAAAGTAAAAATTAATCAAATTAACCTGCACTTTACCTTTAATAAAGAATCGTGGCCTTAATTGTTATTGATTGTGTAAAGCTGCTTTGCAATAATGACAATTGAAAGAGCTATACAAATAAAATTGAATTGAATTGAATTGGTGTAAGACGAGAGAGGAGAGGAGGAGGCGGCTACGGTGTATGATGACTTTTACACACACACATACACACTCACACACACTCGCGCGCGCACACACACACAGACACACACTAATGGAATCACTGCTCTGACAGAGAGTCTCTGTCAGCAAACTGGAATCTTGAACAAGGAACCTCTCTAATGACACTTGCTTTTGCCCCCTTTTGAGGATTTTGTGGAAATGTGATATTGTGTTGTTGTCAAACAGATTCATCTCCTGCACTGCTACAGCCTTTGTAACAATTTTTTTCTTCCCGGAGACCACTGTCGCAGTTACTAAAGAACTTCTTACACAAAATTTTAAAAAATGCTTTACGTGTACACACAAGCATGGTCACAATGTTATTGTCAACAGTACATGAGCACACGGATGTTGACTATATGAGTGACGCACGCGCACTGAGACTGAGCATGGGAGACAAGTTAAAATACCCACAATCCAACAGCTCGAGAGAGAGAAGAACCATTGTCTCAGTTGTAATTTTGTGGTGCTCGGCAGACATACATACGTATATATATATATAGCATTTTAAGGTCCTGGAGTGGCCTAGCCAGTCTCCAGATTTCAACCCCACAGAAAATCTTTGGAGGTAGTTGAAAGTCCCAAGACATCAACAGGAATGGACCAAAATACCAGGAACAGTGTGTGGAAAAACTTGTGAAGACATAGAAAACGTTTAACCTCTGTCTTTGCCAACAAAGGGTATATAACGAAGTATTGAGATGAAATTTTGTTATTGACCAAATACTTATTTTCCATTATAATTTGCAAATGAATTCATTAAAAATCCTACAATGTGATGTTCTGGATTTTTTTTTCTTATTTTGTCTCCCATAGTTGAGGTATAGCTATGATGGAAATTACAGTCCTCTCTCATCTTTTTAAATGGGAGAACTTGCACAATTGGTGGCTGACTAAATACATTTTTGCCCCACTGTATAATAAAGCATTAGGTAGTGGACAAAGTGACACAGTGAATCAGTCACCAGCAATAAATAATGTAAAGTAATTTAACGTAACCTTCATATAAAGCATTCTGCTGATACATCGTCTATACTTAACTGGCTTTTAAAAATGTGTTCATGATTGCTGCTATTCCTCTTTATTTAAAATGATTCTCCTATATGCACGCTTCCATGGTCGGCATGATAAATCGTAGTCTACATGCCATACACCATAGGCTACAACAGCAGGCCAGTAGGAACTAAGGCGTGTGTCTGTGTATGTTTGTGTGTATGTTTGAGAAACAAAGCTTTACAATTTCCATTCCCTGATTCAACGATGCTTTGTAAAGAGCCCCTAGCCGGTTGTGGTGTTACCATGACTACCTCTTCTCGGTCCAGGTTATTTATAGCATCCACCAGCATTCACCACAAGCCGATATTTTCACCTCTTAGAGAGGTGTGCTCGTGCCAAAATGGTAGCCAAAAATGGAGGACTTGAAATTATGAAGAAGAGCAAAACAAACAACACTGGAAATGGACTGAACTGCACCATGCATATTAACTAATAGTATAAAAAAAAACAAAAAAAACATATGATGCAATAAAGCAGTTTTTCATGTTATTAGTGTTGGACTAGTGTTTGAAACTAAACCAGAAACTAAAAACGAGGACAAATAAAGCTGGGTAATCTTTGAAAGCACAAGCTCCTTTCACATTCTTATGCATGCTCTCATTTGTATATGGATTCCCATTCATGAAGCATTAAGAAAAGGGGCAGGACTAATTACAGATAACAGACACAGCTACTCTAACCGCTGTGTAGCTGCTAATGAGGTGTATCAAAATAAAAACAGCTCATGGCCCCCATCCCAGGGAACTCAGGACTCAATGCAGGGGACACCCTGGATGGGGTGCCAACACTCACACACACACACATACACAAAAGGCAATTTGGAAGCACGACCAGTCTACAACGCATGTCTTTGGAATGTGGAGGAAACCAGAGAACCTGGACTAAACCCACAATGCAAACTAAATGCACACAGTCCAACTCTGAAGAGTTTATGCATGTAAAAATTAATAATTGTCAGTGAAAAAAAAAAAGTTTATGCTGTACATCAGTTACAATAGAGGAGGCAGAGAAGTAATCTTGTTTCCTGTCATCACATAATGTTCAATGTTTAAAAAGCATTACAAAATTGTGTAGAGTGAATGTCTCGTATTGCTCTTATTCTTATCTTATTGTCACAATGAAAGTCTTTCACAAAACAATAAATCAATTCCAGTTGTCTTGCTCCTGTTCTATTCTTTTTTTTTTCATTTTGTGGGAAAGAAAAGAACTGACTTTAGTGTGAAAAATTATCCTATGGTGTAAAATAGATTCTAGTTTACTGGTGCATCACATGAAGTGGATGCTTGTGATTCAGGATGATTACACATTACTTAAAAAAAAAATATTCCAATAGGGAATGGGTATGATGTGTGATTTCATTTACCTACCGTCTTGTGCTTTTTCCACCAATCATCCATTATGGGTTATGAAAAATGTACGACGGTTGTACTGAAATTAATGCAAAAGTAGGCATAAATTTTTTATTGAATGACAGGTTGTTCAAGATCGTCTGCTCAACATCATGTTTATGGAGATGACACTATTGACCAGAGCGATGACACAGATAGATGAAGACGTTTAAAAAAAAACGGGAAACCAGCACTGAAGACAAACCACACAGTGATAGACTGTCCATTGCAACAAAAGGGGTTTAAGAGTTCGGTTCTACAATGGCACAAAATATAGAGGAAGAGATACTCTACCAACATGTACAATTTGAACAACCACAAATTTTTTAAATAAAAAAGTCTTGCCCACTTTTGCATTACTCTCGGTACAGCCCTCATATTTTGTATCCCACAACATTCACATAATGAAATTACTGGAACACATTCATCCCTTTGAAAAACTGGGAATATTCCACACGTCACCTGCTCAACAGGAAGATGCACTGTCCAAATTTATTTTAAATCCTCGAAAGAAGAAAATGATTAGAATTCCAGTGACATTAGGTTATTGACTAACTATATATTAAAAATAAATTATTAATTACAAAATATTTATTTCACTTTATATCGCTTATCCTGCATACAGGGTAACAGGGGCCTGGAGCCCATCTCGGGAGACTTAAGGCATGAGGTGGAGTACACACTGGACAAATTACACTACAGGCAATTTGGAAATGCCAATTAGCCTAATGTGCATGTCTTTGGATTGTGGGAAAAAAATGGATTACCCAGAGGAGACACACCAAGCACGGGGAAAACATGCAAACTCCATGCACACAGACCCAGGTCCTGGGGGTGCAAGACGACAGTGCTAAACACTACGCCACTGTGGCGCCTAATTACAAAATATATTGTAAGTAAATAATTTCTTCAGTTTTATTGAAGAACTCAATATAGCCACTATGAGCAGACAACAATGTAAAATTTGGCAAACATTTAGCATGTTTTGTGTTATTAAATGCATGTACAATATAATGCTGAAAACAAATTGATCAGGTAAAATTTTAAGGGCTAAATGGGACCCTGATCATGAAATCACCCCCTAGATTAGTTTTTTAAATGGATTTATTTTAAGATCTTGAGCTTGCAACACAATGAAAAAAAAACAACAACCACTTACAGAAACATGTTTGCTACTGTCTCTTTCTCTTTGTTTTTGATCTTCCTCTAAAAAAAGTTTTTCTTTTCTTTTCACATGATCTGAACGCTGCAGATGCAGCAGACCCAATATTAGACACACAGGGGTTTGTTTATCACTGGTTCATGGGAAAGTTCATTTATTTCCATGGCATGTTTGCTTTCCCACGTGGAGAAATCTCTTTTGGCATGATCGTTGTGTAGTGTCTATCGATTTATCTGTGTTTATTGTATTTCGCTTTTCATTTAATGTCTAATTATTTTGCATTATGTTTTCCAATAAATGTATTTCTGATATTCTAGTGTTCATTCAAAAAACAAACAAAAAAAGGATAAATTTGCTTTTTTGGCATTAGTGTATATAATAATATTCAATTGTTCCATTTGTTAAAAAAAAAATCATAATTCTGTACAACATTTTGAGCAATTGTTATATTTTGTATTTTGGTTCAACAGCAAGATACAGAGACAAACAATCAAGAAAGACCTGGTATGAAGGGGAAATGTGTGTGAAAAAGAATCCTCATTGTCATGGATGACCTGCGTCTCCAGAGTCTCGTTTGCAAAATATTGGCTCAGCCAAACCTGTCTCCACATTGATTTAGAGCCGAGGCCAGAGATCCCTCAGCTCATGCCAGCGTGTATCACCATAGTAACAACTTAGCGCCGGGACCACTGAGATCTACACCATACTCACTCAATAGCTAAATCAACACTAACTGCACTGAGTATAGACTGATTATTACCGAGTGCTGGGTTTATTGTAAAAGTGCAAGAGCTATTTGAAGGCTTCATAAAGAAATTGCACTATATAATTTTTTTAGATGGGGCACAAAATGAAATGGTTGCCCTGAAGCTTACTGGGAAAGTAATTAACTTTTGTACTATCCTTCTGTTTTTGTGCAGCTTGTACGCTTAGAGATAGTAGAGACAGTGTAAACAGTCTACGATGGGGTCCAAAAGTCTTGAATGACCCGTACATATTTGTGGAAAACTTTAAGATGAAACCATTTTAGATCAGTGAGGCAACTGAACACATGCTTCAATAGTAGAAGCCCTTTTGTACAGAGCAGTTACAGTAATACAGTCTATATCATAATATATCTTGCATTAAGTATCAACCTAGAAATAGTGAATATTACATATTATAAAATAATTAACAATAAAATAAATATTTAATTATTTGTCACACCGTAAATTTATTTTTTTTTATATTTCACCAGTTTCTGGTGTCAGAGCGCAGGGTCAGCCAGGATACAGTGCCCTGGAGTTAATAGGGTTAATAGCGATGCTCAGCGGCACAACAGAGGCAACTTAGTAGTGCTGTGGCTTGAACCCCCAACCTTCCGATCAGTAACAGCCTTAACCGTTTGAGCCACCACTGCCCCTTATGTACAATATGTCCCCTACATATGAACATTCGAGTTACAAACCTTTGAAGATATGAACAGGCATTCGCACCACTCGGCAAGTGGTTGTGATGTAGTGTACTGTACTGTACTGTATAGAGTATAGTAGTGCAGTACAAGCCCAGGATGTCCGGAAGCAATGGAGCAAGGTGAAAAGATGCTCGTTCTTTTATCATAAAACGTTTTTACCATCGACACAATTTCAAAAAAGAAGGACAAGATCATTGAACATGTTAAGTGTATAGCCAATTGTGTTAGTGTCCTAGTACCTATACAATGTTTGTTGGCCGTACGAACAAATTATGAATGAGCTCTCAGAACAGAACTCGTTTGTATGTACTGTAGGGGACATATTGTATTTCATAGTTACTTTATGTTTGATATTTTAAAATTATAAAACTTTAGTACCAGTTTTAAAGCCTGAGATTTTCAGTATGGTCTCAGACTTTTGGACTGCATTTTATGTGCCACGTTGGCCCGCGGCTATACAAGAACTGATCGTTCTTTCAATTTGTTCTAATCAAGCTGCAAACAAAACTGTACTATTCAACAATGTGGATTGTGTTTGGGTGATATTTATTCTTAGCTAATATGTACATTACACTACTAAAAAGCTGGTGGACCACGCTATGACACCATTCTACTTCTACTTCTGCCGATTTTTTGTTTCATGGAGCGCTAGATTGTTTCTTGGGGCTGTCTTTTAGAGGCATTTGCATCTACCTGAGCTTGGTGGGTTTCCTTAAGGTGCTCTGGTTTTCACCTACAGTCCAAAGACATGCAGATTAGTCTAACTGGCAGTGTGTCCATGCTTCTGCCCTGCGATGGACTGGCACTTGTCCACAGTGTACCCCGCCTTGTGCACCAAGTCTTCTGGGATAGGCAAGGCAAGGCAAGTTTATTTGTATAGCACATTTATACACAATGGTAATTCAAAGTGCTTTACATAAAAGAGAAGAAAATAATCATAAAAAGAAATAGAATATAATAGCACTAAAAATTTGATTTAGAATCAAAATAAAACAGTTGAAAATATAAGAAACATAAAATACAGTGCAGTCAGTTCGGACGTAGCACAGTGCTCATTCAATAACTGCACAGCTAAACAGATGAGTTTTAAGTCTAGATTTAAATGTGACTAATGTTTTCCGTACATGGTCATGGGAAGCCTGGAGCGTATCCAGGTTTAGCACATCTGATCTCTTCCAGAAGAGATCAGATGTGCTAAGCCTGGATAGGCTCCAGGCTTCCCATGACCATGTACAGAATAAGTGGAATACAAATTGAGTGAGTGAGTAAATAACAAATAACTTCATATTTTAAAGGTTTGGTTAATTTTTTACGTGTTACTGTGAAGTGCACAGAATGAAGGTGTGAGATTGCACACTCATAAGTGCGTATTAAAAAATGTACAGCACCATCTGTTAAATTTTGAGACGAAGTAATGCATTTTTCAAGGTCGTTTTTGCATGATAAGGGTGTTTTCCATTTAATTGCAATGAACCTCACGCTCAATCAAAAACTCTTGTGAAAACCTCATTAAAATTAGTTCAGTAATTTTTACACGATGCATGCACAAACAAACAGACAAACAGATTCCAAAAATTCCAAAAAAAAACATCTTGATGTGTTCTATTAATATTACTATTTACTGCAGTGTAATGCACTTTTTTTTTTTACTGTTTTATTTGCAGAAACAATGCAAATAATACAAATGCTATGTAGTACAGGAAGATTAAAATGTAATTTAACCTTTAATTTGTCCTTACTCATTGATTGAGCTTTGTGTTATACGAGCACTTGGCTTTCAGGAATACAGAGTTCTATTTCTGTAGTTTGTTAAATAATCTGCCCGGTATATTTCAGTATTGCTGGATTATGTTTGTAAAATAAAACTAGAGTAAAGGCTGAAAAACATGTGAGAACCCTTTGCTCGGTTGAAGCCAGACCTGTAGGTGATTAGATTACAGACATGGATTCATTTCGGTTGGCTTTCAGCATTTTACCCTAAGGATCTTTTCAGTGTAAATGGATGCAAGTAAATATACTACAATCTAATGCTGCCCAAACTGTCTGATTACAGTCAAAAACACACTCAAGTAATGTAATATGAGCTGCTCTATCATAATTTATCATTTAATGAATTTGATATTGATATATATTATACATCATCATGCACATGGATTTTTACTTACTGCATAATGGAAGTCTAGCACTCCAGAGAATGGATCAGTGTGGTATCAGTGTGTCGAGCAGAGATTGTATGCATGATCATTTGCAACTTTAGAGGCTCAAAAATACGTATGAATGTTAATCCCATGGTTTAAATTTAAGATGTAAGTATTCCCTTACAGGCATTTAAAGTACATTCTTATACTACTTTTTTATACTGTATAGCATACATAGCTTAATTCATGCATTATTTAGGTTTGACATAAAATATGGATATCACTCAAAGACTTAAACCATAAATTACATTAAGGCTGTTCGATCATGCCATTACCCATTTGGCCTTATTGGCCCTGTCATTGACAAAGTGGTTCACTGAAATTAGTTAGTTTTAAATGGCACAATTTATATTCATTCATTGCAAAAAGCACACAGATCATCTGTCCGGATCATTAAAACATAGACATCTCTAACACATTAATAGTAATGTAAAAAGAAAATGTGTAGCTGGCATTAATTAAATCTCTGCTTGTTTTGTTTTATTAAAATATTTTTCTCTTTATAATGCTTGTAATCTTGAACACAGCTGGTAAATGTAATTATACTTCATTTGTAGTCTGTATACTATACCTTAAGTAATCTGTAAACGGTCTATTTACAGTATGGTGGAAGTAAATGGTACACTTATTAAAAGTGTGTGCTACTTTCACATACTGTTTAAAGGCATTTTTATTCCATCTAAAAAAAATAAAAATAAGTTTGACCCTCAAAACCTCATTGTAAAAAAAGCATAATGTTTCTCTATGTGTTCAATTTAAAAGTCTCCTTCCAATTCTGTACCCTTTAATTTAAAGGCTTGTAAAAACAAATCAATGTACACCAACTGAGAACCTTTTGGACTTTATTTCTAAGTAACCTTTGACAGCTTGTTAAACTACTGTAGGCTTCTTCTTACAAGTTGTTTACTTGGTTTGGCACTTGAAAAGAACTTACTGTACGGCCAGAGATTTATGTTAAAAGTCTTGACAGCCTGAATAGGGCTGCATGACATGTAAGGAATAAAACAACACAGGGTGTGCTGTGATGGGAAAATAATCATTGACAGTCTGGTGTGATGCAACTCAGTGCATCTGTTACCACCTAGTACTTAATTATTGTTAGATATGAGCACATCTTGTGTATTCTTCTTAAAATATGTATAACGGTATGCCCTGTATAAGAGCATGCCCCATCATTTTTATTCCTACAGCAAGTTTCAATAAGTAATTTGTCAACAAATACAATCACGTATTGTATGATTTACCCAGTTAGTTCCTGCTTATATTTACGCTATACTGTAGCAGCTACTGTATAAGAGCTTGAGAACCAGAAACTGAAAAGTCCTCTATCATGCAGACTTCCATGGCAGAAAACTTACCAACCAATACAAAACACTGACATTTTTGACTTCTTAATTGTTAAATTAATGTCTCCTTATAGAAAGTTTATCCATCCGTCCGTCCATTGTGGTGTACCCAGATCCTATCCATGGCAACTTAAAGCATAAGTTGGGTGCTTTTTACCCTGGGTGGGGTCATATCAATGATTAAAGGTCATTCTTTCTCACTTAACAGCATATTTCTTTATCAATTTATTATTATTATTATACAACAGTTAATTCCGACTGAACAATTTGATTGGCGGAGAGGCATTCCACAAGTGATGATAATGGATGGTAACAACACTAGAAGCTTTAAACTATATGTACCACTTTTTGTCCAAGGTGTTCTACAATCATTAATTACACTAATGTTGGTCGCAGCAAGGGTGAATGTAGTTCTGTATGGACTGTAATACTGAGGACAGTGTAGGTGCCTGCCAAAATACATACTCAAAATCAGTATTTCAGCAAAAAAAAAAACACATTTGATAATGTCATGTCTACTTAACAACTGCATCCAAATTTTTCCGAAATGCCTTCATGTTGTTTTATGTATCACAGTTTTATTAACACATTTGATTGTTTATCTTATTATCCCAGCCATTCTGATAACCAGCATAACAGAACTCACTCTTGTATGATATTGCTTAATTAGCTTTAGATTATTATTACAAACACAAGAGGATGATTAGTATCCCAAGTCTCTGTGCGTATATTTGTTACTATAGAAACAACAACGCATCTAAATGAGTTCATTAATCAGTGATTTGCCTTGCAGCAGGCACTAATGTCAGAGCTGCTGTTGTAGAAAATTAATCAACACCTTCTGACCAATGGGATTTAAGAACTCAACAGAGCTTTGGCATATGAAAAAATCATTTACCTATCTACATGCAATTTCATACTGCATTTGGAATCTAATACAAGTCTTGATGTGGCATTGTTAGAAATTGCCTGCATTTATTTATTATTATATATATATTTTTTTACATTTTTTTTTAGATCCCTACAGAAAGACTCTTTTGAACATTTCAATATGCTTACGGCAAATACAATATTTGATGACCAGAGGGTTCAACTGATTTTGCTGTGATATTGATATTGTAAGGGCCACTAATATCTTAATAATACAGAAATAAATTATTCCGCATTGTGATATGGGCATTGTGATGTATGGGCTTATATATTTAATAAACATTTATGCAGGATTGAGCACAGCCTTAGGATACAAGAACTCACCAGCATTTGGCTAATGATTAAGCACAAAGGCGGGGAAGCCCCCCTGGCATTGTAAGCAGGCCAGGGGGCGTGGTCAGCTCAAACACAGCAACACGCGCTAATCTGCATTCCTCCGCTCTTTGTCCTCGCGCCAGCTACAGCCATGGGCTATCTGACTGACTGAAATTCTAGGAAAACTAAAGGCATCTACATTGCTTACTCATGAATGGGAGAAGATGAAAGTAGTAACTAATTACTCAGTTTAAAACTATACGAAACAATTATTATAAACGAATAATAAGCCAAATATAAAAAAACTAATCGGATGATTATACATCCTCCAATAACAATAACTAAGTTGTAGGTATTTTGACTGCTCCAGTCCAGGGGTCGCGGCAAAGGTTGTTTTATTCCGGTTGCTCTTCCTGACTCAACCCTGTCTCGTATCTGGGTTTGGGTCCAGCACTGCATCCAGTGGCTGGGGTTTGTACCAGTGGTGGCTGGTGCAAAATTTTTGGGGGGCGCAAACAAAATAAAATTTTTACTTTTAATGATCGCCTGTAAATAGCCATTTATCAGGTGATTAGCATTATTACTACTATTATAAAATAAAGGCATGACACACATCACATCCAGTCAGCCAGCTCCGCTTGCCATAAGAAGTGCTGGAAAAGCACCGAGTGTAAGTTCGGCCACGATCACTTGACTGCTGCTTAATTAGAAGATCAGGTCGATCTGGTCCAAGCTCTTTAACTTTTTTTCTTTCTTCGTCCGATCGCCTTGCGAAGAGGTATTTTGGCAAAGAATTACTGAATTTCCTCTAATATTTAGATGGCTTCCACTTCAATCACTATTCAATACATTAAATAACAATCTGCTGACCATTAATAAAACTCGTTGAGACTGGTCCAATCACATGGGCCCAATTATTTAAATACAATATTGATTCGCTAAGAACAAAAGTGGGAGGGTTCGAAAAAAAGGATGATTTGAAAAAATCCAATTAGAGCTCAGCCTCAAGTCACATGCTTTTCAAAAATTTACGTGCCTACATACACACTCGTTTGTCCAGCGCGAACACAAATGAACGTAATACAGTTCACAAACGAACGTTCACAAATGAACGTAATACAGTTTTGATTTTTTTTTTATTGTAAATTAATTATATTAAGAAATACAGCGGAATATTGTGACTAAATGACTTTATTTCATTATTAAAATAAATAATTATTATGTTAAATAATTACATGTTAAAGTAGTATTCTTCTCTGCCTAACTTTAAGGGGGCGGCGCCTCTGCGCCCCTTATTGACCAGCCGCCACTGGTTTGTACCCAGGCCCTCCACATGGCAGGCAGGAAATCTATCATTGCGGCACCAATGGTAGCTCAGTGGTTAATACATTTGACGTCTGTCTTTTGTTGTGGAGTTTTTTCTGAATTGCTGATGCTTTATTGATTTATTAATGTGTTCCACTTAAAATCCACCTAATTTTCTCTTTAATTAAACTAAACCGAATTAAATGGTCAGTAGCCTACAAAACATGCCTTTTCTGTTTAATTAACCAGACTGATCTCAGTAGCCTATGAAGTTTCTCCATGCAACATTTAGTATTTTAGCACTTTAACAAAGACATAAATATATCCCTTTCATAAAACATAAGGCTAATGACATTAGTCTAGTGCACTTTCAAAAGTAGGAGATTTTGTTTTAATTAAATGTCTGTGCATCTTATGTGCTACAATGAAAGGTCATAGCAATAAATCAGACTTGTAATTTTTGTGTTAACATGTCCCACTGTTTTAACATTTAGATCTTACTTTCTTGAACTCCCCTCTTACTCATGTTTCTTCTGTTTGGTTTCTTTTGTGGTGCCTGAATGGGCATGTAGGTGTTTTTACTCTCATGGTAAATGATGATCAGTCATGTGTTGCATTAAGGCTCACCTTAATTAACCTTTCCTTTCATGAACAGTGCAATTCCCCCTGGCTTGTTATATTTGAGAAAATGGGAAACAATACTATATAGTGCAAAGGAATGATAAAACATCACTTTCTACAATATATTATTATGCTATATTCTACCCAGGTGTAGCCTAGCACCTCCAGGATCGAGGGTTTGATCCCCGTCTCTAGTCTCTCTGTGTGTGTTTGCATGTTGCATGTTCTCCCCGTGCTTGGGAACTCCGGTTTTCTCTCACAGTCCAAAGACATGCAGATTGGGCTAATTGCTGTTTCAAAATTGCCTGTAGTGAGTGAATAAGTGTGTAGATGTGTGCCCTGCGATGGATTGGCACCTTGTCCAGTGTGTACCTTGTGCCCCAAGATTCCTGGGATAGGCCCCGCACATTGTTTAGAATGAATATTCTACACAAATAGATAAGCCTGGAGGATTTTACATTGTGCATTTTAGTCAATAAATAAACAGCATGACTACTCTAAGATCACCATTGATCAATTTTCTTAGCTGGCATTTGTTTTATTAAAACCTTGATTTGTTGAAACCATGGTCTATACACAAATTTTGCTTTTTTTTAATGATTAAATCTTTGGCTGTGGCTTGAATCATAATAATCATTTTGTTAAACATGTGTTTGTTAAAATGTAAGATTTTTGCACAGATTATCTTTAAAAGGCCATTGTAAAAAAAACATTCATTCATTCATTCATTCATTCATTCTCTGTATCTGTGTTTTAGTGGATCTGGAGCCTAACCCAAGACATTTGGCATGACGCAGCAGTATTCACCCCATATGGAAAGTCAGTCAGTTGCAGGGCACCATGCACGCACTTAGGGAAAATTTAAGAAACATGCAAGTAAACTCATGTGGACACAGTGAAATTTTTCTTTCTTTCATATAAGACCCAATTGAAATGTATCCTTCAAGATACTAATCTACCTTAGTATACCAGGTGTTATACTTTTATAATGTTAATCTAGGTCATGCACAGTGGCGTAGTGGTTAGCACTGTGACCTCGCACCTTCACAGTCAGGGTTCGATTGTGGTGGGTTTCCTCTGGGTACTACGGTTTCCTTCCACAGTCCAAAAACATGCGAAGACAAGCCCTGCAAAGGGGTGTCGAGGGTGTACCCCGCCTTGTGCCCTAAATCTCCTGAGATAGGCTCCAGGCACCTGCTACCATAATAAGCTGTTTAGAAGATGATGAATGAATGAAGTTGAGGTCATACATACAGTAGCATGCTATCTGAGGCACATATCGCTGGGGAAAAGGAATTGATTCATAAAGTCAGTTATATGGAACCGAGTCTTTATTGAATCTAGCAATAGTAGTCTGATGACAAATTTTAATCCTAATGCATCCGCGTTTACATGCGTTTGTATACAGTCACGAATTGGCGAATCCGAGAATCTTTTAAACATTGTAACATTTTAATTTACACATCGTGATCGCGTGCGCGGTTCCAATGCGCAAATCAAAATTAAAAACAATTAAGATTAAAAAACAAAAATCATCTACTGTTGGTGAGTGACTTTACATTAGGGAAACGACTCACTCTGAGTCATTTTATAATTTCTTATGGCATCGCAGGACCTTCTGGAACTACAGTATATGTGTGTTGCATGTGGGTTAGTTTATGTGTGTGTGTGCGCGCGCGCGCCCGCCCCCTACACTCTCTCTCCTCGTGCCTGTGTGTGTGTGTGTGTGAGAATATCAGCTCCTCTAGCGTTCACGGCGGTGTGTAATCAGCGAGCTCAGACTCGGAGACAGCACTGTAGCATCAAACCGACCATGGAGTAGTTCTTCATTATTATTATTTATTTTTCTTTGATGGATCGTGCATCCTGGTTGGAGTGTAAGGAGACAGCAATAGCGCGGTAAGTTGAAAGATGAGCTACAGCTTGAGCTCGGAGGAACGACACGATTCGCTGTTACAACCTGCCATTGTGCATCGCGTGCTTTGCGCGTTACATCTTGATTTCCGTGTTAATAGATTCGGGAGACTTCTTGTGCACGAGATCGCATCGTTTGTGTAATTAAATGTGCAAAGATCAAAGTCATTCTATTTAAAATGAGGATAACTGTAGATTGCATGTTAGAGACGAGCACGTTTCCCAGGGAGCTTCCCCTGTGTGACTGAGGAAGATCCACACACATACACACACACACACCTGTCTCCATAGCGTGCTTCGTGCGTGGAAGATTTCCATGCATCACCTGAATTGCTTTGTATTTCCATTTTATTTAATGTTTTTCCAACCCCCACATCATGTATATGTTAAATATACCATCCTAAGCAGGTCCCTTGGTGTGGCCCACTGAGGAAACCCTTAAGCATCTTGTCAAAAACCGAAATTACAACGTTTCCTTCATGCAAAAAAAAATAAAAAATCCAAGTAGATTAGAACCATTGATTCATCTAAAAAATCCATGCACTAACAATTTTGCCCTATAAGTGAGTCGTTAAAACCAAGCAATGTGTTGCTAGATATACAGTAGATGTGAAGCTTGTAGATCATTTTTGAAAAGCATTCATCTTCGGTTACTGCTTTAGTCAGGGTTGCAGTTGATCTAGAACCCATTAGCCGTGAGTCTGTGAAGCTTTGAATGGGACATCAGTCCAACAGTGCACCATACACACACTTTCATCCCTTTAGAGCACTCGCAGGCAGTTATTCTGCTGGCATGTTATTTGGTGGTGGAAGGAAACTGGAGAATCCTGACGAAACCCACACTGTAAAACTCCACACAGATAGTTACAGGAGCTCAGGATTGAACCAGGGACATTGGAACTGTGAGGTTATAATGCTATCTGTCGCACCATTGTGCTGGATTAAAAAAAAATCCTCATTTAAAAACAGTTAATCTGTAAACATCCTCCCATTTTAACCCAAATGTTTCTCCAAAGCACAGACCATGCACAGGTTAAATAGCCCACTGAGGAAACCCTTAAATATCTTAGGTTTAAGTTTAGTTTATTTACAGTATATAGCACATTTACAACAGCCACAAGACTGACCAAAATGCTGTACATTTAGAAACATCATCATAAAATAAAAGTACATCTTCTCAAAACTAATATGTTTCATTCACACTATAACTATTGATTAAACTTAAGAACCATGCACTAACCCTTTTGCACCCTAAGTAAGTTGTTAAAACCATGCAGTGTGTTGCTAGGTGTAGATGTAGTTTTGAAGCTTGTACCAGATTTTTCATTAAGCATTTTTCATTCAGTCATATTCGGTCACCACTTTCGTCAGGGTTGCACCCCTTAGGCGCGAGTCTGTTAAGCTTTCAATGGGACATCAGTCCAACAATGCACAAATGTTTCTCCAAACCCTAGACCATGAATAGGTTAAATATAACATCTCAGAGAGTTCCTTGGTGCGGTCCAATGAGGAAACCCTTAAATATTTTATCAAAAACCTAACCTGATAATATAATATTTCCTTCATGCAAAAAGGTTGTAAGTACACTATTCAACACTCGTACCATTGTTGCAACTAAAGAACCATGCACTAACCCTTTTGCCCCATAACTGAGTCGTTAAAACCAAGCAGTGTTGCTAGATGTAGATGTGAAGCTTGTAGATCATTTTTATAAAACATTCATCATTCATTCATCTTCGGTCACCGCTTTAGTCAGGGTCGCAGCTGATTTAAAACCCGTTAGGCATGAGTCGGTGGAGCTTTGAATGGGACATCAGTCCAACAGTGCACACACTTTGTCACTCCTTCAGGGCGATTTATGACAGGCAGTCATTCTACCAAATACAATGGTCACCATTGGCCTCCATGGTTCCTGGGTGAACTACAGAGGCTCCTAGATGGATTAATGGACTTCTTGTACTGGCATGTTTTTTGGTGGTGGAAGAAAACTAGAGAATCCAGATAAAACCTGCACTGTTTTTCTGCTGGAAGAACATGTGAAACTTCACACATACAGTAATCAGAGCTGAGGATTGAACCAGGGACACTAGTTGGTAATTCGGTGGGCTGCACCATCATGCTTGATTTAAAAAAACACTTGGTCTTTAAACATGCTCTTGTCGAATGCTTTATAGTGAGCTTCTAGCTCCATGTTTAAGCCGTTTAAAGACGGCTTTGTCACTCTGTGAAGTACTCTCATTACCTGCTTTATCTTTTGAATTGCACTTGATGACATAATGGTGGGTATAAAAAGCATTACCTTTTGGGAAATACGCAGTTGTGAGACACATGTGAGGATGGGTGTGATGAGGTTAATATTTGGTGGAAGGGGATAGCGGCTGTTCTGTTTTCTTCAACATAAATAAGGTATTATTTATTTATTTATTTAATAGGGACAAGTAAGAACACTTAACATGTTCATACTATAGCACTTATAGCCAAAGCTAATTTGCAATGCTCGTCCCTAG
>JAQMYJ010000009.1:19381401-19393109 GCA_030014305.1 Clarias laeviceps
TGGTAGTAGTAGCCTTAATGTGGGAGCCCCCTAGTGACGGGGAGGAATTGGCCACGACTAAAAATAGGGAGAAAATCTGGAAAAAATCCAAAAAAATATTATAAAAATTTTTTTTTTATTAAAGATTCCATTATTTGTCACATATACTTTATCGCACATCCCAGTTAGGAATTTGAGGATACAGCACCTGGAAGGAAGGAGATGGAGTTAAGGGCCTTGCTCAAGGGCTCAACAGTGGCATCTTGGCAGTGCTGGGGCTTAAACCCCCGACCTTCTGATCAGTAAACCAGTAAGCCACAGCCTTAACTGTTTGAGCCACCACTGCCCTTGAAAGCAGTTAGACATCATGGAAATATTTTCCTCATTTTCTTGTTAATTTCTTTGTTGCCAACTGAAGTAATACAAGGCTAATACAGTGTTTCTCTGTGACACGTTAAACCAACTGCTGCATTATTTTGAACTGCTGCTTCACAGGTCAGCTTAACACACAAGGGCAGAGATACAATCTACTCTCTTCCCGATACACAAGTTTACAGACACCTATGATTGGCTAGTCTCACTATGATGCACGAGAGAGAGAATATGCAAATTATCTCACCCAGAAAGTATAGCCAGGTTTAATCTCTTGTATCCCTAGCAGCAGTTGGCTGTGGCATCATCAGGATTCAATATCATCGTCGTATCCTCTGGAGTAACTTTGCACATCTTCTTCAAATGAAACCCAGAAAACGTGTAGATGACATTCTATAACAGGAAAGCATGAGCACAGATCTTGGCTGGGAGGAGATGCACTGCAAATTGATTTAATTTAAGAAGCAGTCGGCAATTCTTGTAGTCCGTGTATAGCCGGGTTATAAAAAATAGGCTTCTTTTTTTGTGTTTCTGACTCCCTGTCAGTATTGTTTTAAGCTACAGATGTTATTGCTGCTGCCAGACAAAGACACAGATATAAAAACTCCTGAATATACCCAAGGCAAGTTAACATTTCATTAAGGATGTGGTTTCGAATATATTTATTCATTCATTTTTAGTAAAAGCTGAACCCTGGACTAGAGACTCTAGAGATGTGTTGCTATGCTAGCGTTTCTAATATAATTTGTTTCTTACACACAATGATGGTTTCTGTGATAATTAGGCGACCTCTGGCTGGAACTTGTGGTCCCTGGGTCCTCCCTGTGATCTGTACATACAGTATCGTAGATAATTACACTTCAAGGATTTTGATCACATTTATTCAAAATATTCTCAATATTTACATATTGCAAATTAAGGATGGGAATCCCCAGGCACCTCCCAATACAGTACCTAGATGTCGATTAGCTTTGTAGTGCATCATGTTGTATCAGTGTTTCACAGCCTCAGCATTTTGCAGTGCACAGTCGCAAATTTTAATTAGCATGTTAAGTAATATCCTCCCCACAAGCTGTTGTGGAACACATATAATCATGACTTATTTGTTCAGTATTTAAACTAGAAGTTCCTGTGGCACTGCTGTAAATGGCCAAGTGGCCAAATTGTTCTACCAAAAACCAATATTATTTCGCTTAAAACATGTACGCTACCATTTAAAAGTCTGGGATCACTTGCAAATTTCTTTGTTTTTGTTAATGATTTATTTTCTACATTCTAGAACAATACTTGGGATTTCAAAACTATGAAATAACACGCATGGAATTAGGTAAATATGTACCTACAACAACAATCAGTTGTTATTTGAAGACATGAAAGGTCAGCTGTTCTTGGATAGATCTTGCAAGAACAAGTGCTTTCGTAAAACCCATCAAGCACAATGATGAAACTGGCTCTCATGAAAACCTTCCCAGGAAAGCAAGACCAAAATGTACCTCTGCTGCAAAGGAGTTACCAGCCTCAGAAATCACCAATTAACAAACAGAACCTCGGATTAGAGACATTTTGAAGGTTTTACAGATCATAAGTAGCAGATACATCTCAGTATTAACTGTTCAGAGGAGATTATTGCATATTTTGAACACCTTCAGCATTGCTTTACGATGTAGAAAGAACTGAAAATCAGGAACCATCATGGAGTTAAAAAGTGATGACAACTTTTGAGTGGTAGTGTACATGTGCCCCAATTATTGAAAGCACTACATTTTTACTGTAAGTGTAAGTAAATTGATACTCTTTGAATCTCTTTAGATATGAGGGTGCACAGGTAGAAAAAAAAAAGTATCTAACTAATCAAATGAGCTTCTTGTTGACATTTAGATCTGAAACATAATGCAAACCCTTGGTCGGATTTGAAGGAGGACATTCACATGCACTAACTTAAGAATACGAAGGACATTCTTTGCACAGAGGAATGGACAAATTATCTCTCTACAAGTACCTCCAACTAGACCCAGTGCAGCTATTCTCAAACATTTTAACTATAAAGAAATCCAAAATTATTCTGCTATTTGTCCTCAAGTTCATTTTAAGGTAGCTCAGTGAAGAAAATCAATAAAAAAAAGTATTTTAGGTAGTGAAATAAAATCTACTTTGGCTGTAATTCTCAACACTGTCACACAATAAGTTACCACCAGCAGATGAATTCCCTGACGGTGTTGACGTCTGATGGTGTTGACGTCTGACGGTGTTGACGTCTGACGGTGTTGACAAAATCCCACGTTATACTAGCTAGCTAATGTGCTTGAAATTAATACAAGCACCCCACTTATATTAATTACCCTGTTTAAAATTACCCCAAATTTAATGTAATTAAAGAGATACGGTGTTGACATGTTAGGGTTGTGACCACAGCGGTATCAATGTCAAATCTTTAAAATATCAAAAAATTACAAGAACCTGAGCAGCTGCACAAGTTATAGAACAAACAGGCATCATGACGGGGTTATGGGAGTTTCGGTTGACTGCGAGATTATTGCCTGACTTTATTTATTAACTTTATTTATAACTGTCTGACGGTATTGACAGAAACTCAGGAAACAAAGTCAAAATGAAATTTTGAGTGGAATGAAGGAATGAATGAATGAATGAATTTTTAACAGCCATTAATTCATTAATTCATATGTACTTATTTTGCTTAGCATGCAGTAAGTGTTTTTTGCTGAGGTGTAAATCATTACCTCAGTAGACCCGATCCTGTCCTTTTTTTTTTTTTTTCTTTTTTTTTTTAAGGTTTGTTAAACTTGTTTTTGAGCACACACTGTTACAGCTCTCTTCAGCGCTTGTTATAGTCGAGCTGTTTGCCCCAGAACAGCTGCGCTCCAGTGCACCGAATGAATTATTTATCTCTGAACGTGCATACAGCCTCACACAGCCATAAGCTATACTGTATATACAGATGTAAAAGGTAAGACAAACTCTGACCAAGAAATGGATAAATCGATCTGTGGGATGATTGATTTAAGGATGCACCTGCATTTTTAGATGCTGACATTGCAAATAAGGCAACGTTAGGTTTTAACTGTGAATATCACCTGACATTCCCTCATAATATATATATTTTTTCAAAGTCGTCCATTATCTCTACTTTTTGTGGTTGGTTAGTTTTTTCAGCTGCTACATTTCTGTCTTTAGTCAAGTACTGACCCCTGTTGGACGAAAATGTGTTACACCATGTTGTGCTCTCTCTCTGTGTCTCTCACTCACACACTCACACATACACACCGCATTACATTGGCGAGTGTGGCTCTGGATGCATATATCTCTCTGCCATAAAGCTTTCTTGTGTAAGACACCATCCCTGTTTTCATTCCACACCATCTGCTGGTCGTAACTCTGTATGCAGTAAGATTATAAAGTAGCGATTGCACGCTCTTCAAATGTTTTTTGGATTAATTAATACAGTATAGTATTAAGCACTTTACACATTGCCATTAATATAAGTGGGTTCACGTCGTGGAATGTTTTAATCCTCTAATATGAAGGCAATTAACAAGCAATTACATTTTATTTACTGCATACAGGTCTGCTTTCATTAGCTCCACCGACACTAGAAATATAAGCACAGGCTGTTTTAAGGGTTGCTTTCTGGTCACGTGGCACAGGACAGGATTAAAAAGCACCTCCAGGGAACTTGCGAACATCAGCTCTCCATCTGTGGTTGTGCTCGAGGCATACATAATACTCGGAGTGCTTCATTTGAGAAGGAGGAGGTTTAGTTTGACCCTGCTTACATCTGGGCGTTTCATGCGTCTTGCATCTGAATTGCATCCTTCAAAGATGTTAATCTTCTTTTTGTAGTAAAATGTGTTTCAGGATTGAAATTTACAGTATATCTTGAGTAATGTTACATACATTTTTAAAAGTAATCCGATAAATTTAACTTTTGGGACGAATGATTATAACAAAAAATTGTGTGGTTCTTCTCCAAACTTTCCCCACAAATTAGAAGCGTACCTTTTGTTAAGGACTTTCCTTTACTGGATATAGCAGGCCCAAACCTCTTTGCAGCACGGTATGATAAAATGATAGAAGGCATGATTTTTGCTGAAGGCAAATGTGCGCAAACTTGTGGCCTGAAAAAAAATTAATTAAAAAAAGTGGCCTTCATATATAGCCCTGATCTCAACCCCACTGAACGCCTTTGTGATTAATTGAAACATAGATTATGTGAAAGGCCACCTCTCCAAACATTAGTATCTGAACTCTAAATGGAGCTAAATGGAGAAATAGATTCATTCATTCAGTCATTATCTATCCTGCTTATCCTGTACAGGGTCATGGGGGCACCTGTTCACTTGGGGCAGGAGGTGGGATAGATACACCATGGACAGGGTGACAATCCATCGCTGCATGCACACACACACACACACACACACACACACACACACACAAATTGGGAATTGCATGTCTTTGGACTGTGGGAATCAAACCCATGACCTTGTGGGTGCTAACATTTACAGCACCGTGCTGCCACTTTGCAGATTAGAGGAACTTATTATAGCAAGGAGGACTATATCAGCAATGAGGTGTTAAGAAACAGAAACATATACGGGTGTGATGGTAAGGTCTCCATTTACTTTTGGCCGTATAGTGTACCATTCATTTATTTGTTTGTTCATTCATTCATTCACTCTATCACTTGATTCACATCTTCAGTGCTGTGTATTTATTTTTTTTTAACCTGGTCAAGTAAGTGGTGGGTCTGGAGTCTATCCTGGGAATTCTAGGTGAACTAGTTATTAAAAGTAACTAGTTCGAGTACTTTTCCATTGCAGAAAATGAAAACTCCTTTGTGATTCCTCATACATGTTGTTTTAGTCAAGACCTTTATAATTATTCTACCATCATCACTCAGGGAAGTTTTGGCCCATAATCTGTTGCGCGGTGGCCGTAAGTACGGTTCATCATGATTCACCGTGAGTTTTGGCGCTGTGATTAGGTTTCCATCTTTCCGCGCGTCGGTCCTCACATAGTCAAACCGCATAAGTGAGATGGGGGTATAACAGCAGGAATAACAGAGGGGGGTGGGTTTTCGGGGGCGGGGCTTGTAGGACGACTTTGGGAATTGGGAATGACTGCTGTCTGGTTCACGGATTATATAAATTGTCTGAATAACGGATTACGTTTTTGAAAAAATAACTAAATAACTGAGTACTTAAATGGCGGACATAACGCGTTAGATTACTCGTTACATCAAAAAGGAAATCCAAGTACTCGAACGCATTACTTTGTAACACGTTATACCCAACACTGATTATAAAAATTCCAATTTGTTAAAATTATGTTTTAATATGATTTTGTTACAATTTTTATTTTTAAACAAACAAATTAATTTGCTCCTTTAATTGATTGTGTGAATAGGTTACAAATAGGAACATTTTTACCAGCTCAAATGCAAACATGTATTTTGGAGTGTGACGATACATGATTTACCAGACAAAAGAATCACGATACATCACTGAATCGATCCTTTATTAGCAATAATGGCATGATCAAGAGAGGCCTTGTCATGGAATAATGATTTTGGATGCCAGGTCTAGCTTGGATAGATGGCAGCGTTTACTTCTGCATTTAGTTTGAACCAAATTGTGTTTCAGAGGAGTCTGAACTGTCGTAAGAAATCGCATTTAAGTCTGCATTTCTATTGATTCTCAAGCACATGAAATGATGTCTATTTCTCAAAAACTCAAGTTCTTTTACCAATTATAACCTGGTTCACTGCGTTTCTGTAGCACAGAACATCCGCTCTGCTCTAATAGATGAGCGCTGCACAACCCTCGGGCTTTAAGGAAGCTGCCTGTATGTTCCTATGACTAATGGACCTCTGCTTTTTCATGGGTGAATAAGCTTTCAGCGTTTTGAAACGGTAGCATCAAAAACGGCAAGATGGCTGTGATAAACCGGTCATTGGGGACGCCATCCCTGGCCCATAGGTCTAATGATGTAGAAGTTAGTGTTTTTTCCCACTAAGCTATGAACTTTCAGTTCCAAACTTGCTCTCGTCCTTGGCATTATCGTACAAGTTTTCTATTTGGGTGCTAACTAGCTATTTATAGAACTGATATAAATAGATCCTTGTTGCCTTTGCAGCTTCTCATAGAAGGAGCTTTGCATACACGAGCATGGATAGGGTGGTTACGGATTAATACAATGTTTTTGTAGTTCACCAAGTAACCACTAGAGCACCATTTCTCCCTATTGCACCTTTAATTTGGAGGTTTTTGTTATACAATATTGTCCTTACAGGTGGTTTAGTGGTTAGCACTGTCGCCCTGCACCTCCAGTGTCCGGGTTCGATCCCCGCCTCTGTGTGTGCATGGAGTTTGCATGTTCTTGCAAGGCTTGGTGGGTTTCCTTTGTATACTTTGGTTTCCACCCATAGTCCAAAGACATGCAGATTAGGCTAATTGACGTTGCCAAATTGCCCGTAGTGTGTAGGGTGTACACTGCCTCATGCCCTAAGTTTCCTGTCACGGCATGCGCCTGTGATGGGCGTTCGCCCAAATCTATTATCGCTCCTTGCTCACTCCGTAGGCTCCCTAGGTAGGCGCCTACCTATTCAGGCTGGCTGGCGATAATTAACATTAATAGAATCTCGGGCTCGTTCCGCATTATAAAAGCAAGGCGCGGAGTTTGAATGTAATGCGGTGGAGCATGAGAGAGTGACATGCGAGCGGGGTGATTTAACCGCCCCGGGGACTTAAAAAAAAAGACACTGGAATTCCACCCTTTGGACTGCATTAAGGCTCCCGATCCCAGCCGGGAAAGCCGTCCAGCCGACGGACGTCAGCGAGGACTCCCGCCTGAGGCCGCACCCAGAGAGAGCTGGGAGGGGCCAGGATGGCCATCGACAGCGGGAGAAGAACCGCTTAGGAAGCGAGCAGGAGCACTGCCTCTGCGTCCTCCGTTCTGCCACTCCGCCCACCGCCACCTTTCGCCAGCGCGTGCCCGCATGCCAGCTAGGCACTGCCCCTGGACCTGCATGTGCACCTTCTTTCCTACCCTTTCTTTCCATCCTCCCTCCTTTAACCCTTTCCTACCCCATTTTTCCTAAAATAAATGACCCTTTTTCCCATAAGACTTCGTCTCCTGTCCGTGCTACAGTAGATGGTGCCGCCCGTGCATGAAGGGTCGAACCCGTTACACCCATTATAGGCTCCAGGCCCCCTGCCACCCTGAATACAGGATTAAGCGGCATAGACGATAAGTGTGTGAATGATTTAATTCTTTGTGAAACAATAGTAGTATTGTCTTTAAAGAACACCAATACATGCAGCACAGCACATTTTTCCACTCGCCCACTAGTTTGCATAGTCAACAAGATAGGAAATCATGTCATGGCCATCACCTTAATAAATAAGATGACATTTCCTTGGGAATCGATTTCATCAGCCGCACATTAGCAGGCACATTGCATTGCTGATGAAGATGCTGAAAGTGATCAGCACATTTTCTGTTCTGCTTCAAGAATAAGAATCCAATGCTGCTTGAAATATTGTGTAAAACTCACTGGTTCCTCGCAGTACAACATACAGTTTAAAGCGAACTCAGACCGTTTTTTTTATTTTTGTGGGTGGTTTTAAAATTATTCAGACTGCCATTAGGGTAAGTGAACTGACCTTTTAAGATTGAGTGTCAAAATTGTATATAGACAGAGTTTCATCCAGATAAAATGAATGTGTCATTGCACCAAAGATGCTTTTGTGGTGGATTTACTGTATACTAAACACTTCAGATGGTCTGAGATTGATTTGAACCATTTCATATGATATTGGCTGGAACTGTTGTTAGGCCTTGAAGTTGTTATGCCATGCTTGATCCGCTTTTTTGTATCTCGGCCACTAGGTGGTGTTTTCTGGTTGTTCGTCTCGGAGTGCTGTTCGGGTTCCTCATTAGTGCAATATCTCAAGGATGATTGCTCGAGTGTTTGTAGATGAACTAATTAGATTTTGGAATTGATCCAACGTGGGTGATGGCAGCAGGATTAAATGTCTGAAATGTACGAGGGGCGTTCAAGTCAATCCGAGAATCATGGTGAAATTTCTCGTCAATGAAGGCATAAAACTGAAACCATTTAAAGCATTTAAACCACTTTTTCTGTAAAACCATATACAAACGACTCCAAGCGTTTAACAGTAAAACATTTGAATGGTGCAAATGTTTTAAAGAAGGCCGTACGTCCATGAATGATGTGGCTCAGAGCACTTCACTCATCCTGTGAACATTCGGTGAGATGAGTGCCTGATCCTGGAAAATCCAAATCACCAACTTGCAAAGAAGATGCGTCCGTGGGAACTGTACACACAATCATTCACGACACCGTTTCATGTTTGGGCCATTTCCACATGTTGGGAGTTCCTGGGAGGCCACCACTTCATGGCCTGAGGTAGGGTGGCTCCACCATTCTGAGAAACCTTTCTACCTAGATGGTATCCAAGCACCATCTGTGAAACCCTGATGTAGGTGCATTAGTGTAGTAGGGGGTTATATCGATAAATATTTGTATTTATTTTCATTTTTTTTTTACTTATTACTGTGTCCTTCTTTTCTGTGCAATCAAAAGTCCCGTTTTGACATAAACACCCCTCAAGTATTTTTTTATAATAGCTTTTTTTCCTGTTTTAAAGTCTATTTTAGGTGTATTTGAGACAATTGTTCTCTGTTGATTTATCTTCAGATTGTACGTTGGGCTTTTTGCACTCATGTTGCAGCGCTCAGCTGCCAGTGATGTGATGTCTTAACCTGTCCTCTGAGAAACAGTGCTTGAATACTGTAGAAAAATTTCAAAGTGTTTCTTTCAACCATTGACCAATTACAAAATTACTCGTCATTGATTATAAAACAAATAATACAGCCCTGACATCAAATCTGCGTCCACCATTCTACACACAGCTCTCTGACTTTAGTAACTGGTAGAGTTGCTTTCTAAGGACATCATTAAAACAAATTGGAAGAATGTGATGTAAATGACTACACAGCGATCCAGATGCATAAAGTATCGAACACCAGCTGGCATCAGTAAAGCATCACAACATTGGTGTTAATTGCTCCAGTCACACAGCTGATGTTCTGGACACAGACGTGGCCATGTGCTGCACCAAAAGTGGCTCTTGATTGGAACGGAAATGAAACATGGTGTCCAAAAGAATCCATCTGAGGGTAAAAATGTGAAAGTTTGACATCCCAAATGAAAAGAAAATGCAGTTTGATTTGATTATTATGCACCATGCTTATGATCCAGTGAACCGGAAAACAAGAAATTATTTAACGTGACATCTGGTTTATCCAAATAAGGGTACGTACCTGTATTTATTTGGAAATGGAAGGTAATTATTTTGTAACTACAGCACCGCTGGACAAAAATGACCTTTTTTTAAAATACAGTGTCCTCCGTTAGCAGCCTGCAGACAAATCTTCAAAAGAAAAGGGCTGTAGGACTTATGGCAATGAAAAAAGAAAAAAGCAGATGCTTTAATGAAATTTGATGGGTTACTCCAGATGTGGCAAGGTGAAATCCAGCTGATTTAATATAATGATATGAAATGAATGACCATATCTGGCTCTATGATTTCTTTCCAGCTGGTCATCATGGCAGGCACGGTGCTGCTGGCCTACTACCTTGAATGCACAGATATATTCGGCATCCACATCCAGGGCTTCTTCTGCAACGACCCCGAGCTCCTGAAGCCCTACCCGGGAGTGGAGGAGAACAGCTTCATTCCTCCGCTCATCCTCTACTGCGTGGTGGCTGCAGCACCGACCACCGTCGTGAGTAAAATGCTTCTGCTTAAAATTGATATTTAACAAGCATTTAATTAAACAGGGATATGTAAACAGGAAAGGCTTTGTATATGTACTGCAGGATTTCATCACAAGAGGGCGCTAAGTGATCAGTTTTGGCAGATGTAAGCATGATGCACAGCACCTCACATCCAAGGCCAGAATCCAGCTCCACATGTTAATCTTGGTTATTTAGGCAAGATGGCAAGGACGTGATGCAGTTTTCAGTGTGTACATACTGTAGTAAATTGGTAGATTTAGGTCTAACTAGATTTAGTTCTAACTAAAGTTGATTTAGCTCTTTATACTACAGTGCTATTGTTATTGTTGTTAGTCTTTTGGCTGCTCACGTCAAGGGGTCGCGACAGTGGACCATCTGATCTTCACTTGGCACAGGTTTTACACCAGATGCCCTTCCTGACGCAACGTTCCAAGTTTTATCCGTGCTTGTGCCCTGCACATCCAGTGACTGCGGTTTGGCCATCGGGTAGGAATTGAACCTGGGCCTTTCACAAGAAACCTACCACTGAGCCACTGATGCCCATACTACATGGCTATTGAATTTTGATAGGCCATGTCATTAGTTAATAGAGATCTTATAGTCATGTGACCCCCTATCAAGCCCTTCACCATTTTGTCGGGCAGTCATGTCTGTCATGGATAATACTGACAAGATAAATAGTGATGGATCACTTGGTAAATTTACTGCCAATAGATTTTGCTGAACACATGACGAAGGACCAGATAATGTTATACTGTTTGTTGAGAAACATCAGTCATTGGACATTTAGCAGTTTTTATCAAGTCCAGCTGTTCTTTATAGAACTATCAAGGACAGTGCGTGACCAGAGTTACAATACGGTCATACAGTATTTACAGCTCATTAATCAGCTAAGAATTAATATTAAACTATCATTTAGTTGAGCTGAACCATTGTCCACATGGCCTAGTCCACTTGTCTGAGTTTTTTTTTTTTTTTCTTTCGACCCCCATTCTCCAAAAAAAGAAAAGAAAAGAAAATGGAAAATGGAAATAAAAAAATACACAGTCAGAATCATGCCAAACCAACAGGTGGCGCTATAACCCTTAAGTGCAAAGCCATGCTGGCCGATCAGCAGCCTGAAAAAATGTCCCGCTCTGATGTCGTGCTGAGCTAAATGATCACAAATCAATATCATGATTAGTTGAACATTTTACATCAATTATGGATAATGAACTTTTTTCATTTTTTCTTTTTTTAATGAAAGGGTTTGTACTGTAAATTGGCGTAACTGTTAAAGCAGGGTTGTTCTCTACGTTGCTTCCTTGTCGCAGACTAGACGTGTTGTAGTCATGTGACTACATGTAGTAGAAAACATGAACACAGTGGAGGAAAGTATTGTCAGAATTATATATATATACAATGAGGTCAATAAGTATTTGATCACCCTGTGATTTTGCAAGAGAGACAGAATCTAAAAAGAAAAATCCGGAAATCACATTGTATGATTTTTTAACAATTTATTTGTGAATTACTG
>JAQMYJ010000009.1:19413909-19433782 GCA_030014305.1 Clarias laeviceps
GTATTGTTGTAGAATGTAGAAAATAAATCACTAAACAAAAAAAAAAGAAATTTGCAAGTGTTCTAAAACTTTTGAACAATAGTGTATGTGGCTTGGAGAGGTGTAATTATTAATTTTAGCAGACAATGAATTTCTGCCCAGTCAAAAATTTCAGTTCTGAAAAAAAAAGAAAAAAAAAAGCTTGACTTAAAAAAGAAAAAAAAAAAACAGGAAATGCTTCCTCAAAGCAAAGCAAGTTGACACTTTACATATTTTAATGGTAATCTGTAACCAATTAATCCTGGTCAAGGCCACACTGGATCCAGAGCTTAGGGTGTGACACAGAGACATGCCCTGCATGGGATCACCATACCAGAGAAAACCAACGTAGACACAGAGAATACAAATCACTGGGCTGTACCAAGAGGTTACCTTGAAGATTTGGGTCAGATGTGCTCTCTGCTGCACCCTTATGCCACTATTAATACTGATCATTAAGTGGCTTAAACACTTTGCATCCTTTGTTCTCCTGCACGTACATACATGTTGAAACTTTTTGGGCAGGAGAAGCGGATCAACAGTACAAATGCTGGAAGCATTTCACGTTTTTTTGTTTTTAATGGCCTTTAGGCAGGTGATATTTACTGTATAAGATCTAATGCTCCTCAATCCCATCCAAATCCCATCATATATAATACAGATAAAGATAAGTCCCTGCTCAAATGCCAACTGTATCTGTAGTCAGTTTTTGAATGATAGGAAAAATTACAACTATGGCAAAACAGCCAAGTAAAACAAAGAAATAATCAAAAAAGAGATTAATTAAAATGGATAACAATCATTTTCTGTATAAAGGATGCTGGATGACTTGCCTAAATTAAACTCTCATTACACTATTTTATACACTAGTTTGAGATCTGGTGTACCAGAATTGCTGAATGAATGAATGAATGAATGAATGAGTTATTAATAAAAAACCTCAATGTTTCATTTTTTTGCAATATATCCAGAATTTTAACAGAGATGCCCCTGGGACCTGGGAGCTGTTTAGACACTGGAAATAAATCTGTTTTAACTAAATCTTAGTTGATTTACACCCTTTTTTTGTACACTGCATGGCCCAAAAAAGTCTCATACTTTCAACATTATGTTCGACCGCCTTTAACTTTGATTACAATGTGGTGACATATTAACATGTGAAAATGATTCCTCATGCTTCCAGAACCCATCTTGTACAGAGGGCACTATGCATGATGGGTGCACCGCTTCATGCACTTTCCATCTTGTCCTGACACACACACTCATCGCTCAGCAAATTGGGTCAATCTGTACTCATCAGACCACATGACCTTTTTTCTTTCTTTCAAAGTCAAATCTTTTTGCTCCCTAGCAAATTAAAGCTTTTTTTTCCCCCAATAGCCTCAGTAATCACTAATCCAAATACCCTACATTTACCTCGTGTTGTGTTTGGAAATGCTCTTCCTTTCACTATTAAGCCCTGCTGTGATTTCTTCTGTCAATTTTTTTATTATTATTATTATTATACATTGTCACCAAGTCTTTAAGTTATTATCCTTCCAGGTTTTCATATAGAGTTGGATAATTCTTAACCCAATTCCTGTAACTTTAATGTTTCCTTTGCTTGACGCAGACCAATACTGTAAGTTGAACCTCCTTAAATTATTCCTTTTCTTGGGGCTGGCAGTGTGAATAAAACCCTAAATCCTTAAATTAAAGTGTTTTATTTTAGTAACACCTGCCAACAGAATGCACTCTAGAATCTACATAAATCTACCCAGACCACGTGTAATACAAATGAATAAGAGGTTCGAGCCTTTAAGATCTTAAAGTAGATCTTAAGAAGTATTTCAAAGCTTGCTTTTAATTAAGAGATTCCTTTCGCAGTTCACAATAAAGTCTCCTTTTTTGCAACCCAAAAGACAGCATTCATGCTTCCTTATATAAAACAGTTTAGTGCTTTATATTGATATGCAGGAGGTGCTTTCATAAATCACAAACTGACATCTTAAATAATTAACCATCATTCTGATGCAGAGTGCTTTTTCCCATACACTGTCACGCTGCCCGTTGCAGTAACACACACACATACAGTACAGTATACACACACACACACACACACACAATATGTTCCAGTTAATGAAGAGCTCAGAGAAAGGGTTTGTATCCAAACTCCTCATTGCCTTGTCCATCCTCTCACATCGTTTAGACCAGAAATATGCCTTTTTGAAGAGCATTAAAAAAAGAGAAAGCTGAATAACAAAGAGAAAAATAAAATGCTCTTTTAAAAATATGTGCAGAAGAACATCAAAAGCTTCGACCTAGGAAGCAAAATAATCCACTGATAAGTTTGTTTTGCAGAGTCACAGACGTTCCCAAAAACAGCTACAGATACTGCTCTAGGACTCGGGTTCCATGTTGGTTCTCTGGTACTGTTCCAGCTCCTTTTTCTTCTTCATGGCCAGCTGCAGCTGCTGCTTGATGATCTGTATGTGTGTCTCCAGGTCAGTCAGCTCCTGCACTATGGGGCTGTGTGCCAGGCCCAGCAGGTCCGTTTTCCCATTCGACTGCAGAGGAAACTGTCTGTTGAGCTGAGAAGGGGAAGGAGAAGGAGGAGGAGGAGGAGGAGGAAGTTCTTTACACTGTAAACACTCCAGATTGTTCTGCTGCTCCTCTTGGTTGGAAAGGTGATGACTAGGGCAGACTGAGTTTTCACAGATGTTCCAGAGATTTTGCTGGTTGTTTCCAATGTTGCACCTTTATGTAGAACAAAAAAGAAAAAAACAACAACAACAGAATTTAGCATTAGGTAATAAAATTGTGATCGGTGTATCTCTAACATTTCTACGGTGAAGTATTTAATCTTCCAGAAATATTACAAAAAAAAAACTTGTATTTTTGTCCAAGTTAAAGCTCAGGTTAGGCTTCACATTTTTTATGCTAAATACCTCCTTCTGCATTCTGGTAAAAAAATTCAGTCTCATCTATGATTGGTTAGTTGCTTGACAACATTTGAAATGAGGAGCCAATCAGTGCCTTTCCTCATCCAGGGACCCAGTAAATGAATGTCCAGAGTAAATACTTGTGGGAGAGACTTCTCAAAGAGTTTACCAATCAGGAATGGATGCAAAAGTTCCTTCCCAGAAACTCAATGTTACCCCCATATGGGGCGAACATGCACAGAAAGAATACATTTGATCCAACAAGAGAAAAACTATTAGTTCAAGCGTTTACATGGTGGACATTTACCTGTTGAATGGATGATCAAAGGAATACCATTATTCTGCTATTATGAATAAAAAATTTAATTGGCTGGATCGGGTCAGATCGTTCCAACTGAAGTCTCTGCATGATGCATTTTTTTCCACATTGGGTTTTCCATTCATTAGTAGAATATTTTGGTCCATGGAAAGACGTTTATTAACTGTATGAGGAAGATCACTAACAAGATTTTAAACATTAAACAATTTAAACTTTTTAAATTGCATTAAATAATTAAGTAACAACAACAGTCAGTTATTATTTTAAGCTACAAAGTTCAGCTGTTCTGGAACTGTTCTTGTTGCAGGGGAACAACAAGCTAACAAGCTACAGTAAATCGATCCTGGCAAGAATTCAACACCTATCTTAAAATGTCACTGTGATTTTTTAAAGGTTTATAGCAAAAGGATCACTTTTGTTCTGTTGTTTTGATGATAAAAAAACAACAACTTTGTGTTTATAGGTAGGTTATTAATCCTACAATGGTATGACATAGATCTTTTGCCACAATTTAACACTTTTCTAGTATGGGCGTGTCAGATCACATACTGATTGATGGCTCTGATTCTGGGCAACTAGTGCTCTAAAGTAGGAATCTCTGAGAATTCTTCCTAGATTTTGTTCACTTTCTTTCTTTCTTTATAAACAGTAACGAGCTAATTATGAACAGTAGTTGAGACAGGCATTAAGACAGACAAATTGTACTGTCCACTGGGCAAACACTATTTAGTCATAAGCTTCTGGCTGCTTTGGTACCTTTGACAGTAAATGAGTCATAAGCAAACAGCTTGATTGGTTCTAACAAATACAACGTGAATTTCTATTCAACTCCTCTTAGTTTTTAGGCTTCATTATATGTTTGTGGGTGCATACAGCATATAAGGGCCATTTAAGTCAAACCGGAACTTGAGATGAAATTCCGTGTGAAGAAGTAAAACTGATTGACATTTAGAGAGCACTCTGAGCACGGTACAGTGATGAGACTCTTAGCCACAGTAAAAAATCTGAAGGCTGAATGACAATCCCGGCCATAGTGGCTCACGTGAATATTCAGCAAGTGGAACACCTGATCCTTGAAAATCGACGGATAACTTGCCGCTAGCTTGCAGGCGAGATGCATCTGTCTGTGGGAACTGTATATGCAATCATTCACAAACAACACTTGCAGGTTACAGGAACTTGGCTGGGAGTTATTGCCACATCCCCTGTACAGTCCTGACCTTGCTTCAAGCCATTTCCACATATTTGGGCCAGTAAAAGAGTTCCTGAGAGGTCAGTGTTTTAGACTTGAGCAGGCAATCAGATTGTGGCTCCGGCGAACTGAGAAATCTTTTTACCTTGATGGTATGCAAACACTAGTGAAGCACTATGATAAGTTCATTAGTGTAACAGAGAAAGAAATAAAGGGAGGTTTTAACCTCCCATAACTGTTTTTTGTTTTGCTTCACAATCAAAATTCCTGATTTGACTTGAACGCCCCTCTAATTATGTCTGCACAGGCTGTGTAATAGTGGCTCCTTACCTTTTTTCTGGTTTTGCAATAGTTGATAATTTGTCTTCATTGAAGGTCGGGTTAAGTGCTCGATGCAATCTCTGACAGAGCAATTGTATTTAGTGTTATTAAAGACACAGAGCAGCTGGGAATATGCAAATATAATTAATTACTTTTAATTGACTCAATGCGCTAATATATCACTGAAATGAAATTCGATTATACTCGAGGTCATCAGTCAAAAAGACAATAAATAGACTCACTTGACTTGTATGAAGCCAATAATGTGGTTTGTTCTGCATCTTGGGTATCACCCAACGATGAACAACGTGTTCAGCAATAGTGGTGAGGAGAGACAAAGCGACTCCTACGCACAGCATTACAAATAACCCTGAGAAATGTTTAATCCCCATCTGTAAAGTCTAGATATCACAACAAAGTGCACGTTAGATTAAATCCGAAAGATTAAACAAAAATATTCCATATATTGAGCATCATATGAAATTAAATGAAAGATTGAATGGATGGCAATGGATTGCTACTGGCCTTTGGTATATCATGCATATTTCATTACCTCCGTCACAGCAAAACTTCTTTTCCCACAGGGTACCACTTTGTACCACTTATCATGCAGCATGTCCATAAATCCATCTGACTTGTACTGGCTAACCAGCTCAGAGATATTTGAAGTGAGTGGTGAATTCTGCTTGAGACCTATGCCATAGCCTGGGAATGCAATTATTTGCAAATGTTATTAGTCAATATAAAAAGAGTACAAGCAATAGATTCAACTATGATATTTGGAAATTCAAAGACTGGACTTTGTAGCAATGTTAAAAATACATGTGGTCTAATGAGAACAGATTTACCCTATTCCTATTCCAGAGCAATAGGTCCATTAGGGAAAACACCCATCATACATAATGCCCTGTACAAGCCTTTTGATCTGGGGTTGCTTTGGTTCGTCTGATCAAGGCTTAACATCATGTAGCAATAAAATGAAGTCAGCTGAATACCTGAATGTATTGAATGATCAGGTTATCCCACTGATGGATTTTTTTTTCTGATGGCAAGCCATATACCAGGACTCAACTTTCATGAATTCACATATGAATTGGCCACAACATTGGTTCCTCTGAGATGAGGTTAGTGGTGGAGAGCGAGCACTGCAGCCTATATGGGAAGGCACTTGCCCGCAATACACTGGACGCCCTTCAGCACATGGTGTAAAGTTGACCAAGGTGATAAGGGCTCCCTGTACCATGTGCCAAGTAGGGACCAATAGCTCAGAGCGCTCTGGTGACTAGGGTAAGGAAAAACCCCATGCCGTATGGCTATGAAGGGGTGAGGGCACAGAGCAATGGCAACAGCTGCATGCCATCAAGCAGCGACAGCAGGACAGCAGCGATGGCACAGCATCGTTTGGATGGATTAGAATGGATGCAGGAGTTGCAGGAGCAGCTCTATATGTGCTAACACCACTGCGCAGTTCAAGGGCATCCTGCTTGCACCCAACACCCCCCACCCTCCAGGTTTTGAGGATGACATATCTGCAGAACACCCTGATGTCAGAGACATTGTGCTGTTGCCACTTCGCCAGGAATGGCATGCTGACACATGGGTCACTATGGCATCATAAAGTAAGTAAGTCCTTGCTCCATGTCCATGCCCCATGCCAGGCTACTACCCACCCCCAGGCCCTGTATCACTGTTTGGATTTTAGAGCAACCGATCAGGGATTTTGGGGAAGGATGTCCTGGAGCACAAACTCCAGGTATGTGTGGGGGTGTTGGGGAGGGGATGGGAATCTTAGTGTAACTGTTTAGTTTGTTAGTCAGTCAGTTTATAATCTTTGTTTAATTTAGGGTACAAGGCATTATAAAAAATTGACACATAAGACAAGAAAGATCTTTGTTATGTATTTATGACATGGTAAACTGATGTGTAGTTTTTTTTAATGAAGAAACCTGCCACACTCCAAAACAAGTGACCATTGTGCAAAATTTTAGCTTCAGCTTAAAATATTAAAAACTGCCAATGATTTTAAATCCTGAAATAACTATGACTGAAACTTGTTTTCAAAAATATTTCAAAATAAGATGATTATGAATATTCTGGAATATGAATAGACACACATAGACACATTGACATTTTTCATTTTTTAGTTACATAAGTACAAGCCTGAAGATAAATAATATAAATAAATACATTCAGTAAAAGAAGGGAATTTTTTTCTCCATCATTTAATACTGACAAAATTCAGGTACCACCATTATTGTAGAATGACTCATACATTTACTGGTTAACACTGTTTTTAAATCCCTAATTCTATTTTTTTATTTACATTTTAGAAATCAATTCTTGTCATATACTGTTGGCTGGCACATTGTGGCATTCATTTAGTATCCTAAGAAAAACAGAAATGAGGATAACTTGCCTTCAATTGCAAATGGTTTCCCCACTGTGAGAGTTTTACAATCAGCATCAATGGACACTTCATAGTCTAAGAGGGCTTTGTCCATAATAAAAGCATCTAGTTTTTGAGGATCATTCCTAAAAAGATAAATAAAACATGCCGATTATGCATTACTTAACATTTTTACTACAATGTCTGGATAATCTTTTATGATTCTTTTTAGTTCTCTCAAAAAGAAGGAAGTACTGTACATTTATTCAAAGGAAAATTATATATTAGAATTTAGATTTGCACTAAGGCTACGCTCACATTACTACAAGCCACATCGCTCAATTCCATTTGTTTTGGTCACATCCTATTTGCAAGTCATGATGGTTCACATTTATAATTAGCAGGACCTTTTATCTGACTAATGTGAAACCACCTGTTTTTTGCACACATTAATGTCTTTGCTTGCACCATCTGGGTTAAAACACATCATGATTTAGTGTGAAAGCTCTTTAAGCAGGTAGTTGTATTCTTCAGAAAAGCCAGATGCCTCGCTTTAGCCGTTTTAGCTTTTGCTAGCACTGCTATGAAATTCCCATGCTGCACATGATGACTGATGACATGTGCAGAGGCAATGAGTTGCATGAATTTCGATCTGACCAGTCTCATTCAGATTTTAGGGTGTTCAGACAGCCCTAAAAAACAGATCTGTGTCATATTAGGGTTAATGGGGCTCAAAAGGATTTGAGTCACTTCAGGCTGGTAATGTGAGCGTAGTCATAATGTTCTGTAAGAACAGGCTACAGCATTTCAATAGAAATAAATAAATAATCTTTTAAATATTGAAGTTCGAAAAGGGTGTCAGCATGCAGTTGTCGCAAAGTTTTTAGCAGTTATCTATTTCAACAGCATTCTAGTTTGGAAACATGGTTTGAAGCTGGACTTGAAAAAAATGGCATGCACTACAGTTTATTTGATTTTGTTTACAAAATCCTAAATCCCATTATGTCTGTGGCTGTTTGAAGGATTTTCAAAATCCATACTAGCAGATTTTTGGAAACCCTTGATCCGAGGATGTGAGAGATCAAAAGAGCACAGGTATAAGAACACAATCAGTTGATGCAGTCAGGAAAACTGAATGTGCTGGAGGATGCTACTGTAGATGCTAGTCTCTACATTTCCATGCTTATGAAAAGGTTTATCTGAAACTTTTTTTTAGGCCAAATTCTACAGTCCAGCACCACTTTACCTAGCTTCTACTGTAGATGCCCATATGAGGTTCCCACCATACAATAGTCACTATAAGAGCATTTCTACTCTGCTGTAGTATTTACAATTCAAGTTTTGATTCTTAGTTTTTTTCTGAAATGTTTTGTAATGATTATGGCTTACTTAAGGTGGTCTATCCCATCAGGGGTTGTAGGAACATTATATCTCCTCATGTATTCATGCATCTCTGGAAAGCTTTTTTTCACGTAATCCTCAGCACTACTCTCGCGTACAGTTCCAAATCGAAAACCCTGCGATGGATGATGGAGCTTTAAGGAAAGGATAATTTCAATTATGAATTTGATGACCACATATCAAGAAGAAATTGAGTCCATAAAACAACAAAAAAAAAAGTATGTACAGTAGTATAGTCTTACCTTGGGGTCGTGTATACCTGAAAGCTGCTCATACGTCTTTTCCCCAACCATTACGGCAGCCAAGTTGGCTGTGTATGTTGAGAGACAAAACAGACAAAATATGGCCCAGAGGTTCATTAGAAATCGGCCTGTCCAGCACTTGGGTGGCTTGATGGCAGCTGTCCTGCCGAACAAGATAGCATAGCAAACATTGAGTGCTGAAGAGAAGGAAAAGACACGGTCCCTGTTTCGGCCTTTGGGTGTCATCCCAAATGGACTCTTCCACTCGTACAGGGTAAGGAACACAGCAGTAACATGGAGGGATGCAAAAATGCCCAGCCACATGCTCCAGTGTAAGGGCCACATAAAGGCGCCAATGGGTGCTGCCGTATCTCTTGTCCTTACCAAGATACCCAGGCTGGTGGAGAAGAAAGGGCTGGTGAAGTCGATAACCTGACTCCGTGCTGAGTTGATGCTAAATGAAGTAACGGCCAGCTGCGCTGCACCACTCAGCAGGTCACCCACTAGGCCTGTCCAGCGGCCATTCTTGTAGGCACCATACTTTCCATCTCCCACAATATAGAGGTCAAAGTCAAACCCCACATCCTCAGCAAGCTTCTCCAGCAGGTCAATGCAATAGCCATAGCAGCATTTCTTGAGTTCGGTGGGAACAGAGCTATTGCCAGACTGCAAGTCATGAAAGAGGGCATCAAGAACCGCTGTTTCGTTGGTGAGTGGGTCAAGGCAGAGCTGCCCTGCTGGACACTGACCATCGACATCCACCTCTCGCGTGAATACAAAGGGGTGCTCTACCAGTGTCACTACTCGCAGGTGCAACCTGGATGAATGCCTCCGATCGCCACCCGGGTGTGAACGTTTCTTGCTAGGCCAAACTCCATAGTCAAGTACCACTTTACCCTGCTTCCAGCTGCCAAGTCGTGTCCATGCTGGGTTCCCCAGGGGGTCGTGTTGCAGATTCCAAATAAAGTGGTGGCTTTCAGAGATAATGGTAGATTCATCCTGAACATGAATGTAGCCACTTAGCCCATCAAATGATGTGTTGGTCATGAACCTAGGGAGCAGGAGTACAACAATTTCAGTGCCTGCTTTAATATGAAGTCTTTTCCTTTTTTTTTTTTTTTTTTAAGTTGTACAGATGTTTAGTTTTATAGTTTTCTATCACTGTCAGCACAACACTGGAATCTACTCTGCAGTGAACATGAAGCTTAGTATGCATGAGTTCTCCTGGCAGCTGGTAAAGAATACCTTGTTCATAAAGAAAGATTTTGTGTTGCTAGCTCCAGGAGTATAACAGCTACCTTTCAGAGTGTTATATCCTACAACCCCTGGACGCTTTCTGCCTAATCACCATGATAGCATTTTCCATCTACAAATGTACTGTATTAGTCTCTCCTCTTGGCTTATCCCAGCAAGGGGCAATTTTAAAAGCTGCCAAGTTGTTGTTTTTTCTTTATATGTAGATATCCTTTGGGAATACATTAGTTATATATGTAGTACAATCATCAGCACAATGTCAATCACATATGTTTTTAAGAAAATATCACATCTCTCACATTATGCACTTGTAAGGCATTAAATACAGTTGTATTTTTCTGTTAGAATGAAATGGAGGCTCATATAATGGCTTCATTTTGGGGGATGAATGTGCTTAAATGATCTGAAGACAGCAAACACAACAAATATAAAAATGCCAATATGAAATATACTTGAAATGTACTTTTGAAATAGACCATCCTCCTACTAAAGGGTCTTTCAGAAGAAATTTCCTAAGTTATAAGTTCATAAGTTAACTCTTATCAAAAGTAAACTTCAAACAAGAGTAAATATTGGGAATGGGAACCACCAGGGACCAGCTTATACAATATTATCATGATACCTGGCTGCTGATTTGATTTGTATTGCAATTCTCAAAAATTTTTAAATCGCTACAATTTTATAAATATCCTGATTAATTATAACATTTTTCTCAGATTTTGCTACAATTCAAAAAAATTTTCATGTAAAAGAAGTTAATTCTACTCTCTTGTTCTCTTCCTCATAGAGATGATATTAACATGGTAAATCTTCCATGCTGCTACGTTCCTGTCTCCTATTGCATCTGTTCTTATACTGTATTTCTGGTAATTTTACATTTCAGAGATCCAGCCTACCAACCCTTCCTTCCACCTACCCATACGTGAAGAATAAGATGAAGCAAAAAATTTAAGAACTAAGTACTCTTTGGTGTACAAAGATGGCACTGTTTGTCAGAGACTTAAAAAGCCAGAGCCCAGACCAATGCCATTTTTTTGCATTACTGTTTTAATAACATTATGGGATCATGATTATGCAGAATTATGCTTTTTTTCAGCAAATCCTAGACTTATCACAAAATCCCAATGCCCAGTTTGATGTCTAAAGCTTTCCCCATCAACACACACCAGCAGGATGTCCATACATATAGTTTTTTTTATTTTTATTTTTATTTTATCGGTTATTGACCAGTGCTGTGCTGCCAGTATGGATTATATAAAGGTTTAATCTTCCTGGGTTTTTTTTATGAAGAAAAGCCCATTCAGAGAGTGAAATGCGGCTTTTACGGCAGCTGGCATCCATTGCTTTTGCTGCCGCTCATTGCAACACTAACATGGTAGCAGAATACACAGTTACAGGAGCGGTAGCACGAATGGGAACTGTCAGATACTAGTTAATCGATTGCGGATGGCGTCGTTCTCACAGACTGAATTTTAAAAAGGGTGGGCAGATACACGTGGGTGGCCATCAATAAACTTTGGCGGGTCCCCAAATATGTTCTATGTGTGAGAATGATATATTTTTGCATTTGAGATGGTAAAACGGTGCCACTCCTCTATAATCCTATAGGTGATGTGCTCTAAACTATTTAAACATTGACAGGCAGCATTGCATCCTTTTTGGTAGGAGTGAATTATTTGTCAAGTTTGTTAGAATTGTAAAATCTGAGAGATTTTATATTGAAGCGGGATATTTATAAAACTGTGATACTTACAGTATAGAATTGCAATACAAATTGAATTGGAATCATGATAATATTGTATCGGGTGGTCACTTGTGATTCCCAACACTGGTAAATATACAGCAGTGATAGATATTAAATGATGCATGGATGAAGCTGAAAATGTTGTAGAATGCATAAAATGATACCTGGACAGATATTTTCCTGAGGTGAGATTTCTATCCTCAATCATCATGCAGTTTGTGATGCCAGGGATCAGAGCCAGCTCCGGAGAAACAGTAGCAGCTGATCCAACGGCCCTGGCAATAAACTCCAAAGAATCTTGGACATAGTGATCCAGAGCAGGCTGCCTCATTCGCCCGTGCGCCATAAGGCCCATCGGCAGCCCCTCGGTCCTTAACACCTCCACGTTCTGTGAGTCCCCTATAATCCAGTGGTAGTCTGGCAGCACTAAACCAAGCTTTGCTATGGTTGCAAAGATCCTCTTTATGTCCCGAATATCACATCCAAAAGTCACAATGGTGGACATTATGTCCTTGACGGAGGTCATGTGACCCTGCAAGGACATCTGAAAGTCACTTTTGCTGCTGCTGTTGATGGAAATGTTGACTATGGAACCCAAGTGAAATTTTGAATTGTTGCGAAGCAAAAAGACAAACTGGGAGATATTCAGCTCCTGGCACATCAACAGGCTCACGTCATACCAATTATTAATGGAAAGAAGAGAGTAGATTAAGTCTGCCTGAGGAGTCTGGGGATTCTTCATGGCCATCTGGAGATGGAGTGAGTTCTGTTGGATGAGATTGAAAGAGAAAACAGTTACAGGAAATAGAGCTAAAAAAAAAAAAAGACAGACGGACAGCTCATGTCCTTCACTGTAATGAACCACAGCATACACACAGCAAGCTTGCTTTGAACTGTTTTCAATAAGTAATGCCCATTCCACCGATTCAGTCAGATTTTCAAAAATCAGATGACAGTGCTGGAATCAGCACTGGCATCTGGTCTACCAATCCAATTAATGCTTAATTGTTGAATAGACATCAACAGCCTGAAAACAATCAAGAAACAGTTTAATATTCCACATTTTTGCAAAGTGTCTTCATTAACGTTGACATGGCATAACTGCATTTTATTATGTACAGGTTGATGTTTCAGTATTCAACATGCACATTAGAAACTGTCTTAAACTGCATGCTAGAATGTAATTACTGTATCCTGTACGTATTAACTGGCCGAACCATGTATGTATCTGAATGGTGTGTTTTAAGGAATTTGAATAAATGTCTTCAAGGTCTAGAGACCTGAGGGCAGTTCTATACTCAGTGTTTTTATGGCTGTGAGGTCATATTTGGCTCGCAATCTTATTTTAAAACTACCCCAATGTGGCATAAACAAACCATGAACCTGGAAACTCTGTTCATACCTGTTAGATTAACTGAAATATTTTGAATTATCTTGATATTCATGAATGTCAGTCTTTATTAACCTAATACTGGAGGCGTAATAGATAAAGCACTATTGAATAACCTTGTACCACCTCACTAAATCACTCGTCAAAACATCTGGATGAAATGATTAGCACACAGTGTAGTTTTCCCTGAGGGAGACATATTTAAATGCCAGCGGAAAACACACTATAAGAATAACTAGCTGGAAAGAAAAACTTTCATGGATTTATTTTTGAACAAAAGAAGTTTTACTTCTTTTGTTCGAAAAATTCCCTTCCCTCTTCATAAGTTAATTATGCTATAATCTTTTTAACTTGTAAGTCATTATGAAGCATACTCACTGATCCATCTTTCTGCTGAGCCGTAATCACCACCTACAGTTTACTCAGAATTTTTAAACAGCTAGTCTACATGAGACCGAGCTAGATTTTCCCTGCGGGTGTTCCTTTCTTTTAAGTATTTATTCTGTAAACATTTTGCTTTGGATATATAATATTCAGTTTACACCAAGAACATACAAGAAACCTGTCATGTCCTTCAGCTTAAATCGTGGTTTTAGAAAGATGTTTAATATGTACAGAGCAGCACAGCCAGACAAAGATTAATGTGCTACATTCTCAGGCTCACTTTAAATTAGCACGGAAGAAAACAGGACAGTCTTTGACAGGAATCAAACCCTCAATCTGGAGACGTGAAGCAACAATGAAAACTGTTAAGCCACTCTGCCCATCATTACTTACATTACAAAATTATCATCTTCTGACAAATCGGATTCAAGAACTCCATAACACACCGCAATGTACAATATTTCATCAATCAGGATTTCTTTGCTAAGCTGCTTAGCACTAAACATTTTGATATCCAGGTACAAACCCAGTGGTTATGGTGTTGGGATACTGATCAGAAGGTTTCAGGTTCAAACCCCAGCACCACCAAGCTGCCACTGTTGGGACCTTGAGCAAGGCCCTTAACCCTCACTTGCTCATATGTGTAATGCGATAAAATGCATGTGGATTTGGATAATCTGTCAAATGCCAAGAATGTAAATGTATATTACAATCTGGTAAATCTTTTTTATCCTATCATAGTTGCTCATGTTGCTTTCGCAAAATGTCTCATGATTATCTGTTTTGTATCTTCAATACAGAATATTCAATTATAGCAATATTCATCATTTTTTTCTAGTTGTGTTTCCAACTATTACATGCCATATACAGTCCTTTGTGGAAAAAATGAATAGCAAGGTGTGCATTTGAAATCAAAAGATGGAAATGATGAGATAAATAAGAATTTCAGTTTTTATTTCCGTATATATGTACATACAGCTGTGTTTAGTAATAAAAGATGTGATCATGACTCTAACCACACAAGCTCATCAGTCATGCAAGATGGAGGCAGTGTCATGTCTTGGGCTTGCATGACTGCCTCTGGAACAGCTTCGCTAATCTTTATTGATGATGGTAATCCTGATGAGGGAAGTAGAATGTCGGCTATGCAACCAAATATTGAACATTACTTACTTTAAATCTGTCTGTTCCAATTCTTTTGCTGCCCTAAAGAGCACTAAAGGTGCCATATAAGTATAAGGTGCTATATGCCATACACTGTTCAACAAACATTTCTAGAACATGACTTCCTCACATGATCTTTTTATTTTTCATATTCATAAGTTCTTTCTCACAAAATAATCTAGATTTCTCATATACAGCATTTGGTGTTTAAAAAAAACAGCCAAAAATGTATTAAAATTACTGTTACATTTTAGCAATCATACAGGACTTTTCAGAATATATTTAAACAATATCATATGAGGAGGAGTGTGTTGTGCTGGAATATCAGCACTGTGTGATGGGCATAACCTGAGTGGTGAAGGCATCACAGCTCTTCGCAGCTCTTACAGTGTTTCATAGGAACTAACTAACCACTACTGGCAGAGCTGGCGACCGAGAGTTAAAGTAATTATCAGGGGTAAAAGTAGTTCTAAATTCTTACCGCTACAATTTTCTTTTCATTTTGTGAAGCTGCTTTGAGACAAGGACCATTGTTAAAAGCGCTATATAAATAAAATTGAGTTGAATTGAATTAAATATGTAGCCAAAAGGCGAGGAGAATAAACTAGGGAGGAGGTGGACAGTCCCGTAAAAGTTTTTCTTTATATTTCCACTTATTCCACTCTGTTAAATATCAGATCTGTTAAATTCTGCCTCCTGGGGTTAAATCCATCCTGGGGTTAAAGATAGTATACAACCCATTGTCACACACCAAATAGTGCCCTGGATCAGGGGTTGGAGAGCGATTTGGAATTCAGCCCTGTTCTAGGAGCTAGTTAGCTTTGTAGCTGTAAATAATAGAAAAGGATGGTTTATATGCATTTCAGAGCGACTTAAAAGCAATTATTTATTAGTCAAAGTGTTTTTTAAAGATGACATAACATTATCAGATGTACTTTATTTTTTTGCTGAACGTGGCTCTGTGACTGGTTTTGAATGTTTTTTTTGGCAGGCAGCTGCTCTTTCCTTGGTATGGTGGACTGTACAGACCTACAGTACTGTAGGTTCATGAGAGATACAGTATACAGTAGTAAAACGTTCCAGTGATGTTACTGTGTACTATCTCCACTTGTGGAATGCCTCTTATCCAATCAGATTGCTCAGTCGAAACAAACTGTTGCATAATGAATAATATTTGCATATCTTTGTATTCCAGCACATCCATTAGTATAATAAACCAAGAAGACCTTGATTTTTCATCATTTCCATTTGGCACATTTTTGTGCATCATATGCCATAACTAAGTATGAAAAAGCATCTGGTGTAGGGAGATCTGAATGGAACAAGACAGATCTTGACTCAGATTTTATCCCAGACACCCAGAGCGTGTCTTTATCTACCTTCTGTCTATGCTGAAAAAAGAGACCATCACTGTTTCTACCAGACAAAAAAACCAAAGGTCAATAACAAGATTCGCTCGACCCTGACAGAGATTAATTGCCGTTGGAAGTTGATGGATGCACACTGGGACTTTGTATTGAATTCAGGGCTTGTTTTCAGCTCAACACATGTAAACAGAGACCCGACTGACCAGAAGATGGTGCTAACTTCAAGTGCATTGACAGCCCTGAACGATGCCTGCAGACAAACTCCACCACCATGGAGAAGGTTTTGGAAGCTTTACATAATCACAAGCTGGATTTATTTATAGATACAAATGACAAAGTCATTCATGAGTCTACTCTTTAGATCATTCTAATCTGTTTAATATGTACATCTTGAGGGATGAAAATGTTTGACACTTTTGCTTTAATACAGGATGGCTCAAGAGTCTTTTTCCTTATATGGAATTTGCTCTTTTTCTTTTCAACCCAAGATGGCTTTGAATCTAGCAACAGAAGATCAAATAGAAGCAGACCTGTCACCACTTGACTTTTTCCTTTTGCTTTTCATTTGAAGTCAGTAGTCTATTAGAATCAATCCGGAACAACTGTTGCACTAAAGGAAGAACTCATTTTTAACTCAGTTCTTGTATTCAGTGTAAACACAGATGCCGCAGTGTCATAGTATAGTTGTAGTGTAATATTAATAGTGTATGTGTTCACTAATTAATACTAGAGATGGGGAAAACAATCAATGTTGTGGGGTAATTCATGTATCTCCATACTGAAAGCAAAATCTTTTGTAAAATATATATATATTAAAATTTATACATGTTTGCATTTGTGGTGGCAAAATATTCTGTTCCTCTATAATCATACATGCGGTGCGCTGTGAACTGTTTACACATTGGCTGGCAGCAGAGCATTATCATTACAAACTACTGTGTATTATTAGGAAATCTACGAAACAGTACATTAATAAAAATACAAACAGAATTGTAACACAAAACACACAGGGACCTAGGTATTAAGATTATTTTGCATCAGCTGGTCCATGGTGATTCTCACCCTTGACAGATACATGTATCTACATTTATAATGAATCGTTTTGAATCTAAATTTTTATAAATCCCGGGGGGTGGCTTAGTAGTTAATACTGTCGCCTTGCACCTCCAGGGTCTGGATTCGATTCCCATCTGTCTGCACTTACTTTAAATCTGTCTGTTCCAATTCTTTTGCTGCCCTAAAGAGCGATTGAGTGATCTGCCACTAAAGGTGCCATATAAGTATAAGGTGCTATATGCCATACACTGTTCGACAAACATTTCTAAAATGGAAATGATGAAAAATCAGGTCTGTGGAGTTTGCATGTTCTCCCTGTGCTCGGTGAGTGTGTGTGTGTGTGTGTGTGTGTGCATGTGTGTGCCCCATGATGGATTGGCATCCCATCCAGGGTGTACCCTGCCTTGTGCCCTAAGTCTCCTGGGACAGGCTTCAGGCCCCCCGTGACTGTGTATACAGGATAAAGCGGTATATATGACGATGCGTGAGTGAGTTACAAAGGTAGTACAATGTATTGTCTGCTAACTGTCATAAAGTCCTATAATATGCAATCATTTCTTTTTTCCCTTTAAGCATTAAGTTGCCTTGCAGGCAAAAAAATCATGAACTGGCATGATCCCAAATCAAGAATTAACAATGAGTAAATTAATGCAAGCTAATCTTAAACTTTTGAAACACTGCCACTCTGTTTTAATCAGCGGCGTGGCCAAAAGGGTGGTGCAGATTGGCAGCTGTCACCCATTCAAATTGCTTGCCACCAAATTCTCACCTGTGAGAACACCTAGGCTATTACGTACACCACTACAATCTACACATATTTAATAAAGTGTATCTAGCTCATATTAATTCAAGCTGGTTATTAAGTTAATTAATTAAATTCTATAGCAGACAACATGTCCTATATGTCTATTTCTAAAATGACAACTCTAACGGCAAACCTGCAATTGAAGGAAATTATTATGATCTGCTTAGACTGTCAGCATGACCAGAAAATGTATGTCAACAATAACAAAGAAAAATATTGTTCAAAGTGTGTTAAAATGATTTTATTCCTGCCACTTAGCATGTTTTTCTATGTCACCAATCCAATTAATATGTTTTGTCAGTTTTCTCTTTTTCTCCAGTGTTCTGCTTTTGGTGGCTTTTAGACGAGGATCATAGCAGTGGCCACATTGAGATTTCCATATTAAAAAAAAAGACATTGTTGCTTTGCAGGCAATGGCGCGAAATTGTAATGTAAGTACCATTATTGTAATGTAATGTAATGTTTATGATTTTAAAAAAAAATCATGCTAAAAAGTCTCAAAATACAAGGCCAGCCAGTGTTGTTGGTGTTTTGACTAAATTCATTCAGTATAAGGAACTATGAAACAGCTAAGGCCTGTAAGGACAGTGCTGAACTGTCAACTTTGCAGAAGAAATTTGGTCGGAAAAAAATCATGAATGGCTGTGTTCAGCGATCACGTAGACCTTAAAGCTCAGAGCATTTTAGCCATTATTTGTTTAGCTGTTTTTTTTAAATAAATATATACAGGTATAGGGATCAGGAGTGTGCAGTATAGAGTGACATATTTTTTTCAGCACAAAAATAGGCAATTTAATGAACTGAATTTTAGTTCCAAAATTCCCCAAACACAACTGAGTGGAAAATTAGGCACCGGGTAACAAATACACACAATCATATGTTTCTATGGTTGTTCTCTGTTGTTTCTCTGACCAAAAAAATAACAATAATATGCTCATTTTATGAGTTCTACATTTTTACAACTCCATTCCCATATTCTGTTAGTGGTAAAATTTACCCTTTATAAAAGTAATGATAACCTTTTTTCTACCTGACATATCGAAAATGCAAATACACAGTTTGAAGTCTGAGGCCTCCCCGTTAACACACACCAGAAAGGCTTCTATATAAGCACATATATTTTTTTGAATCATCATTGACCGATGCTGAGTTGCCGGCATGGATTTTTGCTGCTTGGGGTTTTAAGGGTTAAATGCTTGGGGAAGTTCATGATAAAATAAAAAAGTGGAAGTTACAGCTTTGTTTAATATTAAAAGTAAGCAAACCCCCCTCCACACACACACAGTGCAATAATAATTAGTAATTATTAAATTATTTGTCAAATGTACTTTACAGGACAGTGAAGAGCAGATATGGTTAAGGGCCTTCCTTGAGGACCCAGACGTGGCAACTTGGTGATGCTGGGGCTCAAATCCCTGACCTTCCGATCAGCAATCCAGTAACCCACAGCCACAGTCTTAACCGATTGAGCCGTCACAGGATCAGGCATAAAGATTGGACTTTAGTGCAGTAGAAAACGGTCATGTGATCTGATGAGTTCAGACTGACTCTATTCCAGAGTGATGGGTGCATCAGGGTAAGAAGGAAGTGCATGAAGCGATGCACCCATTATGCATAGGCACTATCAGCGTCGCTGTACCTGCCACTGGAGACAGTGTTATGATCTGGATTTGTTTCAGTTTGTGTGGCAATAAAATTAAGTCAGCTGATGACCTGAATGTACCTAATGGCCAGGTTATCACATCTTTGCCGTTTTTCTTTCCTGATGGCACATAAATATTCCAGGACTCAAATTGTGAAACACTGGTTTTGGGAGCATAAGGAACCATTTCCACACATGAACTGCCCACCGCAAGCACACTTTTTTTTTTTTTGGGGGGGGGGGGGGGGGGGGGCCAACGCCGTTCAT
>JAQMYJ010000009.1:19433792-19444943 GCA_030014305.1 Clarias laeviceps
CCCCCCCCCCCCCCCCCCCCCCACAAAGCAGTTCATATTCAGTATACACTCACTGCCTTTTTTTCCCAGTTATTGCAATGTGCTATTCTGTCCCTGTCTGGCAGTCGGCCAGCCCTGGTCCTGAAGTACCCTCTGCACATTTTATTGTTTTCCTTCCCTGACACACTCATTACCTTTTGGTCAGGGATGATAATTAGCTGATTACTTGAATGTACATGACATGGAGTAGGGTTTTCTGAATGACACCAGGGATAAAATCATAACCGTATCATCCTCATCTTGTAGGATGTTAATATTCAGTGTTCTCCAAAAGAAGTCAGGAAAGAAAAGAAAAGAGACTCGTACCCGACTCTTGCGCCTGAACTCGTTCTGGACGACGCTGATAACCGGGATGTGCAGTGAAGAGGACACAAACTCCAACTTGACGAATTCGTCTCTGTTCTGTGGAAACGCCATGATGGCTGAAACTCCCTGAACCACGACGGTGTGGCACACACTTTGCAGGAACGACATGGGGTCGGAACCCACAGGTGGAGGTGAAGACGAGAAGAAGGAGAAAGCCGGTAGCTCGCCGAGTCCCAGCTCCACAGCCATGACTATCTCCAAGGACAGGTTGAACGGTAACAGGTTCGGTAATCGGTTCAGAGTCTCCGCAGCCATGAAAATCGAGTCCCTGGGCAGAAACGCACTCTCTACAGGTTTCTTAATTTTCGCGCCTTTTTGTTGGTTAGTCCTGCCAGGTCTCGCGCCAGGTTCACTCACACTCACACTTTTCCTGACTAACTCGAGCTCTTCCCGAGCCGTTTCTCGGTCCCAATCCCAATCCCCAATCTCCAACTCTTTCCTCCTGATGGAGCTGTGCGTCACGGCGGCGCGAGGCTGAAGATGCACAGCTCCGACGCGCACCGTGTGCCCGATGCGTTTGAGGATCTGACATGGCTGCGGGTGCGCGAGGAGGCACGCGGGCGTCAAAACGAGCACCAAAGCGCCCGGCGCGAGCAACAGCAGCAGCACCAACCTGCCCGGATCCGGCATCCCCTCAGTGCAGCCTGCTGCTCTCAACGCGCTCGGGAAAAAGACGGCGTCCGCGTCCGCGCTCCCGTCTCCTGCTCCGCGTCCAGCGCCGGTTCGCTCGTTTTTCCGGTAAAGTCCAGCGCGCGGTGAGGTATCTCTCCGGATCCCGAGTGACCGCGAGCGGCACGCGCTCGAGACGCGTTTCCAAACAGCCGTTTTTCATCTCCAGAAGAATTTAAGGAGGAAAAATATTTATTATTACTGTTACTTACATCTGAAATTTCCCGATGTACACTTTCAAATCATTTTCTTTGTATTTGCATGCATATTAACGATCCAATCCGATCTTTTACGCGCATTTACGCACAGGAAAGTCTTCCCAAAAATACGCCTGAAGACACGGGGCAGTCGACGCCCACCGCGGAACTCCAGCGGCGCAGCGTTTGGCACGACTCACTGACGTTCAGGCGACGCGCGAGCTCATCAATTACGCACCGTTTTCCGTAGTGAGGCGCGCGTGAAGCTGCGCTGGCCATCACTAATGCTGCAACACACACACACACACACACACACACCATCATCATCACACACATCATCACAGACACCACACAGACACCAACCATGACTGCATCAAAACTGTGGAATTCAATTGAATGCACAAATTAGCATGTTGCAAATAGTCAGTCACAAATTGTGCGATTTTCCCCTCAGCTCGGTTGAAAAAAAAAATCAAGGCACTTGTTACGACCTTGTTTGCAAAGGATAGATCACAGGAACAGTTTTCTGATTTTTCCATACCAGTATTCTTGATCAACACCAAAACACGTGGAATTAGGAGGCTTTATAACCTTGCCTTTGCTGTAGGAGCCATTTTTGTAGCAATCACAAAAAAGAAAATCATCCTGTCTAAAACATAAATATGATTTCCTGACACATTGACTGTGATCAAGTCGTTTTACTCTCCTAAGCCTTAACATGTGAGTTTATAATCAGATATTGACAAAATGTCTCTGACATTCCTTCACCATCACTCATCGTCTTTAACACTTTATTCTGTATACAGGTTTGCAGGAGACTGAGGGAACGAGGTGGGGAACTACCTGGACAGGGTTCCAATCCATCACAGGGCATACACATACCAACACTCACATGCTCGTTTACACACTCTTCTCAATTTGGGAACGCCAATTTGTCTAGTCTGGAAACAAGAGTCCTTGGAGGAAAACCCACCAAGCAACATGCAAACTCCATGCACACAGACCGGAGGCGGGAATCGAACCCAGAACCCAGGTGTAAGGTGACAGTGCTAACCACTAAGCCACCATGCTGCCCCATTCGCCGTTACATCATTTTCAAATTGGAGAAGAGTGCTTACATGCATAAAACTGAAATGACCTAATAAAAAGACAAGAACATTCAACAGAACATGAAGTGTTTAATTAATCTCATTGCAGTAATACTTTTATATTTTATGACCCAGACTATCTGCTTCTTCTTGATTTAAAAAAATAAATTAAAGATAGCAAAGTGTGATTTCTTCTCATGCTTTGATCAGACCCTGGATATTGAATTATGTCATGGAGAGATTGGCATCAATCCATTCAGTTACTGTAATCAGATACTGGCTGTCAAAACCTCTGTGATGCATCACATAATCCTCAAAGCAGAGAATAACACTTACTCACACTGTACACATGACAGCAGATAATGTTTTAACCTTATAAATGTGATTTGTGCCTACTGACAACTAGCGATTAATTCCCCACTGATTTAACTGTGAACAGAGATCAGTTGAATGAACAGATGCTAATGAGGCTTGTTGTTCAGTCCTGTGGGAAAATGAGAAATTGTTTCTTACCCTAACCTTATAATTTTTCAAGTTGTCATTTATATTGTTTTTACGTAAATAGAGAAGGTTATACAAGTAGAGGTAGGTGGCTGTGGAATTGGAATGAATTTTTTTCTCCTATTACAAAATTTCTCCTATTATGTTTTTGGCTGACTTTAAAGTGCTAAAAATTACCATCTGATTGTGCTATGAGCGCTAGAGACACCAATTTCAGTTCAGGAAAACCTGTCATTTTCTGAACTATATAGTAGATGTCAGAAACCATGTAAAAGGTTTTCCCAGGGCACCGCACCAACAGGTACACTGTTACACTATGATGAGCAAAACCGATCTTCTCTACAGAAGATTCATCTGACAATCAAATTATTTATTCAATTACATATGACAGGACATGTGCACCTTTTGGCAGAATACCAGAATAGGCGTACTAGTCTGATTTTTAAAGTGTGTACACTGTGAAATTGGTTGATGGACCATTTTAGGGCGATAGATGGAACGTTTTATTAGGCAGCGTGAAAAACAGCAATGTGCCATTCTTAATCAATGAAAGGCTGCAGTTTCCATTACTGACCTCTTGGCTTCTAGTAAGAGCCCGCTGCAATTAATCTTATGCTCACATTTCACAGCGGTCACTTGGGAACGTGTGTTTATGTGTTTGTTCACATTTGGACTGAATATCTTGGTGAGCAACATTATGCTTTCACTCTAAAGGGTGCATCAATTCTGCACCCTCAGAGTGCTATTAAAGTGCAATCATGTAAGAGAGATGATTAAAACTGTGTGCTGTGTTAAAAATGTAATCTTACAATCAGAAATATTTTACAAATTACTTTAAATCCCATAATTGCCAGAGAGCCGGTATTGGTCCATTTCCCCTCAGTTGGATTGCGTCTCAATTAAATGGCCTTGAATAAAACTGTCAAATGACAAATTGTGCAGATTTTCAGTGTGCAAAGCACAACTGCACACTTTAATGAGGTGACAGAAATGAGAACGTAGAAGCCCTTTTCACAGCTACTGAAGCTGCGGCATCAGAGGGTTGTTCAGGTCCATAAACATGTCAGCACATTTGTCACCTTTTCCAGGTCACTAATCAGAAAGCCATGCACATAACACTTTGCAAGCTAACTTTGCACTTGGAAAGACTTAGAGTATTTGATTTTGTTTGTTCTAAACGGATGTTGTTTTGATTTCCCAGTGATTGTCACGTGTCTTTTAAGAAAATAAAAAGCTAAGTGGTGTGAAAAGTATGTCAAGGCAATCCTTTACTTCAAGAACTGTCTATGACTCAAATCCAGCACAATGCACAATGGAGGAGTTTGATGTTTTGGCTCAGTGTGAGATCACTGCCTGTGGTTAAATGGAGATTTTTATTTCATTTTGAGACTATTTTATGATCTAACCTAACGTTAATGAAATAGTGAAATAGATTATACTATATCGTATATACTATACTCTTCTGATTGGTCAGAAAGTGGTGATTAATTTTCTGTGACCCCAGCTGACAAAATTATTGGCTATAATTAGTGTAAATATTACTTGTTCTAAAATGTTATTGTTACTATAAGAACATCAGATTCACTGGGACCTGTATGGTCTCTGTGCAATATGTCATTAGAAATAATCTAAGACTTGTATTAATTAATTAATCTGTTAAAAACAAAAACACATTGTAGTTAACCAAATATAAATGTCTAATCACTAAATAAATATAATGCATTGTACATAAATGTAAGAATACATTTATTTAACATGTTAGTTTCAGTGATTTGTTACATTTTCCTTAATGGGACAGACTTTGAGTGGCACAATGGGACAATCCAGGATTGAGGGTTTGATTCCCATCTTCAAAACCCATCTTGGGTCTATGTGACCGGAGTGTGCAAGTTCTCCCTGCGTTACCACTGGTTTCCTCCCACAGTACACAGATACGCAGATTGGGTTGATTGGAGTTTCCAAATTGCCCTTAGTGTGTGTGTGTGTGTGTGTGTGTGTGTGCGTGTGTATGTGTGTGTATGTGTGTGTGTGCGCCTTGCAATGGATTGGCACCCTGCCTGGCGCCCAACTCCTCATACTTAGTCTTGCATGACCCTGTATAAGTGGTAAAGTCAAAGGGGCTTCAGGACAGAGAAGATGCTTTGTAGTGTCCCAGAAACATGACTATAATCATTTTTATCATATTATTTTATAATTAAATTCAAAAGAGAAACAAAAGGCAGCTCATAAAGGAATGCCTGTTTATCGCTATAATGTAAGAGATAACTTATCTCACTACATTACATGTACTTATACGCAGTTCAAAAGTATAACATATTGGTAATAAATTAAAATGTGTAATGGTTTGCAAACTGTTGTAGTATAAAAGGAATAAAACACTCTGGGATGTGCAGGTATAGGGAAATAACCAAGGCAACACACCATGATTTAATTGTAAACAGAATTCCCTGTCATGTTTTGTTCCATGTGAACGTTTAAAAAGAACAGAATAGAACAGAGACATGTTTTTTTTTCATTGCATTCAATATAGTAAGGCAATCCTAGCCACTGTTCAAGAAGAAACAACTAGTCTTAGACATCTTGTGAAAGATTTCTGATTAAAACACCTGAATATATGAACTGCATATATCAGTTCAAGGGCAACTGGATTTCACACATTATTTCATTTTTACACACTTCCTGTGAGACTGCTTTCTGAATGAAACCATTTCAAGTTTGGCATCTGACCTCTGACATGAAAACTTTTCACATCTTTCCTCCAGTTTTAAAGCTGCTAACATTATAGCAATCATAAAAAGCCACAGGATCAGGGCTTAATTTCAAGTTAACCCTTTGTGCTTTTGTGCACAAAATTAGTTTTTATCATTAGTTAAAATTTTTTTTTTATTATTCTTTGACACCTATACTTTAAGAAAACTCATTTTATTCAGGGTACTTTATAATCTTATTTGGGTTTCTGTCTGCAAAGTTGCATCATGCGAGGCAGTTACATGCATGCGAATGCAGCAGGAAATGCAGTCTGTCTATTTAAACTATCAAAAACGTTGCTACTGAAGGTTGAAAGTCACTATTTAATCAGTTGGTGAGTTCCATCCCATAAAAGGTCCCATAATCAACTGAATGGTTTTTTAAAGGAGTCGGAATATTTAAATGTAATGTCCCTCTTTTGGAGATATCCAGCCATTAAAATGGTATGACATTACTTCTGCTTAAAATATTTTCAAATAAGACAGCAAATGCAGTCAATAAAAACATGGTGCTGTTAAAACTAGTAGAACATTTTCAGATTCAACCATGTCAGTGGTTTCACTATGACATCAAATATATGGATTTAAATGAAAATTACTGTACATTGTTAGTTTTATACACAGTGAAAAAAGGTTTTATAAATAATCTAGGGAGTCTTAGGCTAGATCTCGAACATCCATTTGAACATGTACTTTATTGTCAAGGTACAAAGCATTTTCAAAGCATTCTATCTACATATATATGCTTGTTTTTAAACCTGTGATATGTACGTTATATTACAGAGACATTTCCTCTTTTTGGTTTTAACTGTGCTAGATGGGCAGACAGATTCATGTCAAATGAATGTGCATCTAAAGAACTGCTACTTGTTGGAGTATGTTGCATACACGTCTTCTTTTCCCTTAGATCTGACTTGTCTTCTTTATCTTGTCTGTATGTCCCTAGAGTTGAAACCAAGGCTGTCTTGTTTGACAGCATTTTTTTGTCATTTAAAAAATAAATCCTTCTCGAGTCTTAGGGGAGATGGCAACCTTCAAACAAGAGAAATGTGTCATATAAAGTACATCACACAGTACAGACAGATCCGTCAACTTCTACAGACTTATCATTCATATCCATAAACCAGTGTGTTATATTGACACTTCTTTGTCATTGGAGGTAAGTAGGAACATAGATATGAAGGGTGTTCAAGTCAAACTGGGACTTTTGATTCTGCAGTTATAAAGGTAAATACTACTGTACCATTAGTTCTCTATATAATCCCAGGCTACATGAATGCACTTATCCAAGTGTTTCACTAGTGTTTGGATACAATTAGGGTAGAACGTTTTCTCAGTACGCCGGAGCTATGATTGCTCCGCCTGCTTCACGTTTGAAACACTGGCCTCCCAGGAACTCCTTTAACGTCCAAAACATTTGAAAATGACTTGGAGTGAGGTTAGGACAGTATGGGGGGATGAGACAGTAACTCTTACCTGAGTTCCTGTAATGTGCAAGTGGTGAATGACTGTGTGTACATTTCATACAGATAGATGCGTCTTTTCCGCAAGTTGGCAACAAATTATCCGTCAAACCGTCTGATTATTCATGGGAACGACTGCGATGAGCTCTGGGATCATTATTTACTGTACAGACATACGTACAACCTTCTTTTACCTTAAGCTTGGGTTAAAAGTTTGTATTACTGTATATGCTCTCTCATTGTCTACGGTGGTTTCCTCCAGTTTTTGGGTTTTAGTATGATTGTATGTAATAGACTTGTGATGCCATTCACTCTCAGCGTTCCCAGGACAAGCTTTGCATATAACATGAGACTAAAGAAAATGATGGACCCATAGATTCAATTGAATTCCACTTCATTTAATTCAGATTTTCTCCTGCCTAATCTGTTGCATCCAAGTAAACGTTAGTTAATAAATGATGAATAAGTCTCGGGCATGATCTATTTTCAGCAAGTGAAATGTTTTTTCTGTCCAAGCGAGCCCACACACAGCAATATTTAATATATCTTTATGGAACAATCTGCAGATATCTTTAGGCTATACATGTGGGGGCATTCTCAACAGTAATACATGATTCAAGTGAAGAAAACGCCAAGCAGAAGAAGAGCATCAGGAAAAGCCAAGGTCAATGGCATCTTATCAACAGGAGTATCATGTAGCTTGACAGACATAAAGTATGGTTTTGCTTTCCCTAATGTACAACATTGCATCTACAGTAAGTATAATGTACCTATAGAAATTCATTAGATAGATGCATTAAATTTCCATTCACAGAGGCTGAGCTCTTTTTGTTTCCATATTTCTTTCCCTGTATGGTGAATGTACATTTTCATACAGCTCCTGACCCCCATTAATCGTTTTTTGTTCCCTATACCATATTTTTCTATTGATTTTTTTTTTTTGAGGCAGCCAGGGACACATCAATAGACTCATGTCACTCTCAAATGATGACATTCCAATTCATAGTAAAGTGTAGAATTGCCCATCATGTGTACTGTAATCTTTCCCCTGGCACATCTCCTTCTGTCTCAGCTGACACTCTGGACTGGGGCAGATAAGCAAAGCAAAGGAGGCAAACAGGATAGATAGATTGTACAGAGCATTAATGGAGAAAAGGCGTTTCAGGTCTGTTGGGTAATAAACACCCATATGGATTCCACAAATGCATTTTAATGTAATAGATCTGGCTGGTGAATTTGAAGGGCATCGAATTCGAAAGAACAAAAAATGTAGAAAGCAGTGACTTTAAGGTATAAGCAGCGAAAAGACATAAAAAATATGAAAAGCATATTGCATTTTAATGCTGTAAACCTTTAGATCATTATTTATTGTTATTGTTCTTAAAGCCTATCATTTAATACATACAAAGCTGATCATGTTGAGCCATGCAAATGATCTAGCGTTTTCTGTCCATGAATTAAACATTTGAACATTAAAACAACTTGATAAGTACTTGCTGAGATAAATCAGATAAACAAGACCACATGAAAATGTTATGTTTTGTGAATTCCCAGTGCTGGACTGGGACAACTGTATTCAGACATCTGCTACGGTACTAATAATGACCAACCTCATGGATATCATGCCCTCACTCAATCATCATCTATACCGTTTTATCCTGTATTCAGCGTTGCGGGGACCTGGAGCTTATCCCAGGAGACTTGGAGCACAGGGCGGGGTACACCCTGGACAGGGTGCCAATGCATCGCAGGGCACGCACACTCACTACGGGTAATTTGGGAATGCCAATTAGCTTAATCTGCAGGTCTTTGGACTGTGGGAGGAAACTGGAGTACACAGAGGAAACCAAACACGGGGAGAACACAGAGACGGAAATCACACAGAGACGGGAATCGTGCCTGACCGGGAATCGAACCCGAACCCTGGAGGCGCAAGCAACTCCATACCACCCTCATAGATCTCGTAATTTATAATTGGTTTTTAAGTGATAGTGGTAAAATAATGATGAGGCATTTAAAGAAACTTTATCATTCCTTCTGAACTTATGTCTTGAAGGTGACATTATCCACAGGGCGACCATGCACATCTAAGGACAGGTGAGATTAGACAGTCCACCTGCTGACATGCTGCTGGAAGGTGAGAGGAAAATGGACAACCTGGAGGATGTCCACATGGATATGGGGAAAAAATGCAGAAAAGTGTCATAGTTAACCACAGTATAGAAAGTGAAAGATCTCAATTCCTATTTCTATTTCATGATGTTATCTTTCCTTTTTTTTTAACATAAAATGCTCTGACTTTAGTAACAGTAAAATGCTCATTTTATTGAGGAAATGTTTTGGTTTATAAAACTAAAAGTCTAAATCCTGTGTGCACGCATCTGTTTGAGCATTGTGTGCTGATATATACTGGAGTTCCATCCATTCCTATTCATGCACTGTGTTACCAAGATATAATGGTTATTGAAAGTCTAACTAAGTCTAAATTTAATACAGTGGAACCTTGAATTATGGACATAATTCGTTCAGGAAGCGGGCTCGTATTTCAAAACATTTCAAAAACATTTCCCCATAAGAAATAATGAAAACTCAAATTATTTGTGCCACAGCCCCCCAAAAATAAATACATACATATAATTAATACAAAGTATAAGGTAAACAAATTAACCTGCACTTTAAAAAAAGTAAAAATAAATCCCAACAGATAATTGTTCCGTTTATGTATATATTATAATAAACACGTGCGCTGTACACACACGCATACAGACACAAAATAAAATATGTTTTACACACACACACACGTGGTCACAGTGTTATAGTAAACAGTACACGTGCGCACGGATGTTGATTATACCAGTAAGAGACATGCACTAAGTCTGAGCAGGGGAGACGAATACCCACAATTTCGCAGCGCGCGAGAGAAAAAACATTGACTCAGTTGTGATCACGTGAGCCTCGGTGTCAAAACAAGAAGAGCATGCGTGATACATGATACTCGGTATTCATAAACTAAGACTTGTTCGTTTTTCAAGTCAAAATTTATTAAAAATCTTTGCTCGTCTTGCGGAACACTCGCGTTCCTTGCAATCCGAGGTTCCACTGTAAAATCCATTGGCTTCTAAATGATGTTATATGATACTACACAGACATGCAAGAAGCAAACAGACATCCATTGCATACAATATTTGCACCAAAATTTGTTGCCATTATTATTATTAGGGGCACCTGCTCCTAATAAATTGCTGCAAATATCACTACATAGACTATAATGGGGTTCTTATAGTGGACTCACTGACTTACAGTGGACTCTCCCTGGTGCAGCCTCATTTTTGCACACACACCCACAAAATTTATTATTATTTTTTTTTAAACACCTTATTAAAACTTGAAAATACCTTGTTTAAACTTGAAGTAGATAAGAGTGGTCTAACCATTTGGGAGCAATTAAGAGTTGTTTGGGACCTGACAAAAAACGGATTTTGTCATGGGAATCCATTTCCACTGTGGCTGATTTTACTGAAAAAAAAAAAATGCTTTTGGACCACTTTGAACAAACAGCCATCTGTGCTCAATTTTTAAAATATACAACCCATAAGCTTAAAGTCAAACAATCCAGGAACTAACTTTCTAGCATCTATGGTTCATGACATAAATAAAAGAATTAAGTGTCACTGGATTTGAGGGGAACGCTGGAGAGTAAGAGGTAGCTGCAGCTTGTGGCCTAAGCAATGCCTTCTCAACTTCTCAACAGTGTGAGCTAAAAATCAACCATTTTTATTATAGCTCATGAAACGATTTCTGCAGCAATTTATACTGCAAGCCCCAATGGAAAAAAATTATACTTAATGCATTACAAATATATTGAAATCCTCGATAGACTCGTTTTTGCACGCTGAATCTCTCTATCTCTCGCGCGCACGCTCTCAAACTTGCTTTTGTGCGCTGAAAATCTTTTTTGCCCAGTCAAGATAATTTATGTTTGCACTCTCTCACTCTTATGTGCGCTCACTGTCATAAAGCTACACTTGCACAAACTGCAGCAGCGTTATAAGTCTGCAACTATTCCAACCAACCAGAGACT
>JAQMYJ010000009.1:19445043-19458064 GCA_030014305.1 Clarias laeviceps
TAAAATTGTGCTTTTGTACTATTTAATTACAACTTAAATACACTTAGTACAAAATTAGTTGTTCCAAAATAGCAAACGTCAAGTATACTAGTCATTAGTCTGACTGCAAGTACATTTAAGTATGCTTTGGCATGCTAGCATTTAATATACTTAGCACAAAAAAGTTTTGGTGCATTCATTTATCATAAATTATATCATAAATATATGCGTATACAATACATCTATACAATAGTTAGTAATGAATTTCATCTTGATTATAGTTACAGTTGGAATATTTTCATAATAACTTACAACGAAAAAGTACAATTGTAATTTTAAGTGTTTAGTTATATCTAGCTAAGAAGCTTGCTGCATAGACTAACTGAGGTCACTGCAATGTCTGACATGATTTGGTTAGCAAGAAAAAAAGAAAGCAAGTAAAATATTGAGGTTTGTTTTTGTGCCACCTACCAAGGGACCATATGTGTTATCTTATGGCATTGGTTTAAGTGTCATTGTGAGTTTATACTTCTTATTGTAACTATTCACCTTCAGTTGTACTTGATAGGATATGAAAGTTAAAGTGAACCTTACAGTAATTCAGAGGCCTTGTTTCTGAACACTGGTTGATCTGGAAAAAATGTCAATTACACACTGCCTGGCCAAAATAATAAAAAAAAGTCTCTCTCTCTCTCTCTCTCTCTCTCTCTCTCTCACACACACACACACACACACACACACACAGAAGGTCATTTAATCAGCTTTTTTGCGTTGATGACAGCACACAATGTGGTGACCAGTTCATGCCCTTCTGAAATGGTAACTTTTTTTTGGCCACTCAATGTATTTCCATGTGTTTTGTGTATATAACCCACTGAAGGAATTTTAGAATTTGTTGAAGATTATCATTACAGATAAGTAGAATCAGTGATCTCCTGTCTGTGTCTGCTCAGTGTCAGGAAATACATTTTCTTTTTCACTACTGAAATAATGTCAGCCTTCGTATTTAAAATGTCACTCTCAAATAGATTTTAACACGCTGACATATTCTTGCTCCGTTTGCCAGCTGTAGGGTAACAGCCCTAGACTAAATGCCAGAAGACCTCAATCCTGATTGATAAAATTATTTTGTGTGAAATCTGTAAGTTCAACAATCTGCCATTTATTTTAGACACTTGTACTTTATGTCCTTCTTATTGTTTGACTTTTTGTATTTTTCCATGGATCATAGGCAGTGACATACTGATATTATACAAATTTGACTAATAGCTAATGTCCAATCCTTTTTGGATAAGATTTGAATTGCCAAGATTAGATATTTAGAGCTATTAATTATACAAAGAAGCCATGTGGGCAGGCGAAGATTAATGCTTAAGGTGTTGGTCTAGAAGATCCCAATTTCAAACCCCAGCACCACCAAGTTGCCACTGTTGGGCCCTTGAGAAAGGCCCTTAACCCTCAACTGCTCAGATGTATAATGAGATAAAAATGTAATGTCGCTCTAGATAAAGGCGTCTGCCAAATACTTAAATGTAAAAAAGCCTGCCTGGGCACGAGAAACACTTGTTGGTCACACTTAAAAAATGGGTGAGTTCAAACATGGAGTAAATGAAAGCAAAAATTTTTAATTTATCTTCTTATTCATCTTTTCATCTCAAACCCAAATGTCTTCAGGGTATTCCAGAAACAAAAGAATTGGCCTTGCTGTCACACTGTATTCTCTTTTCACCTTGTCAAAGCAGAGCCTGCCTTGGAGCTCCCATGCACATCACCAATAAGCTGACACGACCTTCTCATCTTTGTCGGTAATCCTACTGGGAAGAATTAAGCATAAAAGTCACCTCCTGCTTATGTGAAGCATGGAAAAGATATTGGTCGATCATGGTAGTTTATCACACATTCACTCAGCACTGTCTCTAGCCTGAAAATTTAAGATCCCCAATAAGCCAAGGTGCACATAAATTTATTAGCAGTTTGCATTTTTTAGACCTATGATGACATATGATGACTCATATAAATTTCAATAAAATGTCTCTGTCTTATTAAAAATTTTGGTTTATATGGCCTGGTGTATTATTGGAAAAAGGTTGACGACTATAATGGCTGCTCTAGTCATTTTTTGCGTTAAGGCACTAGACTGGGGTCATTCAAGTACATAGTCAGAAAAAAAAGCTAATTAGGTTTTGTTGCCCCGAGACTTTTAAAGGTCATGATTACATTGTGTCCAGATCCTTTTAAAGAGAGATTAATGATGGCAACTCATCTGATGGGTGACTGTGAGGTAATGAATGTTTTTGTTCATTTTCTGTATTTAATTATGGTGTCTGTAGCTTAGATGTCAATAATTATATATATTTGGTTTGATAAACATATCTGATTTCACAATGAAGTCTTTTTAAAGCCTTAGTTCTATCAGAGTGCGGTTGAAATCTTGCATCTGATTGGTCAGAAGTTCTTAATGAATTTTTTGTATTAACACATTTGATTGTAATTCCTGCTGCAATGCAAATTACAGTCTTATTAATATGCTTATGTACTACAACTCTTACTATACGGATTAAGAAAAAGCACTGACACTGAAAATATCTTAAACAATTTTATCTCACTGTCATCAGTGATTTTGTCTTGAAAAGAAAAGAAAAATTCTTCCACTAGCAAGCTGACATGTTCATTTATGACTCAATACACTGTTTTGTTCATGACAACCCTGATCTACAAAGCTAACTAGCTTCTAACACAAGTCTGAATCTCAAATCCCTCTCTAACCCCTGAACAAGGACACTCCTTGGATGTAGTGCACTAGTTTTCCACTTTATGTTATTCGGGATTCAACCCAAGTTAAACGAGGCTGTTCTAAAGCGGAATAAGTGGAGACAAAAAGAGACATGTAACATACAGTTTAAATGACTGTCCACAACCTCCAACGGTTTATTCTCCCCGCCTTTTGGCTACCAGTACGACCCAAAAACTACTTTCACCCCTGCTTACTGTACATACATGACCATTCTGCCTTCTATTTCTGACACCTCTAACAGGAAGAAATGTTTTCATTCATATTAGAAAAATCCAAATAATAAGCCTGTCAGCAGTCACATTATGCTAGACTTGCCAAAAAAATAAAAAAACTTAAACATTAGCAGTGTAATATCCACATGTTGAACAGTATTGGCACTGCTATATGGATGTTGAAGTTCCAGATAATGGCCCATGTCACATCCTTCCACTCATCGTGTCAGCTAAGTGAAAGTAATAATACAGCTGTGTGCAAGTAATTGTCATCACTTTTCCCCTTTTTATGAAAGCAATATTATTTTTCTCTATCGGATATGTCTTCTGTTTAGGCAGCTTCTCAAGCAGCTACAGGTTTCTGATTTAATTACTATTAATTTGTTTAAAGGTGCAATGATTTTGAAGCATTTGTAACACCTTTTAAAACATTTGGTCCATCTCATAATTCTTTATTTAAAAAAGGGATCAAGGGCAGCAAACAGCATCAGGAAAATGACTGTACAATCAACATCTTATTGGTTCCTGGCAAGCTGAAACAACATCGAATACAAAGACGCTGCTGAGGATAGAGTGGCTTTACCCTAGGTAGTTGGATCTCTGCTTTAGACCAGAAGAGGATTCAACAGCCCTCTGTGGATTGTTATATCGATTTGAAGCCTGCTTTTGATTCCCATGATACAGAAGCTCTCTGGCAACTGTTGCTCAGTGGTGACATGCTGCCTAAAGTCTTATGAAGGCTCTCTGCACGGACACTGTTAGCCTCGTCAGAGCAAAAAGAGACAGTTCTGATTGGTTCAGTATTCACAGTGGCATTGGGCAAGCATGCATTCTTGCTCCAAGACTACCTACATCCAATGGCAGAGAAATTTTTACTGACCTGAAATATGCGGATGATGTAGCCTTGCTGGCTGAGATGCTGGACATGTTGTTATTGTTGTTCTTAGAAATCATGCATGGAAGCACACACAATCCGACTGGAAATAAATTGGCCCAAGACAAAACTCCAGGCTACAGACATTACTCCGACAAATGCTGACAAAATCGTTGTAAACGGGAATGAATTAGAAATTTTCGACTCCTTCATATACCTCGGCTCGACCGATCACAGCTCAGGCGGCATTGCACTGGAAATGAGAAGATGTACTCTCCACAATGCTTCGCCTATATATTACCTTTGTCCTACCGGTTCTCCTGTACGGTGCTCACATGTGGTCAGTTACATCAGCTATAAAAAAAACAAAAACTAAAACTGGATGCATTTTCCAACCTCGCGGTTGGAACACTGAGATTTGTGCCAGAACAAACCAGGTGTTGGCATCAGAGCTCATATGCACAAGAGACTGCAGCTGGGTGAACATGTAGCATGCGCAGATCCGGTACTGAATCATGCCAGAGTTCTCTCTGTCTGCCTTCCTGGCTTGCCCCCAAGAGACTGGAAGAGGAGATAGGCTGCCCAAGGCAGATTTGGCTGGGAAAGATTGAGAATGATGTTGGACCTCTCACTTCCCAGTGGCACGCACACAACAAAATGGACAGGGGAAAACCTGGAATGACAGCTACATATGTGTAGGTATACTCTCAATGAACTCCAAAATAAAAATAAATATAAAAAATCCAATTTCTGCAATGCTTTCCAGGAAAATGATACAGAGCAACACATGAATCTATCCAATCAACACAAAAGGAGGCATCTCTATTCTTCTATGCACTTCTTGTCTGTGTTCCGTGTCTAAATTGAAATGTGACACAAAAGTATTTGTGTATATGCATGGGGGCACAATTTTAAACATAAAAACCATTTGTTTGCATTTAGCAAATTTCAAAACCAGATAAAAAAAAAAAAAGTTCCAAACTGGATTTCTACTTTCTTTCTAATTTCTTTTTTTTTTTTTTTTTATAAAATTATAAAATCTATTATAGTATACAATATATAAAACTATGTCTAAAATATTACATGAACATGAACAAGCTGCATGTGCAGATCATGCATCATTAAACAGTATATCATTATCCTTCATGATTAAAATAATCAGGATGGAATTTCTTTAAAGCTCCTCTGCATCACCTGGGAAATAGTTCAGTCATATCAGGATCTCTGAACTGTGAATAGTCTTCTGCAGGAAAGCAATCTTCCTTCACTAAATAGACTTATTGCGCTGTCCCCTTATTTCCAGGTCACAGACTTGGCTTTGTTATAAACGGAGGATGAAACACTCAGAGTTTTGGTGGCACAGAGAAGATACCGACTGCCTTCAGTTTGTGTGCATAAGCAAATCCATGAAAGCACAGTCAGCTAAGCCAAACATTGCTTACATCCTCAGAGTATTAGGTAACTTTTACACACACATACATGCACAAACACGTGGATGACTATAACTATGAGGGTGAAATAATCATAACATTGGCTTGGGTCTACAGTATATTTATTTTAAAAAGAGGCAGATTTCTATGTAAGATCCATCCACATGTCACTACAAGGTCACATTTGTAACATTTTCCTAGGGTTTGGAGGACATTTTGGTACCCATGATCATATAAAAACATTCCCACACACATTATACTCACATCAGGTAAACGGCAGGGAGGAGTACGGAGATGCATCAAGCCATTTCACACGACCTGTGCAAATTCATGTCAGATTGCTAGCAGATACCTGCTGAAATGTGCCAGCTGTTTCCAGAGTATTAATCAGAGGATGCAAATTGTCAGATTAGCCAGTGGACTGAATCATTTGATGCAAATCACTTGTGCGTAAGCTTCACAGATGGACGTCACTGATAACAACCTGCACAGACTTGCTGGGACAACCGAATGGAACGATTTTAGCTTTTACATCAAAAAACAAAAAAAAGAGGAGTATGTTGATAAAAAAGTAAGCTGTGGACAGTAATCAAATCACTGGGTAAAATTCCCTGTTTTGCTGATGAGAGTGCTGGGTCGTAGCTGTCCAGGCCAGTGGCACAATTTCTGATGACTCTGCCTTTTTCTGGTGTCTTTATATCTCTGGCAAAAAAAATAAGCAGTCTTTTATATGTGCACTGGATGTGTATGAATAATAATAAGTACGTTATTCATGCTCTGAATTCATGTGGCACTCATAGCTACTCTTAAGGCATGGCTTTCTATTTGTACTCGTACCTGAGTGGAATTTTTATCCTCCTTCTGCTGGTAAAAAAAAAAATGTAGTACTTTATTATCCATCTGGGACAAATCCCTCTGTCTTTAACCTTGAGTCTTCAGTGTCCTTAACAAGCAAACAATGAACAGACAGATAAAGGCTTCAAATGCAATATGTTACAGCTGCTAATGCCATGTACGTATACCGCAGCACAGTGTCTAAAAGTCTGAATATTCTATCTATTCTATAAGTCTCTATATTATTGTTTCTATAGTAACAATCCATGAACTTGTATAGTTTATAATTCTAATAACCGAATTAAGGAATATCACACTCTCCACTCATTTCAGGACTGTGGACTGTGGATACTGATCTACTGGTGGTGACCAACAGATTAACAATTGTTTAACAGCTGTGATACATTTACTGTACTTAAATGTCCCAGTGCTGTTATGTTCCATTATCACCACTCATGGAATGCCTCATGTCCAATCAGACTCTGTCAGAACTAAATGTTGTATAATACACTTTATAGAATATTACAACAGACAGACTCTGTACGGTGAAGTTTTTTTGTACTTGAAGGATTCTGTAGGAGTACCTGTGCGTTATTACCATAAAATATTTCTTTACGTTACCAGCTTGTAAAAAGTCTTCAGGGCAGTGTGCCTCACTGTTGTTTATATTTATTACGTCAAAACATTTTCCAGAAAGTTATTTTATACCGATTTTGTCACTGATATACTGTAAGACATTAAAAACACATCACAATATGCTGTTCTAGGAAAATAATCAACTTGATAGTGATAATACATTCTCCTGTCATTGATTATCTTCCTAAAACAGCACACCACAGAATTTTTTTATTTCTTATATAAGGAAAATACCCTAAAACCACAAATTTAATTTGTACTTTTAATATATACATTAAACCTCACTTGACCACAATTTATGATCCCTGTTGGCACCGGCTGCTTTACTGTAAAAACGCAACTAAAATGGCTCTCTTTTCTTCTTGCTACTGTACTTGATAACATTTTTGAGTCCCATGGTGTTATGAACATGAAAACACATAAACTTGCTTCGCTTGGCTTTCCACTGATGCAAACAAGTTTTGAACAGCTCTTGGACAACTTAGCTGGCGTTTAGTTCGGCTTGGTTAATTTGCCTGTCTGCTGAAAATTCTTCTTATGCCGGATTTCTTGCAAAATTACAGTTCTTAAAACGAAAATTCTTAAGGTGAAGCGTACATATGCTGATATATGCAGAGTGCCCAAACATTTTAATAATGCAGGACTATCTTGTTTATATCTTTTGATCTAGTACAGTAACATTAAAATGTACTACTGCTGAAATATCAAAACACCTGATAGTCATTTAAATACCATTAACTCTTAAGACAATTTTATACTTAGATGTGTTTAAAACAATGGGCATTGGTGGCTCAGTGATAGGTGTTCTGCGTGCCATGCAAATGGCCCGGACCCTGATAAAATGGGAGGGTTACTGTACGTCAGGAAGCGCATCCAACGTGAAACCTGTGCCAAACTTGTATTACATACCAGATGGCCGGTTGTGATGACCCCTTGCCGAGAGCAGCCAAAAGACCGACAATGTGTTTTTAAACCAATGCAAAAGAGATTTAAATCTCTGTCCTTGTTATAAGCTATAATTACATTGAACACTGTCGTACATCTTGATTTGATATATACTCAGGTGATGTGTCTGGACTACATCCAGGATAATGCTTAATGCCCTGTACTGCAAAGCCAAGGAGTAAGATTTTAAGTCCTTTCTTTGGTGTATAGGTAGCAAAGGGTGTTAACTTAGATAATAAACCATCGCCGTAATTAGGTGCATAAAGCATAAATTAAAGAAAAAGTGTGCATAAAAGTTTGACAGCTAATGCTGCCTGTTTAATGTGTGTGGTGCATGCTATAAACTATGTTAATCACTCAGAACAAAAACACACACGCACACACCAGCCATTTTACTATACTAGTATGGACCCCCTTTTGCCTTCTAAACTGTCATAATTCATTGTTGTATAAATTTAAGAAACACTCCTAAAAGATTTTGTCCATAGTGGCATGATTGAGTCACATAGTTACTGCAGGTTTGTCGGCTGCACATATGCATGATGTGAATCTCCCGTTCCACCACATCCCAAAGATGCTCTCTTGGATTGAGATCTGGTGAATGTGGAGGGAGTTTGCGTACAGTGACATCATTGTCATGTTCGAGAAACCAGTTTGAGATGATTATACTGTATCTTTGTGACATTGTGCATTATCCTGTGGTTAAAAATGGATGGACATGTTTAGCAATAATTCTCAGGTAGGCTGTGGCTTTTAAACAATGCTCAATTAGTACTGTACCTACTGTACATATCAATAGGCTCAGTGTGTGCCAAGAAAATGACCCCCAACCTTTACTGTACATCACTACCACCAGCCTGACTCGTTCATACAAGTCAGAATGGCTCTATGCTTTCATGTTGTTTGTGCAAAAATTCTGACCCTACTGTACCACCTGAATGTTGCAGCAGAAATTAAGACTCATCAGACCAGGCAATGTATTTTTACAATCTTCTATTGTGCAATTTTGGTGAGCATATGTGAACTGTAGCCTCAGTTTCCGTAGCCGACAGGAGTGACACCTGGTGTGGTCTTCCGCTGATGTATCCCATCTGCTTCAAGGTTCGACGTGTTGTGCATTCAGAAATGCTCTTCAGCATACCTCAGCTGTAACAAGATGTTATTTGAATTACTGTTGCCTTTCTAGCAGCTTGAACCAGTTTCACCATTCTCCACCATTCAGACCTCTAGTATCAAAAATGGATTTTCACCAAGGTAATTGCCGTTTACTGTAAACCCTAGAGAAAACCGCAGTCGATCAGCAGTTTCGGAACTGCAAATACTCACACAAGCCTGTCTGGCACCAACAACCATGCCACGCTCAAAGTCACTTAAATCATCTTTCTTCTTCATTCTGATGCTCAGTTTGAACTTCAGTAGATCACCGTGAGTATGTCTGCATGCCTAAATGCATTGATTTCCTGCCCCGTAATTGGCTGATTAGATATTTGTGCTAAAAACCAGTTAAACAGATGTAAATAATGAAGTAGAGGGTGAGTGTATATTAGTGCGCCAGATGATTGGAATCACAAAACCTGAGCAATCCTTTAGTTTCAATTTAGATAAAGGTGCATGTGGAATTCATACTGTAGGTAACTTTATTTTCTTAAAAAAAAAAACATTGTTGAATAATTGGGAAGGTTGAACGAACTAATTATTAGTAACAATCACAAAATTGGGCTGTTCAACACTCGGCTAGTTTCCAGTAAGGGCTGCCTAAACTATGATCTTGTAAATGATCTCAAGTTTGACTTCTTTTGTTGTTTGCGTCTTGGCAGCAACAAAATGACTTTTTGGAACTTAATCAAGCATGCCTTCCAGTGTTTGTTTATATCTCACAGCTCTGATCTTCTGGATGCAGGGGTGATCTCACAATACCCCAACCCCAACGTGACTTACAGTACAAGGCATCTCCACTGTCCACATACTGTGTATATCATTTGAGTCCACTGTGTTATGAATCAGAGGTTCAACAACAACTACACTCGCTGTTACAGTACATTCCAACCATGAAAATATTGTAATACATTGCTGACTGAATTTTCTGCATTTGTACACACTCTTTCCTAACATTATTTTTACTCTGTGACTTTAAGATTCATGTGGATGACACTGTAAATGTATCTGAGTTGCCCATATTTGACAATAAATAAGTCTCATTCACTATTCAAATCTCAGCAAAACTCAATGTCCTTCAGGAAGTTAAACATCAATCGTTCCACCTTGTCCATTGCAATCAACAATGTCCCATGCAGTGTCCATCTATCCAAACCTGATGACCTAGTATCTTACTACAACTCTTAACTACAGATCCTCCTGGACGTTCTTGTGCCGCTAAAAATACAAACCATCAACATTGCTCAGTCTACACCCTGGTTTACTCCTGAGCTTCTTCAGGTCAAATCCAGAGGCTGGGGAAGGATACAGTAAAGACTAATTTTCTACAATAAACAGTGTCCTGAAATCTTCTGACACACATCCACCCCACCTGTATAGCACTGCTCAGTGTGATGCTTTCATGACCTTCTTCAATGCCGAAATTGTTAATATTCATCAACAGCTGGCCTTGTTATCAATCACTTCTTATTGCTTGCCCCTTAGATACTTTTCTGATGACCCTCCCATTATTGTTCTCTCTTCTTTTAAGCTCCTCACTGAATCTGAAATTTCTAATTTTATTCATAAGTCAAAAATTTTCATGTCAGCTCAATCCACTGCCAACTCAGCTAGTAAAAGCCTGTACACTCTCACTCACCCCTCTCATAACTCGTTTTATTCACTCCTCTCTCATTTATGACATTGGTCCATCATCATCATAAAAACGTCTGCTCACCCTAATAATCTCAACAACTTCTGTCTAATATCAAATATTCCTTTCATTTGAAAAATCCTGGAAAAAGTAGTTGCAATACAGGTCCATATTCACCTTAATGACAATAATAATTTTAATTAATTTTACGTCTAGGTTTCGTACCAAACACAATACAAATCTGCTTCGGTGAAGGTCACCAATAACCTTCTGATGGCCGCTGATGCTGGACTCTTAACCATTCTTAACCTGCTAGATTTGAGTGCAGTCTTTGACACTATCTCACATATTATTTTATTAAACCACTTAGCTGATACTTGCATCACAGACATCGCTCTTGTCTGGTTTACTTCATACCTCTCTGACCATATCCAGTTTGTCCAATTAAAGAAATTAAATTCTTAGCCACTCTCTGTCAGCTGTGGTGTTCCCCAAGACTCAGTCCTTGGTCCCCTTCTGTTCCTCATCTATCTCTTCCCTTTTGGACACATTTTAGAATTTTTAAAATATATTTCCATTGTTATGCAGATGATACACAGCTTTATATTTCTACAAAGCCTGACTCTGCCCTTCCACCCCCCTGCCTCATCAGTTGCTTAAATGAACACTTTTTCCCTGCAATTTTCTTAAACTCAATAAGCAATACAGCAATAAGACAAAGGTTCTAATCATAGGGCAAAAATCTACTCCATCGCAGTCCAACAGTTTCTCTCCATTAATAGGTCATCAGTTTCTAACTCTCCCCAAGGCATTAGTAAATCTGGAGGTCAGCTTTGATAGCACTCTGAAGATCATTTTAGGTTCAGCTCTGTAACATTTCTTGCCTCAACCCATTCCTCACCCCACATACTGCTGCTATATTTATGCATGCATTGGTCACTACGCTCATTGATTACTGTAATTAACTTTTAACTGGTCTACCACAAAAGTTCCTCCATAAACTTCAACTTATCCAGAACTCTGCTGCCTATATCATAACTCGAATACCCATTGTGCATCACATCACCCCCACCCTTCAAAAACTCAACTGGCTCCCCATCAAATACCACATGCAGTAAAGTTTAAAATTCTCATTCTCATTTTTAAAGCGCTCCATAATCTTGCTCCTTCTTATCTATCAAAGCTCCTACAGTTTTGACCGCCATGGGCTCCAGAGCCTTTAGCCACACTGCTCCTCGTCTCTGGTATTGTCTTCCATCCGGAAAGCATCCGTAAGATAGATTCTCCAATCATATTCAAATCATGCCTTAAGAGCCATTTATAAAGAATTGCTTATTCCACATGTAAGGCTGCACTCAAATCTTTGCAGCTCAAATCTTTACATTTTGCATGGTGTGACGGTGCTTGGGTTACTAGAAAAACATCTATATAAATAAAATGCATTATTATTATTATTATTATTATTATTATTATTATTATTATTATTATTATTATTAGTGTAAGACATGTAAATGTAAGCATTTTAGTGATGCTCTTGTAAATGTTCAGAATTGACAGTAACCTAATCCCCAACTGGTTTCCAAAGCTACCTGACTTGTTTATGTTTACCATCTCAGCGAAATTATCTCTGATATTAATTAAGTCTCCCTGGTTTAAAGTCAGTCTTATCCCTTGCTTCAATCAGGTTTGCAGTTCAGTGGAAAGAAGGATACACTCTTAAAGAGAAAAAGAGATTTCTGATAACAACAACAATGTTCCATTTAAAATAGAATTTACTTCATTATGTCAAAGGCATCAGACCACATCAAGATCATGTTTAAAATTTAAATATGCACTAATGTCCAAATAAAATTTTATTAATAAAATTTTATTCATGTATATATTTATAATATACATATATTATGGTATATAATTTAGTCCAGTGGTACATGTACTATACTATGGTGCATGGTTCTACCATGTACAGTAGTATAGCCCTATGGACGCACAACCACATACTGGCAAACATATGTTACAGTATACATGTTTATGCACTATAATAATTTGTATAGTATGAAACAATTGTATATATGCATGTATTATTAATTAAATCCCATAGTGTATATTGAAATTCTTTATATTACATCCAATAATATGGCTCCATTTGGTGCTGCCTGTACTATACCATACCAGTAGTATGTACTAAACATGTGAGTGGCAACAGCAGACCATCCGACCCGCACACAACTGGGCACAGGTTTTATACCGGATGCCCTTCCTGACGCATTTCTCTCCCATTTTCTAACCATGCTTGGGACTGACATTGCATTCTTTGGCTGGGTAGTATGGGGTGTGGCAACCCATCAACTGCAGGGCTTGAACCCAGATTAACAACCTAGAGCCTTAGCCACCAGAGCCAGCACTGCCATACCAGTAGTATGTACTAACACATCTAATATTGTACATTATGTACAAACCAGTGGCGGCTACTGGTCTGTCAAATAGGGGAAGCTCATTTTCGGCCTACATCATAAAATTGTCTATTTATTT
>JAQMYJ010000009.1:19458164-19470919 GCA_030014305.1 Clarias laeviceps
TTTTCTAACGCATTTTTAGTCAATAAAATGTTAATACAATAGTACATAATTTGACCATTAATTTTGTGACATTATAGCGGAAGCTGAGCTTCCATTGCAGTCTTAAAGAAATCGCCACTGGTACAAACATATATATTACATATCTGATGAATTTCGGTAGCCGCTGTGGAACCCATTAAGTACCATGGTTTTCACCAAAGTACTGTGATACACAGCATAGTACTACCATGATACCCAATGAAGTGCCATAGTAACTACCCTGGTACTTTGTCTTCAAAATCCTATGGAGCCTACCATGGTATTGTATGGTTACCATAATAAACTAGAGTACATACCGTAGTAAAAGTTCTTATGGAACTGGAGGTCAGGAAGTGATTTTCTACACAGGAAACACTATTACAAGCTCTTAAAATGCCTCCGATCTGTGTGTTTATGATTGCTCAAATCAATCAAAGGGAGAATTCATGGGGAGCTTTTATTGAGCACCACAGGTGGTTGGTCATAATGGAAGGTTTTGAAAAATGACTAAAAATGGCTGGCAAGAACCTTTGTGTATGGTCAGGGGGAGAGAAGTCAGATAATGCTTGTGTATGTACAGAGACCATTTTATTAAACATGTCTTATTTGGCTATGGTTATATAGCTTAATTTTGTTTCACTTTATAAATCCTAAACCTTTGATCAAAGCTATTTAAAGCAAAGTAAAACTTTCATAGTTATTCTGTGTGTCACAGATTTGAAGCAACAGTTGTAAGCAGCACACTACTAACACTTGCTGTTAATTGGGGTTAACAGTTACACAAAAGCGAGGCAAACTAAACCTACCTTCAGCTTGATTGACAGCTCAATTGGCTAATCACAGTACAGCATGAGGACAAGGGCAAGAATAAACAACATATCGCACTCAATCCAGTGCTCTGCACCTGAAGACAATGTATTACTTACTGTATGTCTGCTGCATTGATAGCCGACATGTCATTCAAATCTTTTGTAAAATCACTTTGTTTTGTCACTGTGCCACCAACCTCAAGGGTATCGTAATTGTACCTTCTGTATGTGCTTTTTAACCAGACAACAATGGTTATAATTTAAAGAAGTTTTAAAAGTACACATCATTCAGTTTCTGTGATGGACAGAGACGTGAGGCTTCTAACTCAATGAAAAACAATGGTGCAGTTCAGTACACTGTACCCAACAGTCTTTGTACTGTACAAATACCATAAAAAACAATCAAACATGAGTTTATAAACATGAGGTGATAATCATGGATTAACCTTTTTTTCTGTTTAGGTCAAAATTTCTTTCTTTTTCAGCCTTGATGGTTGTGTGGGTTTCCTCAATGTTCTCTTGTTTCCCCCTACTGTCCATATACAGTAGAGAGGAGGATTTGGTATTTTAAATTGCCCCAGGTATGATTGTGTGTTTGGTTCCCTGCAGTAGACTAGCATCCCATCTGATGTAAAATCTCATGCCTTGATTGCAGTGATCCCAGCCTTCAGATATACCAATACCCTGACCATCATAAAGTTGTTAACAAATGCATTAATAAATGACTGCTATCGAGCATTGGTCTCCAAAAACTGGGTCATGACCCACCGATGGAGAACACCTTCAATACACTTTTCAGTCACACGGTCATAATCCCACCTGAAGTTCGAGTGAGAGTAGAGCTAGCCAATGCATGCTTAGCTAATAAAAAAAAATGAAGACACTGATTATAAAGGCCACTCATCAGCTAATCTTAATGTCAGTTTAACAAATGCACAAGAAGAATGATCAGGAACCAACCAGCACTTGAGCAGACAGTAGGTTGTGTTAGCCATACGGGTATCCATGATCAAGATGTTCATGAACCTGGTGTTAACCCTGATAGATGGTTTTGTAAATTATTTCTGTCCTAATCAGGAAGCATGACCTATGCATGTAATATGCAGCAAAAAAAATGACAAAAATGAGAGTTTAAAATCGACCAAACGAAAAAGACACTTGGAAACTATGCAACGTGTGTTGGCAAATAAACCACTGGATTTTATCCAGAGAAACGCACAGGAGAAAGTCATTGGCAGAGGTTTTTCTTAGAAATATAATTTTACAGTAAACATTAAAACCCAGATAGCCTCCTACTGTATATAGTTTCACAATATGTGGCCACTGGGAACCAGAGATACACCTATCAAATTAGCCAAGGCTAGATAGGCACATAATCAGCACATATGCCTCATGAGATTTGATGTGGAATAGATGTGAATGTAGTGTGGTTTATGGAATGGTTTGTCGTATGATTGTTGACTCTTCACATTAGTTGCTCGATTTAAAAGCAACAAATTGCTTTTAAAAATGTATTCATTTTATCAATAAATCTGCTATTACTATCATGTAGGATAGTAATCTGTAAATAATGCACAATAATAATAAAATTAAATATTAGTTACAGTATTACTCAGTAAATTAAATTAAGTTAAATAATTTATGTATGATTCATACACTTTTCAATAGTATACATAGTATACATTGGCATTTGAATAGCTGCTCTCTTATGTCCTTCTCGGAGCGGTTTTGTCTGCAGTGCCAATCCAAGTGATCGGCATAAATATCAGTGGCTCCCCGTCGGGGAATCGAACCCCGGTCTTCTTGTCGAGCCCCGGCAGAAGTACGTACCTCATCGCTGCTGCCCGGCTTGTCTGAACTCTGTGTGTCCAACGCAAAGGGATCGACACCTCTGATTCTTCAAAACATATTCTATATTTGAATATTGAAAATTTCCACTGTATAGCTACAGGTATCCCAGGTGCTGAAGTTATCACAGTAACGCCAGGAAGAAGTAATGTCTGCACTGGTGACATTGCAGGGTGTTTCAAATGATGGAATTTTGTCAAGGGGAGTTCCCTTAACCCTTAAAGTACACTGTGGAATGGAACGCAGCCTATCTTCCAGCTTCTGACTGACTAAATACACCTGTTCCAGGTAATCAGCAGTAAGTAGTGCAGGGATAATTGGAAAACATGCAGGGCTGCAGCACACTTCGACCATGCTCTCAGATGTTTAAAATATAAGAGAGCAACTTGTTAAAAACACATAGCAGATAGACCAAATGCTATACTGTAGATTACCTGCAGTTAGATTTATTCAACTAGGCAATATGCTGTTATAATTTTCACCTGGCTCTGTGGTCTGCATTAGACTAGGCATGGATTCTGTACAAATCAATGTTTTTTCTTTCCTCTGCTGGGAACTTGGGTATGCACAATGTTAAAGAGAGCAATAATAAAGATCAAGTAAATTGGCAGTGGTCCAGAAAAAGACCACTAGAAGTGGATCGAGGCCAAGCAGAGACATCAACTGCATGCAATCTATAACCATTGTACTCTCTAAGCTGGACTTTTGATGATGATTCCATGCAGAAAAAAAAGTACATTCATTCAGATTAGTAAAAGTGAAGGGTCACTCAGTTCCCCCTATCAGCATTGTCGTCTTTTTCGCCCAAACAAAAAAGCATGTCAAATTCAGTCCCAACCACAAATGGTCCTAGCCAGGAAACTACATTAACAGTGAGCTTAAGTGTCCGTGGTTTAACACACCTGACCATCACCTGTCTAACTAGCAGAGAATATTTTTCAAGAATTTTGTTTTGAGGTTAGCTGCCTAATGCTAACTTAGCAAGAGCAGAGCAGCCAAAATCTGTCTGGCTCAGGTTATATTTTTTTCTCCCAATGTGGAGAAGTCTATCATTGTAGACCTACACTACGTGGCCAAAATTTATAGACCCATGGCCATGGCATTTTTTTTTTTTTTTTTTTAAAGTATGTGCATTATTTGGTTTTCCTTTTGCTTTTTATGATAACCTCTTCTTTTGGACAGGATTTTGCTAGATTTAGATGTGGATTTGTGCTCATTCAGCCACGAGAGCACCATTTCATTTAACTCCTAAAGTGTTGAGAACTGCTGAGATCAGGGCTCTCAGCTCTCCACTTGTGTTTTTATGCACCAACCTATATGGTGCTTGCATAGTGCATGGGGGAACTACGCCCCTTAGTTCCAGTGAAATGAAATCTTAATGCTAAAGCAAAGACATTCTATATACAGTACAGTAATTGTTTGCCTTCAACTATGTGGCCTTTCATATTTATATTACACAGGTTATATACAATAAAACGGATCACTTAGTTAAATGTCAGGTAAAAAATGCAGACAAATGCATTTAACAAAAATCTCAGATACAGCCTTAATTTTTCATATTTCGCTTCCAAAGAGCCAGACCTTATGTATTTTAATGTAGTCTTGAGGAATAGTTCTCCAGGCTTCCTGGAGGTCTTTTTGGCTCTAAATTTAAGTTCAGCCCATCCCTGTGCCTGTTTCCATGGAATGTTTTTTGTTGGATAAGCCACACAGTGAACTTTGAATCATTTAAACATAAAAAACATCAAATTTAAGGCAGTAAAAAAAAAAAAAACAGGTGCAGATGACAGATGAACAGAATGCTGGGATGATGTTGAAGCTCAGAGGTTGGAACAGACGAGGGGAAATGAGGTTGCTGCTGTGGTTATTCCATAAATGACCAATTTTTGAATTGTATCTTTAGGTGATTTTCAACCTGTCACAGTAAAATGTTTGCTCCCATTTCTCCCAATTCAATCTACAGTACATTATTTAGTTTATTTTAATATGAAGAAATTAGAGATGGCACAGTACTATATACAATTTTGTATATTTACTTTTACACTTTTAATTCTAAAAAACATTGTTCCTGATTTTAAAAAAGTTCTACAGTGTGTACTCACACTGAAAAGGCAATAGGTCTTGGCATTTTCAGTCTTAATTATGACACATTTCAAGACTGACAATGTTGCTTGATGTTGCCTTTACACAACAAAACAAGAGAAGCAAGAAAAAGATGGAAAATTATCAAATCCCTTCTGCTCCACATTCCTTTTGAAAATCCTCTACAACTCTGTTTGACCCATCACCTCTTAAGACTCAAAGAAAACATGCATCAAGACTCTTCTTTGTAGTGATGACCAGAGGGTGGAATGAACTTCTGAACTGAAGATCTCTTCACCAAGCACAAAAAAACCCCCATTAAATTTGATTGTTTTTGTTGAACTCCTCCCAGACTTCAAACTTAGTAGTTATAACATCTCATTGCTTGGAGTGCATTATGCCATTGAATGAAAAGCTCATAAATGCAATTAATTGAATGCACTGCAGTGATGAATAGATTTTATTTCTGCTTTAAAATGAAATCATTTTTCTGTGCAATGTTTACAGGCTGCAGGCAAGGGCACTTGAGGGAAAATAACACACCTACAAATTGGTACTCCTCGTCTTGTAATAGTGAACTTGTCAAGAGTGCAGAGTGATGAGTATTTGCCAGCACAAACCAGTGTTGTGTTTGAAAATGTCTGCCAAACATACTGTAATGCTGAAGAGACTCATGTAGGTTTTAGAGTCACAGTTACTGAATTTAAGGAAAAACTTCAGCCTTAAACACAAAACTAACAAACAAATCTATATAAATAATAATAATAAAAAAAGGTTTTCTGTGAATTGGTCAGCTTTTTCAATAACATCTTTACGTTTTATATGAAACCAGTCTCAGAAAAATTGTCTGAGTCTGTATATCTGTATGTCTGTCCAGCTGCTTTTGTCACAGCATCAAAACTGCAAAACTGGCTCAAAAGAATTTAATAAAACTTTGCCAGTTCAACTTTGTTATTTGCCTGAAGTTTGCACAATAAAGTAAATCAAAATATTGAGTAAAAGGGACATTATAAGCAGTTTTGTGCCAGATTATGTTACAGCAGCCATTACTTTTCAGGATGAATACAGCGCTTTTGTCCTCAAAGTGGGCGTGGCTATACAAGTCCCTAAACAGAGCCAATCAACGCGATAGTTTACCTTAAATACACAGAGTTTGTGGAAGATAAAGAAATGACCATAACTAGACCATTCATCAGAAATTTATATAGCATCACCATATACTTCACCAGAATTATCAACAGATTACTCAACATCTCACTTTCCAGGAGCTGTAACATTACCAGTTACAGTGTCAACGTTTACCTCCTCAGAAACATCTACATATCCATCATCCAAATCAGAATCTAAACATGTTATCAACCTTTGAATCTCCATAAAATCTGTCAACACCATCAGTTACAGTATCACCCATTACTTTAGCAGAATCAACTACAGATCAGTCAACATCTGAACCTTCTGAAACTGCCTCGCAAACCAATGGAACTCCACAATATACTTCATCAGAATCATCTACAGATCACTCAACACCTAAATCTTCAAACACTTTCTCACAAACAAATGCAGTATCACCATATACTTTTACAGAATCAACAGATTATTCATCAATTACAGAATCTCCAGAAAGTTTGTCAACACCACTGGTTACATCATCACCCTTTACTTCGCCAGGATCATCTACAGCTCACCCATTAACTTCTGATTCCCCAGTAAATTCAGCAACACAAACAGTTATAGCATACCCATATACTTCATCAAACTCATAAGTAGATTACTCAACATCTGGATTTACAGATGTTTTAACCTCTGTATCAACAGAAAGTTTGTCAGCACCATTGGTTATAGTATCACCAGTTACTTCATCAGAAATTTCTACAAAGCACTCACAACTTCTCATGAAATACAAACAAATGCTCAACACAGCATGGCTTACTCCAAAAAAAAGCTATGTAACTTTTGAAAACTGAATCTTCAAAGATGTATGGACGGATCATTATATGTTTATTCTACCTGTAGGAACTTTAAAATCAGTTTGTCTCTCATGTCAAAAGTTACATACTGTACCTTTTTTTGGAGTAAGCCATGCTGTGTCGCGTGGTGCTAATTAAAACAGTAATGTGGAACACCACTATGGGATAAAACATGGGTTGTTAGAGCGAAAATATCCGCAGCAGTCTCAGGTAAGGGTCTCTCACCCAAACTGAGAGTGTTATGCGCTCAAATCAAAATGTTGAGTAAAAGTGATGTTATGAACAATCATGTGCTGGATGAAATAATCTACTTTAAAAAGGGAGGGAATTTTGCTGACACCAAAACAGATAACAGATAAGCATAAACCAGGCGAAAGATACTCAACCTACCAAAATTGTATTTCTTTGTATTAAGTTATCGTTCTGGTGTACAGAAAGACAGGCAGACATGTACTGTACGTGGGCTTCAACCTGAAATAATACAGTATGCGCCAAAATATACAGTACTGACATCTCAGGCGTGCATTTGCGTTTGTCACTGAGGCATAGCTCCTGACACACTTTTTCCCAATAGTGAATGTGTTGTGCAGTTGTTCTTGGAAATGAGTCTCTCAATGAAAAAAGTTTTCATCATTGAGTATTATTTCTTCTTATACGGAAGTGGTCATGAATGGGGACCGAGTTTGAATGAGGTGGCAGAACAATTCCCTCCTTTACCCATCTCATTCCCCCGATCTCACACCACCTGACGCCTACTTGTGGGGAATGTTAAAGGAGAGCGTGTTCAACTGTGAAGATCCGCCAAGAACCGTGCCTGCATTACGCAAGCAAATCTTCTCCTTTTGCAGCGACCTTCGTTCCGGGATATGTTTGAGAATCTGCATGAACGCTGTGAACAATGTCTACAGCGAGGCGGTGCACACACTCTTTGAACGATTACATTATGCGTACTGTGTGTATGTTAGTTTCTTTCAGGAGAAATAAACTCACAGATAATTTAATATTGTTCGTCTTTTCACTTCAGTACTGTATATTTTGGCGCATGCTGCATTTTGACTGATTACATCAAAGCGGATCAGCTAATTTTTAGCTCCAACCTTTTAACTACTGTATTTCAAAAAACTCAACGATGGGAACTAATGCTAGTAATAAATAAATAATGAGATGAAACTTAATCCTAGTGTCAGAAATTAGTTTATGGTAGAGAGCAGATATTTCTTTGCAGCATCTGCAATTTGTCTTTTTTTTTATTAATAATATTATTATTTTTTTTAATCATTGGTACAACCATAATCCACTTTTCCCTCTCTAAATTGTAGCAGTATGTCTCACATCAGATGCGTTTCTGCACATCACTGATGTCTTTATTTCATGTTATTATTGTTTGCCACAGCCATTTTTTATTTATTAGATTTGGTTAGATTTAATACGTCTTGATATTCATGTATCCATGATTTTGTAATCTTTTGTGCGGTCATCTCACTAAAATAGCATCAATATGAGCAATATGCTTATACAACTAAATATATTTTATATGTTACAGCATTGCCTCTTTGTCTGTACACGGCCTTGATCTATTTGTGAGGTAATATTTTTATTTTTATGGTCAATATTTGGAAGCTAACTGAATATTGTTTATTAAAATCTTACAAGGATATCTTAGGATGGTTTTCAAAGGGTAACCTTTTCTTAAAGGAAAACCAATAAAAAGTCTCTATTTTGAGTTTTCTTAAAACTTGGAAAAGACAAGAACACTTTAGGCTGCTAGATATAGCCCTTTTGGAGGAGTATAAAATATAAGGAGCATCCAAAAATATTGTGACATTTATAGGAAATATTTTGGATATAGGTTTAAACACGGTTTTGTGAACCACTCTGTAAATCCCACACGACTTGAAATAAAAATTGAGACTCTTCAGTCTCTTCAGTCAAAATGTGAAATTTGAAGTGACTTTTTTTGGACAAGTTGAAGATAGTGCTCTTGCCTTACAATGTTAAAAGATGAGTATGGCAGGTATGTGTGTGTGAGAGAGAGAATAATAAAAAAATGCAGTCATATCCAGTACCTTTTGACATGTCGGTCCAAGAGTGTGTGTATAGGGGGTTGAGGGTTAGTTGGGGGTTGTTTGAATAAGTTTTTAGGCTTTATAAAGATGTACATTACTATAGCTGTAAATATTCATATAGCAAATTGAACTTATTTTTAAATTCAACATACTGTAATTTATACACCTATCAGCCACAACTATCACCACCACAAGTGGAACTGAATAACATCGTTTATAAGTTATGATAACTTCTGATGAGAAGAGCATGGACGCCCAGGGCTTATTTATGGCTGTGAGGACCAAAGGCTAGCTTCCAATTCCACTGAAAAGCCAATGTAGCACAAAGTGCTAACAAAAGTACTGTACTGTAAATGCGGACCACGGTAGAAAGGTATCAGAACACCCAAAGCATCACAGCCTGCTGTAACTGGGTCTGAGCCACCAGCAAAGAGTTCAAAGTTGTTGATCTGGCCCTCAAATTTCCCTGATTTGAATCCGTATGTATGGAATATGAGGTGGCACGGTGGTGGTGTGGTTAGCACTGTCGCCTTGCACCTCCAGGGTCTGGGTTCGATTCCCGGCCAGGCTCGATTCCCGTCTTTGTGTGCATGGAGTTTGCATGTTCTCCCTGTGCTTGGTGGGTTTTCTCCGGATACTCCGGTTTCCTCCCACAGTCCAAAGACATGTAGGTTAGGTTAATTGGTGTTCTTAAATTGCCTGTAGTGTGTGAATGAGAGTGTGTGTATGTATGTGTGCCCTGCGATGGATTGCCCCCTGGGATAGGATCCAGGACCCCGCGACCCTGAGTACAGGATTAAGCGGTAATGACGATGAATGAATGAGTGAGTGTATGGAATACGCTGGACAAATACGTCCGATCCATGGAGGCTCCACCTTGCAACCCACAGCACCAAAAATATCTGCTGCAAACATCCCACAATGTTTTGATTTGTAATGTTATGGCTGATTGGTGTATGTACATACAGTATAGTATAGTGAAACAAAGGACACATTATTAAAATGTGCATGGTAATACTTATACTGATAATACTGATATTAAAAACACAGGTTTTGTTTATTACAAAACATTCAACTTACAAAATACATTTCAAAATGATTATTATTAATGAATTTTGAAATTCCATTGAAATATTTTCACACCAACTTGAATTACTGAAGTTTGCCTTATACTCATATGGTACAAGTGACCTTTTAAATGCTAAGATTTCAGATGTAATGAACTGTGATGATTGTCGGCTGGGATTTCCACCATAGCTTCCACCAGTTTTTGACATCCATGGGTTTATATAGCTAGTCTAATTAAAATCATATTAAAGGCATGATAGGTGTTGATGGTATGCCCAGAAGCTGGACCATCTGGAGTCTGATTTCTTTTTTTGTACATGTAGATTGCCATAGGCTTCAGAATATTGACAGTTATAATCTAAGTAGGTTTTAGGAACTACTTAGTGGAAAATATACAGTAGGTGGTTAATCATTCACAGGCAGATTCCCTCTTGTTGTTAGAGTAGGTGTTTTTTCAGGCTACATTTGGTGGCATAAAATACCAGATTATGTGGTATAAAGTGAGTGAGAATTTAAGCAAACAAATTATATATATATATCATGGATACTTTCTAAACTGATACTGTATACCAATAATCTAGCCCAATCTGCTCAGTATGAGATTATACTCATACGATTATTGGAGAGCTGATGTTCCTGTACGACTATCAGGTTTTCCCTTAACAAAAAAATCTTTCATCTTTGTTCAGATTTAAAAGAAAGAGCTACACTTATACCTGGATCAGTTTTGGAGAAGAGAACAATTGTCTGTTTTATCCTCAGATTCAGAAGATTTAGCAGGTTAAGCCCAAGGTCAGATGGTTCTATGGAGCTATTCATCTGAAACGCCATTTCAACATGAATGACAGACTGGAGAGAGATCAAGCCACTTTACCACTCCATTGCACAGCTACACATTCATTTAATGCTCCTTAAGGTGTGTTGGATAAATAGCAATTAATGCTTAGGGAAAAGTATCGAGAGAATGTTAATGTATAATTTGTTAGATTAACAACAATTTAAGAAGCCTTTTCATGTGTGACTGTGAGCTCTGTTAAACTTTAGATTAGAAAATAGTGATTAAATTTTTTAGTCAGAAAGTACTGATTAATTCTGTGCTGACTTTTTTTTTTTTCCCCAAATCCCAGATTTATTTGCATTCATATACCTCCTTAAATGTGGTTTAAGTTTTATAGTGACAGCAAAGTCATAGGTATTGGTACAGTATGGCGAACCATCTGTATGATAGAAATGGGGTCAGGTGTAGCTCAGTGACTAAGGCATTGGACTATGGTTTGGAAGGTCCCAGGTTCCAACCCAACAACCACCAAGTTACTACAATTGGGCCCTTAAGCAAGGCCCTTTACCCTCAACTGCTCAGATGTATAATGAGATAAAAATGTACGTTGTCTGGATAAGGGTGTCTGCCAAATGCTGTGAATGCCATAAATCAATTGTTTAGCAAAAAAGCATGGAGAGTGGTGGCTTAGGCAGCTAAGGCTCTTGGTTGTTGATTTGAGCACTTGAGCCCCATCATCGGTATGTTAGAAAAATGGGAGGGTTGTGTCAGGAGGGGCATCTGAAATAAAACCTGTGCCAAGTTGTCCTTTCCTTGTATTGGAAAAATAATCATCTTTGGGACTCTAACAGTAACGTTGCTTTACGTCAGGTCACATCCCACCAACACAAGTAGATTATTTTCCTATAGCAGCTCGGTCTTCTTTTATACAACGATGAGTCAAAAATTATCTGCACACTGGCTGTAGAATTTTTGCATACTTTTTGAACATAATCTTTTTAAAACACTTTGTCCATCTGTCCACAACGTTCGTATTCCCTCATTAAAATGTTTTAGGCTGAGCTATAAGCCATGAATGCACCATTGTCTACACTTCTTCATCAGAAGTGAATCTTCATCCGTGTTAGGGCTGCTTTCAGGAGACCAAACAGATTAAAGTCTAATGGAGCAAGATCAGGACTATATGACTTGCATCGTCATACAAGATCACAATCACTTTGTATATCAGTCCTTTGCTTTAAATCTGAAGTTTAGACTTCAGTTTTTCAATAAATGTCTCACTGTAATGAGGACTGTTGATTGTTCCAATATTGAAACTTGAAAAACCCAGAAAACTACAAGCAGCACTTTTCCAGCTGATTGTTGATTTTTTTATTTTTTTTTTACTTTTTCTTGGTCGGTGAATAAGGATGTTTTTGTTCCATACTCTGTGCCATTTACACTTAGGCTTGTAGCGATAAATTCATGTCTCGTCACCAGTAATGGTAAACTTTCCCCTTTCTTTATCCAAACGCTCCTGTTTATGCTGATCTGTGAGTTGTTTTGGCACCAGTTACACCCTTAGCCCACAAAAAAACTAATCTCTCCAAATAATAAGTGGGGCATACATTTTTGCTCATACAAAAGTTACAAATGAACTGACATAACATGTTCACACCTGCACAGCAGTGACTGGGGAGACAGTAGCCTTGAATGAGACAACAGAAGTTTTAATATAACTAGAGTGCGGATAATTTTTGACTCACCCTTGTAGTTTGTCCCCCTAGCACATTTAAAAACATTCCCTGTGTTCAGTTTTAACCGTGTAAAAATAGAACTATTGATTTTATTGTAAAACAATGGTATAAAAAAAAAAAAAAAAACAGCAAAAATCCCCAATAATAACTTAAACAAGTGAAAGCCAATCGAGTGAAAATCATCATGACAGGCCAATAATTAGGCCAATTTAGATGTATATCTACAGTATTTTGCTGGATTTTTAAAGGCTTTTTTTATGAACTTAAACAGTTATTTGGTATACTCCCCAGCAGATTTGAATAGCATAAACGTCTCGGGTTACTTTGCTGTAACCCTGTTCCCTGAAAAGGCAGGAACGAGATGCTGCGTGAAAACGCTATGG
>JAQMYJ010000009.1:19471019-19482267 GCA_030014305.1 Clarias laeviceps
ACAACCGGCAACATGACAAGATGTTCCCATAGCGTTTTCACGCAGCATCGAGTGTAGCCTTTGAAAGGGAACAACTTATTACTGGAGATGCAGCACTGGTTCATTAATTGCCTGTGATGTACTGCAGTCCACATTTCAGTTGAGCTGATGTGGAATAAAGACTGAAGAGAAAGCAAGGCTGTTAAAATCATATCTGGGAAAATGGCAGGCTTAATAGTCAATACTTCCAAATATGCTTAAATAACATTATTTAAAATAAATAACTTAAATAATACTGTACTGATTGCATGAACAGGCAGGTTGTAAATAAGTAATAGTCTAACAAATGGTAAAACATTTTTTGGTGGTAAGTGTTTGTCTAAATTATGAGAGATCTGGGAGATATGGGAGTTCTGAGTTTGTGAATTTATGGCTTGGTTTCAGTGCTGTGATAGTTTGTGGCCATAGACATGGAACTGTTGATGGGGTTATTATGGAGGGCACTAATAGAGTCTGCCCTTTACTTTCTCCTGCCCATCACCACTACACACACACACACACACACACACACACACACACAAATGCACACATACATACAGTACACACATGTTCCATAGATTATATTTTCATAAAAATGATCTCCTTCCCATAACTCCCATCATTTTTCAAAGAAATAAATCAAATTAAGTGTAGCCAAATGTGTTTATCAAAAATGTGTCATATAATGAGTAAGCAATTAAAGGATTAAGATTTAAAGAATTTAAAGATTTTTTTTTAAACATTATCAAAAAACAGAATGATCACACCCAACATGTGAGGAAATAAATGTTTCAATATGATGTAGGATAAAATACACTGCCTGGTGTAACGAGTTAAATGCTTGGGTGGCACCACAAACACAGACACGAGGCGAGGTCTTAGGGGAAAAGAATACATTTATTTAGAATAAAGGAATGAAGGAAAGGGGCTATAAGGATGGAAGGTGGAAAGAAAGACGTGAAGGTGTGTGCAGGTGCAGGTCCAGAGGCAGTGCCCTGCTGGCATGCGGGCACAGGCTGGTGAGCGATGGAGGTGGACAAAGTGGCAGAGTAGGCCCAGGTTGGCAGCGTCTCCTGCGTCTCCATGGGCACTCTTCTACTCGCTGACCTGTCCAACCGGCTCGTCCCAGCTCTCCATTGGGCGTGACCTCAAATGGGAGTCCCTTTCGACGTCCGACGGCTGGGTGGCTTTTCCAGCTGGGAACAGAGTCCTTAACAAGGAGCACAGCGGCCTTTTTTCCTATTCGGTGGCAGAATCCCGAAGGCTGGCTCTGTGCGAGAGTGCGAGTGCCGCGGGAGCTCATACAGTATTTTCATGGCTGTCCTTCTCCGGAGATCAAAGGGCTGTATTCCGCTCACATCTTTGAAGTCCCTGGCGCTCGCGTGCCCCTTACCACATTTAGCGTGTCTGCTGCACGACTCAGCTCAACAGAAGAAGAAAAAAGAAATGTGATGGGGGCAAAATTGACAAATGACTGTGATCCGAGATCACTTAAATGCTTGGTGCATCATAAGTTGCATCATAAAAAAATGAACAGTACAAATCACAGCCATGTTTCATATTGAAAGTAATGAGGAAACTCAGGCTTAGACTAAACAATTTGTGGGGTCATAATAATAATTTGTTAGTCAGACTAATCAAATAAAAAAAGCATCAATTTGATAGGGAACATAATGATTGAGCTCTGGAGAAATGGAAAAATGTCACATGGTGTGATGAGTCCAGATTTGCCCAGTTCTCTGGAGACAGTGTTATGATCTGAAATTGCTTCGTTTTGGTTGTGGCATGTGGCAATAAAATGAAGTCAGCGGATGACCTGAATGTATTGAATGACCAGGTTATCATATCAATGGACTGTTTTTTCCATAATGCCTCAGGCATATTCCAGGACTCATATAGTGAAACAGTGGTTCTGGGAGTTTAAGAAATCATTTTCACACATGCATTGGCCACCAGCGAATGTCTTTGGGATGTGCTAGAGAAGACATTATGGAGTGGTTCAACACAATCAATATAAGATCTCACACAAAAATGAAAAACTCTGGATGAAAATAAATGTCATGCCATGGTGCAATGGTGAATGCATGTCATAAACAAAACTAAAGGCAATAAAAACAAAATGAGAGTGTGTGGCATTGTTTTTATGTAAAATAATATTTAATACAATGCTGAATATATTGTCCTGATTTAGAATGTAGTACCTCGGTTGAATGTAATTTGATTTCAAAATGCATGCACAGAACTTGTGTGTCAGAGATTGAGATTCAATTATTTGGCACATGTACCATACAACACAGTGAAATTATATTTTTTCACATATCTTAGTTCCAAGAGTGCAGGGCATCCCTGGATACGGTGCCCTTTGCAGAGATAGGGTTAAAGGCATTGATCAAAGGCACAAAAGTGGCAGTTTGGCAGTGCTGAGGCTTGAGCTTCCGATCATATACCCAAACCCAGTGACCATTTGAGCTGCCACTGCCCCAACAGAGAAACACCTTGATCAGTTTGACATACCAACATACAATGGGCAACAACTACACATCCTAACATGCATGAACACCTGACATATGCGCTTTTGACCCATTTCTGGAACAAATTTGACTAAATAAGTTTCATGTCCTTGTCAGTTATACTATGGATAAATATTAAATAAATAAATATTAACCAATGAAAATAAAGTGAATAAACTAAGAGAAGAGTTTTAGATTTATACTTAAAAATATTCCAATTGAATACATTTTAGGAATCTAAAATTTGTATGATCTCAATTAATATTTCAAGATTTGTTTTTGTATTTTTTTTTAACTACAGATAGCAGATGGTCATGTTTTTTCTTCCCTTTTTTATTACCTCATGGTTTCTCTAGTTCCAATGCTATTACTCTAAGCATCTGTTATTATGCTCCCAGTGTATGGTTTGTACTCCTTGGGTCTTTTTTATTTATTTTTTGCAACTCAAGTCTCGTGTGTATGCCTTGGCTTTCGAGCCTGGTCATCTTGCTTCATCTTGAAGGCAGCTATCCCTCTTCCTTAATATACTGTAATTTCATGTACTTGACATACAGCAATTTTGGTTCCCAAACCCAATATTTAAAAGAAACATTATCCAGGGCATTAATGTTAACTTGTACTTAAATTCACAGCCAGCAGTAATTAAAAAATTGACATTATATTGTAGGCAATTAATCAATCATATTAGATAATTAAACAGTGCTGAGATATTATTGTCTGAATACATTTAATATTTATAGTCCATATAGAAATCTTGTTGAGAGTTAAGGTGTCAGCTGGGTTTGTACATCTGAGGTGCCACATGGTTGTTCTGTAATTGGATCAGATGTGTTCATTGAAGAAACGACAATGGTGGTGAGGGTCACTGCAGGTATCAAGAGATTCAGCTGGCTTTATGAGGTCACTTTTAATTGAAGGAAAGGTCTGCAGGAGCTTCTGCCTCCTTCTCTCCTGCTTTGTTAACGAGAAGAAATGTGCTTTATCCGTCTCTCTAAATGGCCAGCACTGGCTTACAAAAAGGCTTTTAACATTCATTCTGTTCAGATTGTGACATGCACACTGCTCTGCCAAGAGTCACAGGACTCACACAAACAAGTTTCTTTGAAATGCTTACAAGCTGTTTTTATTCTCAGCTGCCCACTGAGACAAAACAAGATTTATTCAACAATTGGAAACCTGACGGATGCCCATCAAATTGAACACTGCATTGATTTTTGCAAATCTATTGACCACGAGCTTTTAACTGCCTTCCAGTTCCTGATGTGGTGTTATTGATTTCATTATTTGAAATACAATGCACAGTAAACTTTAACTGAGTTCACAATTTCGGATGAGTAGCTCGGAATAGAAGTGGGGTCTATTATGCTCTTATATATCAAACCTTATACTGTACGAAATTGTTGAAAATGACCAAAAGCTTATCTTAATTAAGTTTTAATAATCTTTTACATTTTCATTAATTTGCTTTCCATGGTCATGTACTGTAAGAAAACCATGTTCTAAAGCTCTCTTTCTAGGGTTTTTCTTTTTGCTGTTATTTCAGACTTGTGACTGATGGTTTAGGGGCTCTTCCTTATTTAAGCTCTTATATATATCTTATACATATAAATATGTGAGTTACATTGATCAGAGTTTTACTGCATGAAAAAAACCCTCATAGCTTTCACAAGATATAATCGCTTGAGAGAAGTTACTTCTCTTTAATTTTGAAGTCAAGCAAGACATTTGCACTAATTGTGTTATCTACTCTACTTATATTATGTTATTTACTTTCCTAATAAAATGAAACACTTAAATACTTGGTTGCACTGGCAGTGGGAAATGTATTATATCAATGTAATGTAGTTTATGGTCAAGTCGTTGGTCAACCTTAATAAATATGAACAAAATATATTACTAGAAGCTGCCTATGACAGATTATTCAATTACGTTAAAGCGAGAGCGACGGATAGGAGATGGACAATTTATTGTTAAGTTTTAATATCAGAATGCTCGCAAAAAAAAAAAAAAAAAAAAACCTTCAGGCCTTACTGTAGCCTCTTTGCCTGCCGGGACCCGTGCACATCAGGCTGTTCTGGTGGGTTCTGGATGTATTGTGGCCAACATTGACTTTTTTCATAAATGTAACTTTTCTGTGGGATCCGACTGGACTGGTTCGCCTTTTGTCCCCACGGGCATCGGTGAGCCTAGTGTGCCCATGATCCCGTCATCATATATACAGTATATATACTGTAATTGATAATCAATTTGAATGTGGTTATGTTATTTGATGTTTGTTATGGCCAATCTGTGTATTCATTTGTAGTATGTGTTTTTGGTTTTGATCATGGAGGTTTAAAATATGTTAGTAATTATTTTACAAATAAAAAAAAAATAAATGCATCGCAAACTAAGCAAAAAACAACAACAACTCTTTTGTGCATATCTCTAGATGAAATAATTATTACCTTCTAACAGGAACCCTAATGTAGATGAGTGTTTTGGTTTTGGGCAGACAATATTAAGCATTTAATTGTTTTTTTTAAAAAAAGGCCTTTTATGGTTTAAACCACACCCACCGCCAATAGAGATACAGATATTTGGAGCACACATAAAGTAGTGTCATTTTGTTAGACAAGCAGTACGAAATGCAGGAAATAACCTTTTTTTCTTTTTAAATGTGTCTTGTTAGAGGAAAATGTTCCTTAATTATGTCTGACATTTCAGTGAGTCAGGGTCCTGTGTTCCAGCTCTCTTAGTTACTTTGCTCTTTTATTATTACAAAGTCAAAGCAGCTGAGACCTTCTTATTTGACCTTATGACTCCTGTCACTACACTTAACATTTCACTGGCTTGTCCTTACACACAATGTGCCCAAAGAAAAAGCCTGCGTTTTTTTTTTTTTTAATCATTGATCCAATTAAACAGGTTTACAGAGGAAAATCTTTTAGTAATACAACGAGAACTTTATTTGTATAATTAAAGATCTTTATGAAAGTGAATTAACAGTTAAGAAACTACAGCGTGTCACAACTGTAACTTGAACTTCTAAGATCACTTCTATTATTTTAATATCACAAACACTGCCTTAATTTTAGTGTATTGAAAAATGTACAGCTAACCCTTTTTTTATTTTCAAAATAATAAATTAATAAAAATTTTAATAAAAAAATGTTCCTTAAGCATGTTGAAGTTGAGAACTAGGAACCCACACATTATTTATGCAAGTAGGGAAACGCAGAGGTCAACCTAATATTAGCTGAAAGGTTTAAGTGGAAGTGAAGTAGAAGTACTGCATTAGTAGCAGTGATCCATTGTAAAACATTTGCAAACATTACAGCTGCGTTAGCTAATGTGCACTTGATTTTCTAGTAATGTACTTTAGCAGCGGCTTAATGCATTTAGTCATGTAGACATGGCCAAGACAACGTGCTGGAGTTCAAACTAAGCATCATAAATTATAAATATGCAAGATTGGCAAAGAAAAGTCATTTAAGTAACCTTGAACGTGAGATGATTGTTATTGCCAGACGGGCTAGTCTGAGTATTTCCTTTGAAAATATCCAGTGAGCGGCAGTTCTCTGAGTGCAAATTCCTTGTGTGATGGCAGAGGTCAGAAAAGAATGGCCAGACTAGTTCGAGCTGATAGAAAGGCTACAGTAACTCAAATAACACCTCATTCCAGCCCAGGTAAGCTAAACAGCATCTCTGAAGACACAATGAACATGAAATTAAGCTACAGTAGCCTGTTCAGCTACGAACATGGGCTCACCAAAATTGGACAATAGAAGATTGGAAAAATGTTGCCTCCTGTGATGAGTCTCAATTTCTGCTGCAACATTTGGGGGGTAGGGTCAGAATTTGATGTTAACTAGATGAAAGCTTGGATCCATCCTGCCTTGTATAAATGGTTCAAGCTGCCGGTGATGGTGCAAGGGAGTGGGGAATTATTTTCTTGGCACACTTTGGGCCCCTTTGTACTGTATTAATTGAGCATCCTTTATCTTCTACAACTTATTTATTGTTGCTGGCCATGTCCATCCCTTTATGACCACACAATAGCACGGCATGTCTAAAGCTAAAATCATTTCTGTTTTCTTGAACATGACAATGAGTTCACTGTACTCACATGGATTCCACAGTCACCAAATCACAATCCAATTGAGCATGTTTGGGATGTGGTGGAACGAAAGATTCACATAATGAATGTCCAGCTGAAGAACCATGTCAATATGGACCAAAATCTGTAAGGAATGTTTTTAACACCTTGTTGAATCTATGCTATGCAGAATAAAGGCAGTTCTGAAGGCAAAGACAGACCAAACCTATAGTTACAGTAATTAGAGAGCTGATGAGTATAGATAGATAGATAGAAGATAGATACTGTAGATAGATTCTGTAGATAGAGAAATATAAAGATGAATTGTTGATGTAGTGTATTCATGCTCAGTACAAACTGATTTGTTCAGTTCTGATACACAATAAGTCAAGAACACGGAAATAATTGAATGTTTTCTTATGTCCTCTTGTGCTTTTTTTGTGGCGCGGATCCTAATCACATCTCTTTGAACCGAGCTGAGTAATCTGCTCTAAAAATGCCACTGAGCTCTTAGACACCAGAAAGCATTGCTGTGAACTCTTTTTCTAGTATATAGTTCTGGCCTCGGCTCTGATCCTTCACCTGTGTCTTGTTATAATGTCATTCATGTCTGTTTCTTTTTCATCCTTTTGGTGTGGTGATGATTTGAATTTTTCGAGTGTTGGAATTTTCTGTCGAGTCTTGTTAATTTTTCTGCAGCATGAACTTTCACATTGTTAGAAACACAGTGTAAAAAGTAGATTAAAAAAATGAACTAGTTTTGAGATTTAAACCATCAAATTTAAGTTTAACCCATCACTCACTCACTCATCGTCTGTAACGCTTCATCTTGTATAAAGGGGACACAGGGTGCCTGGGGTCGATCCCAGGAGACTTAGTGTACACAAGGTGGGGTACGCCATGCATGTGGTGCCAATCCATTGCAGGGCACACACACACACACACACACACACACACACACACATAAACTTATTCACACACTACGGGCAATTTGGGAACTCCAGTTAGCCTAACCTGCATGGCTTTGGACTGTGGAAGGAAATCAGAGTACCCGGAGGAAACCCACCAAGCACGGAGAAAACATGCAAACTCCATGCACACAGACCAGAGGTGGGAAATAAACTCATACCTTGGAGATGATATAAAAACAAAAACAAAAAACAAAAAGGTAAGTAGATACTCAGTATGTCATTAATGCAATTGCACTGAACTCAACTATAGTAATTATGGTTGACGTAGTTTTAATGCAATGCAATGCCACTCTCCTTGTGGCACTATATTTGTTTTAACTGATTACAATCAGTTATAAAATATTATAAATGAATACGTCTTATACAATTGTTAGAGTGAAGTGTAGAGAAAAAGATACAGTAAATTCGCCCATATAAAGTTATAAAGTCATTTCTCCACTTATACCTGTAGTTCTTCGCTTTACTGCTCCATGCATAAGAATCCCTGCATCCCTACTATTTGTTCTTCCTTGTGTTAGTGTATCATGAATCTAAATCTAAATATGTTCAACCACAAATTCAGAATGAAATCAATCTATGTCGTGTACCATAATTTAACTTTATCCCACATATAGCATATGGACCGGTGCTTTGAAACCAAATTGGGCATGCATTTTCCTTATCTAAATCCAGACAGTCGTGTCTCAGTGTTGGATAAACCATAAATATTAATTAGACAATTTATGCTTTTTGAAAATGATTCCTGAAAACTATTTATATGGCTGCATTTACAGTATCACCCCTTTTATAAAAGTATCGTTAGCAACAACAAGAACAACAAAACGATTTTAGTTGAAATAGGAGCTATTCCAATCTTGCATTGCAACTATGTTTGTTGCTTTGTTATTTGAAAATGTTGCAAAGGCATATTGATTGTGTGCACACAGCGAAAGCGTGGCTAGAGGCTAGTGGGCATAGAGGACATCACCTGCTGTGCTACCTGTTGGGTAATAGCTATTTAGAGTACCAGCTTTGTTAAATGTGTGTGTGAGTGTGTGCACGGAGAGTTTATGTGTGTACGTGCGCGCATCTCATAGGTGTGTGTGCGTGCATTTCATATGTAGTTGTTTAAGAAGTTAGTAGTATATACTGTATGTATGTGTGACTTTTTCATATATGTGTATGCACGTGTTTCATGTGTGTGTGCATGAGTGAAGTTTGATTTAAGCCCTATACGGCGCCTCATGCTGTCAGAATGGAGAAACATCAGCCAATAAATCACAATCACAGGATGTATAGAATATATAGTTACTGTATATAACATTAGCAGAGTTAATTAATTTACTTTTTAGTTAGTCCTGCCGAAGTCACCGCTTGTACTTTGCACAATATATACATTGAACTTATCCATTATGAAACTATGAGTATACCAGACTGTTCCCTCTCTCTTTCTCTTACACGCACACACTCTTTCGGTAGAGATACACATGGCACTCCTGCATTCCCAGCAATCCCCATCTGCCCTCTGGACCTGCCTGACACATCATGGTGCCCCACTTCTATTTGGAGTTCTCATCACATGTAAGCCTCTGGATCGCTGTTGCTACTGGCCCTGTATAGTCTGCTTGGGATGCGTGTGGTGAGTGAGGATAGTTCCACTTGATGACCATGAAGATGATCTTGGCCTCAGCTGATGCGGCCATTTTTTTCGGTGATGGCTTATGACTGCAGTCGTATAAACAGTTTTAGAACTGAAATAGCCATGGACAGTTTTGTAGCGAAAGTGGACTTTATATTAACTTCAACATCTTTGCTGTTATATTGAACCTTCACCCTTGTACTAAACAGATATAGAATAGGGATTGATTTATGATTCTAATGATGATCTGGTATCACCCAAATGAGGCTGGGTTTCCATTTGAGTCTGGATCCTCTGAAGGTTTCTTCCTCATTATCTCAGGAGTTTTTTTCTTGTTGTCGTCACCCCAGCTTGATCATAGGACAAACTGATAATTACAACTTACATTTTTCTATTTTATCACCATATATTTTTATAATTTTATCTATGAAGCTGCACATTGTTAAAATATTTAATTCAACTTTTTTTTTTTTAACATTATCAATTACCTTGTTACACCCAGCTGGATTAAGCATTTGTCAGCTTGTTGACTCTACAAGATAACATTTTGCAATGCATGTCATATAATACAAATGAAGTTCTGAACTTTACAGATGGATGCAAGGGCAAGTTCTGGTGTTGTATAACAAAAGCCTTGGCCACATGGCCTGTGCAGTGCTCGGAGACATACTGTAAGACATAAAGGAAGAACTTATTGAAGCTCTTTCTAAGGGTCATGGAGCTGAATGATACAGTCAGAACAGCAGGGATGAAGGAAAAGGGATGCAAAACATCTCTTGAGGGATTGAATCAATGAGATACTGGATTTGACTTTGGTCATGCTGAGATTTAAGGCCAAACCTTACTGAATATTCTGGTGTCCTTTTCAGCACCTATTTTGATAATGAAATTTGATGGATTGCTCTGAATGTGCATATGCAAAAAAAAAAAGTTTCTTTGTTTCTACTCCTAATAGTCTAAAGTACTTGGTCAATGCACCGTGCAGTCACTCGGTTCACACAGTATGTGGAACTCTCAGAGCAGTGTCTTTCAGCAAATTACTTTTGTTGTTGAGCTGCTTGACTTAAATTTTGATGTGCCTTCTCATTATTTTGAAGCACTCGGGAGCAGATTCTGCACCAGTACACGAGTTAGGTGGTGAAATCTGGACACTCAAGCCATGAAAGAAAACATGTCAGTGATCCTGGCGGGATCTAAGTTAGATTGAGTGATGAGAGCTATTTGTGTAGAATGGGCACCAACATGAAGGTACTGCTATTCATGACTTACAGAGCTTTACATTTACATTTATGTCGTTTAGCAGACACACATATCCAGAGAGACGTCTCTATCAAAAACACATCGAAAGAAACCTGAGAGACAGCATGTCTAGTCAAGAAGTACATTAGATAATCTAATGGTCAGGTAATCGAAAAGCAGGCAAAAATCAGGAAATATGAAACGGTCATAAGAGGTATCAAAACAAGCAGTGGTTAGGAACTGTCTCAAAAATAATAGTGGAAAGAGACTTTGCAAAATAACAGTCTGGGTTGTTAGGTGCAGTTATGAAATTCCAAAAAAATTCAGTTTTTTTTTAGAAATCACTTGACTTTGCAATGGCATGGTGCTTAAAAGGAGGGCATTTGTTGAGGTTGTCTGCAATATCAGCAGTTGTGTGCATTAACAGGAACACATATAGCTACTGTAGATTACTAAATAATTTTATATAAAATAAAACCCACACATGTACTGTATAACTACAGAATATACTTAATCCTTACACATTGTATAGATCAATAAAATCTTTTTTTTTTTTTTTTTTTGCCTTTTTTTGTATCTGAAATCCTTTCTTTTTCAAAACCGCTCCCCACAGTTTCAGCACTTACCATTTTCTATTTGATGCAAGCCACTGGACTGGAACAAGTGCAGCTCCCTAACAGAATCCTGGATATAAAGAACAGATCATAGCTGCCATCATCCCTATATCAAGTACAGTATGTACTGTATACTAACAAATTAAGGTTGGTAAGTCATTCTGTTGAATACATTTGATTATTTATCAAAATCTATGATA
>JAQMYJ010000009.1:19482374-19496974 GCA_030014305.1 Clarias laeviceps
ATCATACTGTACTGTAGGTACATTACACTTCTAGTCTTCACTTAATGACTGGCAGCACTTAACAACAGGTTTTCAAGGGCGCAGGTATTAAAAAAAAAAAAAAAAAAGCTTTTTAAGTGAGTAGACATTTTGCATCCAGTGTTGCGCTGGATATTTTGGAGCACTGTGGCCAGTCTGGGATATACAGTACAGTACTGTACATGCATAAGCTACTAACTCTGTGAGCCCCATGTCCTCATGACCATTAAAGATTTAGATATTATTGACCTTTTATGAGGTGTAGTGGTTAGCACTGTGGCCTTGCACCATCAGGGTGTAGGGTTTCGATACCTGCGTCAGGTCTGTGTGTGGTTGTAGAGTTTGCATTTACTTCCTGTTTCCTCTGGGTACTTCGGTTTCCTCCCAAGACATGCAGATTAAGATACCTGGCCTTTCCAAATTTTCCGTAGTGTATAGGTGCTTGTTTGCCCTGCGATTCATTCACATCCTGTCCAGGGTGTATCCCACATCGTGGGGCTCCAGGCCCCTCGCGACCCTGTACCACATACGTGTATGAGTGAGTGAGACTGACCTTTATGATGAACGCATGTTCAAATAAAAGCTGGTAAAAATGAGAATAGCAACAGCAGTCCTGTGAGATCAAGCATGCAACCCTTTTTTATGTATAATGTCTGACTGCTGCTGGTTCAAAAATAATCCATATTCTCTTAACGTTCACATTTTCAAGTTTTTATGCCCTGAAGTGTGTTGTGGCAAAATGGAAGGGAACTCTGTGAAGGAAGAGCTGCTGGGAATTTTCGAATAAATAAAGTGGTATTGAATAAATGAGGTGAGCTTGCCTTTAAGTAAGTGTTGACCTACACCTCTTCATATTCAGCACAGCTCAGCACTGCTAGACAGGAACAGTTTCTCCCCTGATGGATGGCATAGCATGGACAACTGACAGCATTATGATATTCCCGAGTGAACAAGCAGCCTGCTCGTGTTGAAACCAAGTAACAGGGACATCCAAGGAGGACATACAATTGTAAAGCAGTCTTTCTTCAACTTAGCCCATAGAATAAGCTCATCTTTTTCTGTGTTCGTTCCTTGCACGTTACATGTTGCAGTATGATTATCATATGATTATCCTATCATTGCAGAGCCTTGAGACAGTGCAGGTCAAAGCGTTTAAGAAACTGAATTGTTAATGCTCTATCAGTTAACATTATTATATTGGGGTCTATTTCTGATGGTACTTCAAAGAGATTTTCAGCTTCTGTCTCATTTCAGAGAATAATGAATTTGGTTTCTGACCTGCATACATATGCCATGTCATTTATCATTAATTGGCACCAAAATTAGGTTATGGTGATTGTCGTTCTTTTGTGTAGCACAGAAAATGGTTGAATGCAATTTCAGATTACAGACACATTCAACAGGCAAATCCCTTATTATATTCCAGAAAGACAAGCCAAGTTCAAAATCGTGACACAAAATCTAGATGGAATTCAGACCTAAGAAAAGACCAAAAATGGAACCGTGAAACTCCTATAATTATAGTTCAGATTTATAGGCAAGACAAACAGAATATATAAATGTTATGCATGTAATGGAACATGACTATATAACTTGAATTGAACAGTTAAGGCATTCAGGTGGTGTAGTGGTTAGCACTGTCAATTTGAACCTTCAGGGTCTGGGTTTGATTCCCACCTTGGGGTCTGTATGGAGTTTGCATGTTTTCCTTATGCTTGGTGGGTTTCCTTTGGTTTCCTCCCCTAGTCCAAAGACATGCAGCTTAGGCTAATTGGCGTTCCCAAAGTGTGTGTGTTCCCTGTGAAGGGTGTACCACACTTTGTGCCATAAGTGTTCTGGGATAGGCCCCCGTCCCCCCGCGACCCTGTATACAGTATAAAGCAATATAGATGATGAGTGAATAAGTGAATTAGTGAGAGAATGCATTCTGAACAGATTCCAATTCAGATACTATTACTATTATTATTATTTTTAGAAAACTTGCAAAGAAACTATCAGAGGGCATGTGGTTAAGACTGGAGGTGTGCATCAGTAATGAAACGCCATAATATGCAGCAGAAAAGCTGCGCAAGTGGGAGGTTTTTATTTTGATGTTTTTGTTAATGTTGCAGTGTTTTACTGTAAATTACAATAGTATTTTGCTCAGATTTTGTATTTTTAAAGTACAGGGAGTTCAAGTCAAACTGGTACTGAAATTTCTTGTAAACGAGGGACCGATAGTCAGTGATGAGACTCTTAGCCACAGCAAAACATTTCAATGGCGCAAATGTTCGGAGCCCACTACAGTCATTCAGGTGAACATTCTGCGTGGAACGTCTGATCCTTGAAAATCGACGGATAACTTGTTGCCAACTTGTGGAAGAGACATGTCCATTTGTGCACTACACGCACATTATAGGAACTTGGCCTGGAGTTATTGCCATATGCCCCATACATTGATTTCCAAAAGAAAAAGAATAGTACACAATTTTGTTGCACACAAAATGTAAAATTAACTCACATTGCACAAGGGCTTTCGGTTGCTCCCGTAAAGGAGTCTCCACAGCGAACCGTCCACAAGTTTGGCAAATGTTTTACGCCGGATGCTCTTCCTGACTCAACCATCCCGTTTTATCCGGGCTTGGGACCGGCACTGGGATGTTGATTATACCAGCACTAAAACCGAGCAGGGGAGACGATTACCCACAATTCTGTAGCGCAAGAGAGAGAGAAAAAATATTGGCTCAGTTGTGATCACGTGACGCTCGGCATCAAAACAAGAAGCGTATGCGTGATACATGATACTCGGTACTTGTAAACCAAGACTTGCTCGTTTTTCAAGCCAAAATTTATTAAAAATCTTTGCTCGTCTTGTGGAACACTCGCACCAGTAGCACCAACATGACAATGCAATACAGTGGAACCTCGGATTGCGAGTAAGGCGCAAACCACGTTACTCGCAATCCGAGGTTCTACTGTATTGCATTGTCATGTTGGTGCTACTGTTTGCACATTTGCACGTGCACTTTATGTTGTCTTAAAAACTGTTATCTTTTGTAAAGTAATGTCTTTTGTACAGTACTTTAGAATAGTTTTTGATAATTTATGGTGTAAATTTGGTTTGTCTTAGGTAGTCAGCTAACTAGGTGTCCTAGCTAGCTAGTTAGTTTCAGTTTGGTCCTGGAAGAACACCGTTTCATTTCACTGTGTACTGAACTGTATATGGTTAAAATGACAATAAAAGCCGACTTGACTTGACTTGAAATTGTATTTATTGCTGCACATTTTAATTTTGGCCATAGTAGATGTAGTAGCTGGAGCAGGTTAGACCTTACTGTGGTATGGATCCAAGGTAAAGCAATTCAGACTATTTTCAGTATTCCACTAGTACTGTATGCGCCAAAGTTCAAATACTTTACAATGATTGGCTCTGCTCCATTATTTTTCAAATAAAAGTTTTTGCTATGTCTACATCCAGACTACTACACAGCAGGAAGCCTAACACTAACACACATGAAATGGTCATATTGAGTTGCGACATCATACACCCAAAACATGACAACTGACCAATGTTGTTTTTGAAAGTTAGAATTACACTGATGAATTGACCTTGGAGTAACATTGAATGAAAGACCCCAACACAAAGTTTACAACCTCAAAACAAAAGAGTAATAAATTCTACTTAAAACATTCATCGGTTTACATAGTGTTTGCACATACATCTGTGGTCCCTTAAGTTTATATTTGCTGGAGAAAATGAAATCTCATGTCTCTTATACACACATACAAAGTGCTCAGGCATCTCTTGAATGTTAAAGTGTTAACTCCTAACTGTTACTTTCTTAAAAAATATTCTCTGAAGTGCATCATGGCTCCCAAGCACATAGCATCAGCATGAGGCAAAGTAGAAATATTGATTTCGAAGTGAAACAAAAGGATATAAAACAGCATGAAGGTGAAACCTCAGTGATACTGCGCACGATTTAGACATGCTGCACTCATACACTTCAGCCACACTGCTTCATTAGCTTTGCTATGTATCTACACAACTAAATTGTAAGTGGCTTTTGCACAATGACCAAAATGCACAATGTCCGATTTCAGAGAGAGAACAGATTTATTGCACATTAAGCAGTCAAGACCTGTACATTCTTGTTGTACAGTAACACAAAGCAGTAAATGTGGATTTACCAAGCTTCAGCAGCAGGTTACCTGTAGAACCAGTGGTTAGCATGCAGTGTCCTCACTGACATAGCCTGGGTTGTAGCTCCAGTCAGTGCATTGTTATAGTTGCAGAAAAAAAATGCAAGCATTTCAAGAATGTATTTCAATTTTGAGGGTTAAAATTAAATGCTAATGCTAAGTTTATGTTGTTTCGAAGCCATAGTTTACTGTATTATTAGGGTTATTTGTTCAATGTTATCCCAACATCATGTAGTCAACATTGGTCCAATGTCATTTAAGTAATTTTAATGTTCAAAACAAGCAAGTCTAATCCCTTATCTATAGGTTTCGTGCTGGGGTTCTATGATCCCTTGGCAGGGGGTCAACCATCCTCCTTGGGATTGGGACCATACATGGGTGGAGTTCAAGTACCTTGGGTTGCTGGGTCAAGAGAAGAAAGTGGCATCCTCGTCTGACCTCCACAGCATAATTGGACAGGCATCAGCGGCATTTGCCTCACTCAAGTGGTGTCTATGGAAGAAGAGGAGAACACTCCTTCTCCTAATTTTCATTTATTGATTTTGGACACGGGTGCTCCTCAAGTATTAAGAATTTCTTAATGTGATGCTTGTGTCAGATATTGGGAATTTCCATCTGGAACTGTGATCAAAACAAAGTCATCTGTAAGAGGTGCGACTACCAGGTAACCATTGAAGAACACATTTAAAAACAGATACTGAGAGGTTTGGGCACGTTTGCCGAAATGAACACCACTTAACAACTGCACCTATTCATCTGGCAAGAACAACCAACCCAGTAGAAGATCCAGTGAGCAGTCTATAAGAAAACCTGGCTCAAGAACATCAAGGAATATCTGAGCAACCATTGCCTCAACATGAACACCAGGATCTTAGCCACCAACCACTAGGAATGGAAGTGTAACTGCATAACATCTGGAATCCAGCGGCACCCACAACATTCCTCTCTGCTAGCCACCAGCAAAGCTCAAAGAAGAAGAAGAGTGTACAAAAACAACCTAATACCAACGGTGTTCCAGTGTCTGCAATGATGCTAAATTAGAAATAGTACAATGTTTTGACAACTTACTCGGAGTCTGCCAGGTAATCTGTTTGTCTTGTTTGTATTATGGTACCAATGCCTCAAATTAAACCTAGGTGTTTTGCACAATGTAGCTTTTGTCTGTGATGCATCAGCTTCCATGGTTAGTGCTTTAGAAAAAAAACTGTGCTTTTTATAAACCTGTATCAGGCTATGATTTCTCCTATTCTGATAAATACTCTTACTGCTGAGAAGAGCAAAGTTTCTTTTCCATTACTTGTACCCTGTATTTCATTCAGTTCCCTAGTAGAAACACACTTCAGTCTAAAAGTGTGCAAGGTGTTATTTTCTTGCTGTCGCTTTGGTCAACCAGTTTGCCCTTAACCTTCATTCTGAGAGTAGCTTGCCAAACCAAAATGTGTCACATGAGGAAATTCCCTTAACCGCTGCCAAAGAATTACCTGCTCAACATTATTACCGTGATTTTATCTTCCCAGATGGTAGTAAATGAACAATTTATGGCTGCCTGATATTAAGACTTTACCCCTCAGACCTCTCATGATAGTTCAGTAAATCCGGTACCAAATGACGCATATGCTTCCCAGAGTTCAGCAATTAGAACTCTAACTCAATCCTGTTGGATGGAGATGGACTCAATAACCAGGCAATGATTAAACCAGTATGACTGAGTATTGGGGATTTATTATTGAAATTTCAGGTGTTATGTAACACAGGGGATTGCAATATGAAACGGGTTAGAACAAGCAGTGTTAGATCATAAATGCAATGAATTCTTACGTTCACATTCATCTGGGACTTTGGTAATTGAGAGCACAATACGAGTGCTGCAAAGATCAATATCATGACAAACAAATGATGATTTAATAAATGTTTAATTGTGTACCTAGACAAAGAAATTAATATTCCAACAGAATCAGCACATATAAACATTCACTATATTGCCTAATAAACCACTGAAGCAATTACAGAGATTATATTAGCTTTGTTCTCTAGGGTTATTTATGGATATTAGACTTGCATTATCATTCACCGATTCTCTTTCAGTAGCCTTAGTGATCACAACACAATCTGCATGAGGGAATTGTTATAAGATTGCTTCAGCATTTGTATTTCGAAAAAAAGAACTATTTTGTGTCAGGAGGAAGCATTAAGCATCTCACCCTATTCTTAACCTTTAAGTTGATACAGTACATAAAAACTAAGGAGACCAGTCCAATGCAACTTCACAGAAGAAATTGTTATGGAAGTTGAATTTCCATTGTAAAAAAAATGATGATCGAAAACACACCTACAGTATGTTAAGTAGCAAATATAGTGGAAAAGAGCATTTCCACAGGTTTAGTGCAACAAGAACGCACATGACAGTTGTGCAGCCACAGGAAAACCAATTGTTAGTACAACTAACTGAAAAAAGGTTTTTAAAAAATTTGCTCAGGTGCATAAAGATCGTACTTTGGACCAGTGAAAAAAAGGACATGTGGTCTGTTCCAGAGCAATGGGGCATCAGGGGTAAGAAGGGAAGAGCAGTACATTTGGTCAGCTCTCGGCTCAGTAATGTTATGTGGCAATAAAATTAAGTCAGCTGATGACCTGAATGTACTGAATGACTAGATTATCCAATCAGTGGGTTGTTTTCTGACGGCAAGGCTCATACTCCAATCAGGCCACCACTGAGTACCACATTGAAAGTCGTTGGGATGTGCTGGAGAAGCCTTTGGTTCAACTCTCCCACCAGTAACACAAGATCTTGGTTAAAAAATAAAATCAATGCAACTTTAAAAAAAAAAATATTTTTTGACATTGAATAATGTTGACAATGAATCAAAGGTAATAAAGGTGGTCCAATGTGGTTTAGAGTGTTTTTCCTTTTTTTCTTGGCCAGGCAGTGTATTTAAAAAGTTTTTAGCCTTATCCATTGTTATGGAACAGGGTTGTCAGGGGAAATAATGTTTAATAAGCTTATAAAAAAAATTATACTTTAACTTGCTTGGGGCAAATCAGTTGTCACATTCAGACAAAATTATTGCTCAAGTCTTTCAGTAGAAATCTCAATGCAATTCATTCCTTTTACCACCCCATAAATTGTCTGTCTTTTAGTCAGTGTTTGGCGTACTGGTGTACATTTACATTGGGTGGATAAGAGACCAAATAGTAGATATTTTCAATGCTGAATTACCTTTCACTTGTTGAATTAATAACCTTTGTTATATAGGCTCGACAATGTTTGCAGCAGTAAATTTAGCCTTGGAATATTGAAAAAGCACCTACAGACTAGATTTGTACCTACTGTCATCATAAACTGCTTCTGTAATCATAAAGACCATCCTGTTCTCATCCCAAGATGTGTATTTCCAGTATACTCAGTGACCATAGGCTTCAATCTTCTACAGCTGTATACTGTAAAGACTACTATTCGCTGTCACATAGAAGACTCTTTGCTCTTTTTAAAGTTTCTTCCTCTTGTCACATCACTCAAGAAAGGTATTTCTTTTCCTTGCCATTATCATGTTTGGCTTATTTGTTGAGAGTCAAACTATATCTTGGTTTCTGTAAAGCCACTTTTTGATAACGCTATAGAATTATCTTCTTCCTACAGTACAATATTCAGTAAACATCTGCAGTGCTGAGTTCCCTCGCAAAGCAATACATTTTTGATTGTTGAATAAAATATTACTGCTGGTTTAATTGTTGCACTGATAATGGCTTGCAATTAACGGAAAAGTTAGATTTTTTTTTCATCTATTAAATGAACAGTTACATTGCTTATTAGTGTCTACTTTGCAACAACAGTAGATGTAGTAGTTTCTTCAGTACAGACTGATTTGAGTATGCAGGATTGAACCTGGCACCATGTATTATTCATTTTATTTAAATTAAGGTTCTGACTGTTATCCTAGAGGCTGCACAGTTTCGGCTATTGATATTCATACTATGATTGATTTGCTGAAGATTCAATAAAACTGTGTAAAATACCCAGCTCACGGTGTTGAAAATAATGACTCTGTTTGCCCATACTAGGGCAATATGTATGATGTTTGTTTGACACGTGGCTTTCAGTGTGTCGGATTACAGCAGGAAAGTTCTCATTCTCCAAATTAGACTTCGATCCTTGCTCAGTAACCCTGGTCAATATGTTTAATAGCAAATACTGTATACATTTGAATATCTCTACACCAGACCCTTCCATTACTTTACTGACACTTGATGTTGTGTGAACAGAAAACTGTTACATACAGTATCAAGGCATTAGGTAACTCTTTTTTAACTTAATAGAGCTTGTTTAAATCTCCTATGTCCTCATTTATCATGCCATTTACAGTACTGACAAAATTTGTTACTTGTCTTGCCGTCGCCTGGGTGCTGTATCCTGGCTGACCCTGTGCTCTGACCCCAGCCTCCTAACTGATATATGCAAAACATAATAATTTTCACCGTCCTGTAAGGGCCGGCACGGTAGCTTAGTCATTAGCACTGTCGCCTTGCAGCTCCAGGTTTCGATTCCCGGCCAGGTTTGATTCCTGCCTCTGTGTGCATGTTTTTCTGAGTTTGCATGTTCGTCCCGTGCTTGGTGGGTTTCCTCCGGGTACTCTGGTTTTCTTCCACAGTCCAAATACATGCAGATTAGGCTAATAGGTGTGACCAAATTGCCCATAGTGTGTGAATGAGTGTGTGTGTGCCCTGCGATGGATTGGCACCCTGTCTATCCTGGGATAGGCTCTTGGTCCCCCACGACCCTGAATACAGGATAAAGCGATATAGACACTAAGTGAGTGAGTGTACTATACACACATGTGTAAGGTACATGCAACAAATAATTGAATAATTAATATTTGCTAAATGGCTTAGGAACCCTGGCAAATGAGGTATTTAGCCACTAGCAAGATGTGTCCCATTTGCACCATATTTTTCTCAATCATTTGTAATAACCATATTTGAATTTACTTGCAAATATTTAAATATGCAATTGTGAAATAAGCTTTTGGTTTTATCTTTACAGTTTTAAGTGAATTAATTTATTTTACAGATTTAGCAGAGGTATAAATGTACTGTATAATACTCACTCATTCTCTATACTGTTTATCTTGTTGAGTATATATGGTCACAGGAAGCGTATCCCGAGGGACTGGGGCATGAGGTCGGGTACACCCTGGCTGCAATGCCAGTCTGATGCAGGGCATACGAGCACACACACAATTACACCTTCACTTTGGAGATGCCAGTTGGCCTAATTTGCAAATCTTTGGACTGTGGGAGAAAACAGGAGTATCTACAGTAGCGGAGACCCATCAGGCACAGGAAGAACCCTTGACCCTGGAGGTGCAAGGACACAGTGACAACCACTGCACCATGATGCCAACAATGTATAAAACACACAAAAAAAAGTTTGAGAAAAGCCACAGTAAAAAAATGCAATCGTTTTACAGTGATTTAAAAAGGGCCATCTGTCTGTAAATGATAATCCCGGGGCGAAGTGGCTCAGAGTTTATTGTACGTGCTCCCATGAACATTCAGTCCACTAAAAAAAAAAAAAAAAAAAAAAATTCTATTTAATTCAATTAAACTTTATTTGTATAGCGCTTTTAACAATGGTCGTTCTGAGGAGGAGAAACATTATAATAAAGGAGAAACATACTGTATAAAGTGAATGCATTTGATGTCAAAGCTTGGCATTGATCCACTTCCGGAAAATATACCTTTGCTATTTTATTTCTTCAATTTTATTGTTAGCTTGGTGTCTATAAAACCATAAATGGCGGAAAAGTTTTGTACGTCCCAATGTTGCAGCAGAACATTTATTTTACTCAGAATCTCCTCTAGAGTCCGACCCAGACTGCAAATCCTGGTGGAAATTATTATGTTGGTCTGTTCAATAAATTTAACCTGAGGTACTGTCGTTGACATTGCTGTATCTGCTATGTGCTTTTAACAGGTTCCTCACTTATATTTTAATCCTCTGAGCATTCAGTGCAATAGAAAGATGTCAGACATGTCCTTATATTGTAAATGCATGTAAATCCTAAGGTTGGGAATGTAAAATGATGATTTTCTTTTTTCTCCAGTGACTAGTAGATGGAATTAATGCGTGAGCCTGCTGTTTTTCCATTCCACATTCACACTCTTTTTGGTTTAATTGAAGTTAAAAATCACTACTAATTACATGTATTTATTCAGCCAACAACACCCATTCTTAGTGACTAGACGTTGCTGCACTGTCAATGTTGCGGAATGGCAAAAACGTTTTGCCAATTTATTTTAGTTATTTTTTTAAAGCATTTGTTTAACATTTGTGTCACTGTAAAGCTTTTTAAAACCATAAATCATTGATTGATTCTTTATGATTACATGCAAACCCCAAATGCTCCTCTTTACCATCATTCACCAGAATGCTAAGGTTACTGTACTTTCTAAAGTAGCTACTAGTAAGGATCATGAGCATAGAGGTACTAAGGTATTAAACATGCCTGCTTGGACTGTAAAAGAAAAAATGAATTTAGGTTTTATTTGCAATAAGGAATCATTTATATTATTTTATGAATGTATTTAAATCTAGTCTAACCTACAGTAGGAGAGGCTTTCAAGTCAATCTTTTGATTATACAGAATAAGAGAACACAGTTATGAGAGTAAAAACTCCCTTTATTTCTCTATATAATCCTCTGCTACACTAATGCACTTATCTCAGCGTTTACTGGTTCCTGGATAACATCAAGATACGCCAGAGCCATGATCAGACTCACAGGTGCTGCTAGTCAACAGGCAAGGCAGACAACTGCTTGGGCCCAACTTATTTATTATTATTCATGAAATAATGGTAATAAATGCTGGTTGTTTATGGTTGGAGAGGGCCCCTGCATTTTTTTTTTTCCAAGGGGCCACAACAGACTCGATAATCTATTGTCATCACTAGGAGGTTGTTCTTGCAACCTTTGCCCTGCTGGCTCACCAGGGACAAACTGATCATTATAATTATAATTAATACATACTTGCTTACTGTACATACTTCCATACTTCCTTATTTCCAAATTCTGTAGTGCATTGCCAGAACGACCATTGTTAAAAGCGCTACACAAATAAAGTTGAATTGAATTGAATTGATTTTTTTTTTTTTAGTGGACTGAATGTTCATGGGAACACGTACAATGAACTCTGAGCCACTTCGGCCAGGGTTATCATTTACAGACAGATGGCCCTTTTTAAATCCCTGTAAAACGGCTAAATTTTTTTACTGTGACTAAGTGTCTCATTACTGTACTGTACAATTTAATATTTAAGTTGACTTAAACGATTCATATATAAATGACGCCCTGTACTAATCTAATCAGCTGCTGGGTTATGCATGCATATGGTTTATATGATTGTGGAATAAGCTTCATGTACGGTACAAATGTTACTGTATATAAATGGATTGCTTTCCTTTCCCTTTTTCTGGAATACAGAGTGTAAGAGACATAAACTATAAATTCATATTGATATTGTATTTTGTGGAAAGAATATAAAACGGTGTATGTGTGCTTTACTGCTTATTTTGCTTTGGCATTGTAATGGCGCTTATTGTAATAGATTTTTCCCTGTAATATTGATTGTCAGTAGATGAATTAGTGCCCTGTATTAGAATTGTATTGCAGTTACTCTACATGCTTCTCTGAGTATTACCTTGCAATTTCCCAGCTACACTAGATATACAAAATTATGTTCAGAATTCTTTTTTTCGGGGGTGGGGAGGACTGTTGGTCATTTTTGGTCTCATGTTCTCCATACTCCATCTCTCTCTCTCTCTCTCTCTCTCTCTCTCTCTTTCTCTCTCTCTCTGTCACACACAGAAGGACCGATTATAATGTATTTTAAGTGTTTGAAGGGCCAGCGGGTCAGCTTGCTTATTATTCCAGCAAAGGAGATTATTAGTATTTGACATTAATGTTTTAGAATATTTGTCTTTTGACAGAGAAATTGATGTCACTGTGGCACTCTGGCATTATCTAGCAAAATTAAATATTCCATAGGTATTCACGTCACATATGACAAAGCCCACAGCTCTCCTTTTTAACTGCATGATCTTTTTCCTATTATTATTATTATTATTATTATTATTATTATATTTTTATTTAAAAAAACTCTAACCTCTTTCTCATGAAAGTCCATGAAATGGCAATATTGGATAGTTAAGTGAAATGACAAAGTTTTGTCTACAAGTTAATTTTTTCCAGTGAAAAAGAGTTGAACATATTGTCTGCAATATGTCTGATTCATCAATTATTACTGGACATCTTTTTAATCGATGTAGGTACCAAATATGCTGAGGTGGTCAGGTCTGCTCAGGGTCCCACACCTGCAAATTACCTCCCACACTATGCTATTTATGGCAACAACCCTCAGACTAAGTATATCAACAGACAGACAAATAGATAGATATCTATCTATTGATTGATATTGTTTTCTTTAATTTCACATTTGCTTTGGAAATATATACAGTAGATAATTTTTTTAAATGTCTGGCTGTAATCTAGTTCTATTATTTATTAGACCAAATATCAATTGCAATACTTATTCCTATTGATACAGATTTTTTAATATTTGGATCTAACAGTGTTCCCCCACCACCCTAATCTCAATCAATCACACATTTAACCATAATTTTTTTCCCATGAGATCTGTGACTTTTGCATTCTTGACCTCCAAGTGTGTTCTGTCTCATCACTAACAATTTTTTTTTTTCACATCTGGGGTGCGAATGTGTCTTTCAACTACTGCACAATAATGTGTATGCTTGGCTGTTCTCTGTGATGAATTAGTGCTCAACATGATGCCTCTTAAATGGACATTCCAGTCATCTTGTTCCTCCCCACAGTATTTATCAAGCACAGTCTTTATGATTCTTTTTGTCTGCTCATCTTGTCTATTGCCTTTGGGATGGTAGGCTGTTGTAATGCAGTTTCGGACACCTAGTATCAACACCAACGTTGACACATGAATCATTTAAAGCTTCTGTATGACTCAGTTACAAATATTCTGTCACACATACACTGTTTTAAATACATGCTGTTTGTGTCTCTCTCTCTGTCATAATACACAACTGTACCTCATTTACAAATTCATGTCCCTGGTCTGTAAGTCGAGCAGAATATTGATGATTTTCCTGGACATCTCAGTGGCAGGTTTGGTGTGACTTTGCCACGACTCACTTCATGAAAATATCTGTGGCTGTCAGAATGAACCTTCAGATAGTTGTAAATCTATCTTGCATCCATGACTAACTTTCTCTTTTCTGTTTATTCCAAAAAATAAAAAAAATAAAAGATCATTTACTATAGCTTTAAAGGTGGTTACACATACACAACATACTCACCCAATATAATGGTACCTTTTACCCTTTGCAGTGGTAGGAAAAGGACCAAATCGATCTATCCCAAGGACACTTATGTGCTTCTTAGACTTAGACAGGATGACTGTTTGTGTGTGTGTGCGTCTCTCTCTCTCTCTCTCTCCTGAGCTGAAGCCGGCCAGTAAGCATATCGTGGCATGATGGACAATTCAATTCATCCTTTATTTTAAACCTAATATCTGGTTTAGATAATTACACAGCAACGAGAGACACATTTTAAGTCTAAGTATAAAGGAGGGCCATATAAAAAGTTAATTTCACAATGTTGCTGAAATCATTAATACACATCATGGTTATTATCGTTAACACAAATTGATTGGAAGATCATATTAGCTTTGCAGGCACCACAGTGGCTTAGTGATTAGATCTGTCGCCTTGCGCCTCCAGGGTCTGGGTTCGATTCCGGCCTGGGGTCTGTGTGCATGGAGACTGCATATTCTTCCTGTGCTTGGTGGGCTTACAACAGGTGCTCTGGTTTACTCCCACAGTTGACATGCAGATTAGGCTAATTGGTGTTCCCAAATTGCACGTTGTATGAATGCACATATGAATGTTGACTGTTGAATGTTGTTGTTCCTACCACGGTTGTAGAATGGGAATAAGTACATCAACATACAATGGTAATCACCATTGGCCTCCATGGTCCCTAGCTGGACTACAGAGTTCTAGAACTATCAGTTCCTAGATGGATGGATGGATAATTAGCTTTCTAACGTTAATTCACACTAACTTACTTTTAATCATGTTCTTTCTCAATGACTTCCGAATCATTGCTTTTCTGCTCTTGGAATTTTTCCAATTGATGATTAGTCAAAGTTCCCCATAGTTTAGTCATTTAGTTTTTACAGTTGTGATGCATCAAAAATTCTTAGTTTATAGGGAATAATGTTTCGTTGGAGTTGGGATTTCTGTGGCATCATGTATATCATGGATATTAATAGGTCCTTGTATTTATGGAGGTAAATATTTATATAAATGGC
>JAQMYJ010000009.1:19514621-19538467 GCA_030014305.1 Clarias laeviceps
CAGTCACCACACGCATCCCAGGCAGACCACACGGGGCATCCATGTGATGAGATCTCCAACCAGAAGCAGGACTCCAGAACAAGTTAGACAGGTCCAGAGGGCAGATGAGGTCTGGATCACTGGCAGCAAAACCTATAGTTTAATTTGGTTACTTTCATTTACAGTACTCTGTAAGGGAAACCAGAAAAAGAGAAGCAACTCCGGCTGATTTATATTTTTCTTGAGATGCCATTTTTTTCTTCTATGCTTCTACTTTTTTTTTTTTTTCTTGAGATACCACCTCTTGAGATGCATATCATCTGCTGCAGGTTGATAAGACATGCCAGTTATTCAATGGTCTGAGCACATTCTTGCTTCTTCTAACAGTTAAATGAACATGTAGTGCAGAACATAACATTTTAAGAAAAGCATGCAGACGTTGGCTACAGACATCAAGAAAAATGCTTGAAATGCTCTTGTTTGCCTCTTACTTGGAGTTGGATGAGAAGTTGATCCAGAGGTCCAAAGGTAAAAAAAAAAAAATCTACCAGCATGTGAAATCTTGCTGATTAGAACAATATATATTTTTGATACATGAAAAAAGTTGCTGTTTTATGCATGGTTACTGTCAACACTGTTACTGGTTACCAGGCAATAAAATAAATAAAAACTTGTGGAACATATAAAAGTCTCTTTCTGCCTTTGATTTTAGAGCACAGTGTAAATAGGATAACCCACTTCAATGTGTACTCCAATATTCAACCTTTATACATAAACAACTAACAGATGCACTACATACATCTACCTTTGTGGCACCATGTAATATATGGGTGATGGAGAAAAATAGACACTACTGTATGTAAGGGTCAATCTATGAAGGTCATTACCTTCATAGATTGACCCTTACATACAGTAGTGTCTATTTACTATATACTAGCTTTTATGGAATGGCCTAAACAGATACGTAGTGTCCTTCAGGTCAGCAGGAAAAAAAAGGCTGAGGATGGTTGCTTAGTGTAATGCTGTTTTTTAAAAAAATTTATTTATTAATTTGTGAAATCCAATGAAACCTTTAGGTGCGAGAAATACTGAAGGCAATTTGTGGCATTTGCTCAGTTAGATTATTTCACACTTTTTACCTTGCTTTTATGAATTCTTGATATGCCCACAAATGCTAATATAATTAGTCCAATAGTCTTTCAACAATTATTTTTTATCTCTTAAATGAAAAACATCCGTGAAATACTCATTTTTTTTTTATTACTGCTACTAAGCCAGTTAATTAAATTGGGAAGCAGACTAAACAAACAAACCAACAAAACAACCCACTTCTTATGGTCACATGTCTATTCAACAAAACCATACATTATGATCTTTGGATGTTACAGTATGTGATGACCATAGTGCATTACAATACATTAAGTTGGTTTTGGCATTTGGCTTGTGTACACCTATTGAATTTGAATTGAAACTCTCAAGAAGTGAGACAAACTCAAGACTATCAGCTTTAATTTAAGGGTTTGAATAAAAGCGTGGCATTAACCATTCAAGGAAGTACTACCTTCAGTCGTGACTTCAATAAGTGATCAGGTTACAAACTTGGCTGATTTGACTGACTTTCTTTTTGCCTTGATAAAGTCTTAGGTAGTCTTTTGCTGTATGTTTAAAGTGATTTTTCTTCTGCAATATTGGTCTCCATACAGTTTGGCAGCATTTGGCTCAATCTGAGCAGAAAGTCTAGCCCTATACACTTCAGAAGTCATCCTGCTACATTTATTAGCAGATAAATCATCAATAAACACCAGTGACCTGTACATGTTTATGCCATAACACAGCCTCCACCATGTTTGATAGATGACGTGATTTGCTTTGGATCATAAGATGTTCCATTCCTTCTCCATACATTTTTCATCCCATCATTATAATACATGAAAAAATGTATTTCATCAGTCCAAGAAATCTAATCTGGGCTTGTATTTACTTCATAAAGCTGTGTCTTGAGTGTAGACTTTGACACACCTAAAGAGTGTTCTGTGACTTGATCCGTTTTAGTTGTCCTTTGTGGTCTTCCAGACCTTTTGCTGCTGCTGAACTCGCTAGTTAATTACTTTTTTTTAAGAATATGTTTTAAATGGTTGTAATCACTCTCACTCTCCAGTGCTTTTGTTATTTCTCTGGTGTTTTTTTGTTATTATTATTATTTTAATCCTAATGATGGCCCCCTTTCCTAACAAAGATACCTTTTTTGATCTCATGAGTTTGAGTGAACAGCTACTAAATGCAAATTTAACACTTAGAATCACCTAGAGGCCTTTTATCTGCTTGATTGCCATTTATTCCGTCATCTACTGTATGGTCCCACCCCCACCTTCCATACAAATTATGGGTATGTTTATGAAAATGGGTGTAATTGCTGAATGGTTAATACTACACATTTGTGTACACTTATAATGTTGAAAACTTGACTTCTTGCTCACATCTTAATAGTTTCATTTGCAAAAATTATGGTAAGGTATACAGGTATGTGATCAGATGTTATGTGAATAAATGTTAAGGGGCATAAATGCTATAAATACATGTTGACATTTTGTTGTTTTAAGTCAGATTTGCACCATTGTTGTAGGGTCATTCTTTTAACATTATCCCAACATCGTTTTATCAAATTTAAAAACCAACACCATCTCAAAGCTGTGCGTCCAGGCAAATGGGATGTGGCATTTTTTTTTTTTTACTTTCTGAAATACATTTTTATGCAACAGTTGCAAACATGTGAGAATAAGCACATACTGTAGTGATTCAAAAAATACTTGTTTAACTAGTAAAAACAGTTTCTTTTACACTTAGCTATTGGTATCATATTTATGCAAAACATTACTCTGTCAGTAATAGAGCAGATGTGCTTTTCCTGGATTCTGACTTGAGGTCCTGACAGTAAAGGCAGCTGATCAATATGTTTAATGACTGTGTTGCCCTCTGTGACACATAGAGAATAATTTGCATTTTCAAAGATTGCAGGTAGATTGTACTGTAAGTGCTCGGCTAATCCATCAATGCTACTCTCTGGTACTGCTGGCGACATTTTTATCTGAAAGCTCTTCTAGACCATGTGTACCTGTTTATGTGCAAAATAGGACAAGACAGTTACAATTTAAACAGTGTAAGACTACCCAATTATGACTAAAATAAAAAATAAGTAAAAATAAAATGCACTGCCACACTGACCAATGTACAGTACAGTTGTATTGTGAATTAAGTGTGATGTATTACTATTACAATTTAGTAATGATAGTAAATTAGGAAAATTTAGTAAAAATTTGGCGTGCATTTGTATTCAGCCAAATTTACTCTGATACCCCTAACTAAAATCCAGTGGAACCAATTGTAGAAGTCACCTAATTAGTAAATACAGTAAAATATCTGTGTGTAATTAAATCTCATCTAAATATGGCCGTTCTGTGAAGCCCTCAAATGTTTGTTAGAGAACATTAGTGAACAAACAGCATCATGAAGGCCACGGAACACATTAGACAGGTCAGGGATAAAGTTGTGAAGACGTTTAAAGCAGACTTAGATTATAAAAAAAATATCCCAAGCTTTGAACATCTCACAGAGCATTTCATGAATCTGGACTTTATGGAAGAGGGGCAAGAAGAAATCCATTGTTGAAAGAAGGCCATAAGAAGTCCCGTTTGTAGTTTGCAATAAGTAATGTGGAGGACACAGCAATCATATGAAAGAAGGTGCTTTGGTCAGATGAGAATGAACTTTTTGGCCTAAATGCAAAGCGCTATGTGTGGCGGAAAACTGTGCATGGTGGTGGCAGCATCACATTTTTGGGATGTTTTTCTTCAGCATGGGCAGGAAGGCTGTTGGAGCCTAATACAGGGCAATTTTAGAAGAAAACCTGTTAGAGTCTGCAAAAGACTTGAGACTGGGCCAGAGGTTCAACTTCCAGCAGGACAACAACCCTAAACATACAGCCTGAGCTACAATTGAATGGTTTAGATTGAAGTATATTCCTGTGTTAGAATTGCCCAGTCAAAGTCCAGACCTAAATCCAATTGAGAATCTATGGCAGGACTTGAAAATTGCTGTTTTTTTATTGCTGCTGCAATAGCAGCGAAAGGTGGTTCTACAAAGTATTGGCTCAGGGGGGCTAAATACAAATGTACTGTCTTAGGTGCCTTGCCATTGGATTATAAAAGCTTTTCCCAGCGGTGATTTGGGAACACCTGGGTCATTTGCTCCTTTACACGAGTGTCCTGCATCACTCAGTATAGCCTTTCCCTAATGACTGCAAAGTATGTGAGGGACAGTACACATACTGTAAGTTTACTGTACATTTGATGACCAATAGCCACTCACCTAGTCAAAGGCCTAATTGAGAGGCTTATCCTGTGGCTACCCCAGATAGAAGGGAGGGGAGGGTGCTGGTGGGGGTTGGGTGCCACACCTAACCATAAAAAAATGAATGCGAATTAGGTCCAATTAAGAACAGTTTTATTAATAAAATGTAAGCTAAATTAAATCAACTTGGAGCCACCAAAACAAAACACAGACATTTAAACATGCAATTGTCAAAACTATCATGTGATCTTTCCATGGAACACAAATGCACACACATCATCAAATTACTGTTATGGCATTTAAAACTCTATTTTTGTACCCTAGCATGTACTGTAGGTGAAGCCACAAAGTTTTATGAAAAAACATGCTAAACTGGGTCCTTAATTTTCCCCCGCATCCCCCCTCAAATCCATCCCTCCACAGAACTGACATCACCAGACCCAGAACAGCCTGTCCAGTCAACACAGAGCATCTTAAGTCTACGGCATGACCCGTTCACAAGTGTTCTCTTCATTAAAAATTAAAAACCTACCCAATCTTTTTCTAGGATAGGTGAAGCAGGGACTAACCACCACCACTACTGTATAATTCATCCCATGTTTTTTTATATTAATTGGTACTACTGAAAATTCTAAATGGTGAACATGCCCATTTGCACACCGAACCTTCAGCATTCATGTATTTCAGATTGCCCAGCAATAAATTGGGCTTTAGTGAACAGAGCTTTAGTGCTCACACTCTGAGTCTTTCAATGCCTGATATACACCCTCTTGAGAGAGGGGATTAAATGTGCCATTTGTTTAGGGTAAACAGAGGAAAGGAAAAGAGCAGAGGAAACCAAAGAGCAGAGTTGGGAACTTGGTCTTACGGTCATGAGCTCCTGTTTCCAAAATGCAAGGATGGAGATAGATAGAGGAGAAGGCAAAAGATCCCATATTCCACAAAGTAGCCCCCAGGAAGTCAAGGATCAAGGCCTGGATCCTGGTTGCTCCTCCCACTGGTGAATCCCTGCCTTGCACAGAACTCTGATGCACCTGCACGTCCTCCTCCTGTACATGGAGTCAGGCCTGGAACTGATCTTGCAGATAAAAGAGCTCTCATTGATGTTGTTTGTGGAAACCAGCAAGGGTCTTAATCAGGTCAGTGAAAGCCGATATTTTGATTACTCATGCTCTGACAGTAAAAACAGCTGACCAATATGTTTGATGACTGTGTTGCCCTCTGTGACACATGGAGAATGATTTGCATTTTCAAGAAGAAGGCAGCTAGATTGTACTGTAAGTGCTCGCCCAATCCATCAGTACTATTTTCTGGTGCTGCTGATGACATTTTTATCTGAAAGCTCCTCTGGACACTGTTCAACGTCACTTATATTGAGAAACGTCTGACACATTTTACAATACATTTACTACGCTGCAGCCTGATGCATGTTGATGTTCTCTGTGCGTGTGTGCAAATGTGTGCAAATAACACAAGACAGTGCAATTTCATTTCAAACAAGCATTTTCTTTTACATTACTTACTTACTTATTAAGAGTTATTTTAATGAATTTTTGGTTTACTTGAGTATAATATGATTCGTAAATAGAAATAAAAAAATCAATAAGCAAATCTTGAACTCTCATACATAATTAACACTATAGCAGCTACATCATTAGCAGTACTTTCAATTGTTTTAATGCTCTAAAGCCAACATAGAGAAAACGAGTCAGTGAAACTTCCTGCCGTTATCCTCAGTACATACTGTACAATGCTCTAAAATAAAAAGCATGTAAAACATATTAATTATCATTTCAACAGCGTTATTCTAAGTTAATTTCAGAGAAAAGACTCGATTTTACTAATATATGCTGTTAGGTTTTTCACAATTATCAGCCATGCATTCATGTGCAGTCATAAAGCTGAGATATGCCTGTGCTGACACATCGCAACTCACACACCATGTGAGCGATTACCGGCAGTGACAGCGATCCATTTCCATGCACATGGACACTGTTAACTCAGAGGCTTTTAAGCAAATTGCCTTCCACTTTGTTCAAGTCCTGAGAGGTTGAAGGTATTTTCAGAAAATGTTTTTGAAAAAATTTTGATCATTGTTTACTGAAATAATAATTAAAATAATAATAATAATAATAATAATAATAATAATAATAATAAATAAGGATACTGGTTTCTTTTATCAAATATACATGCATATCAAAATTTTAATTGAATAAAAATGAATGAATTCATTGTTTGCTTGTAACACAAAACCACACTCATACCGTCTTGCTTTTACAGTATGTAGGCTCTGAACACATAAAGACCAAGCCTTATGAATTGATAGGAGAGAGTGTACATGGATAAAGCTCATGTGAAGCAAACGCAATCACTACACAACATGAATGTGTCTTCCAAGTCATGCAAACTTTACGCATCAGTGAATTGCTGTTGTTTTTTTCTGCTGAAAAATACAAAATCACCTATTTTATTCTTAAATGTGTGCTTGTGCATACATTGACTTTCTAATTGTGTTTTTCTGTTTTAATTGTGTTCAATTTTTCTTGTGCTTTTTTTGTTTTTTACTGAATGCAAATAATTATTCCTTATGGCAGTTTTGCAATGTTTATTTATTGCATTAGTACGTTTTTCTTTCTGTAAAAGCTTACAATAGGAATTTACTGCATATTATATAAAATCATGATCATCATAGTACATTGCAAGCCATCGACTAACTTTAGACCTGACTTAATGATTTATTTAGAGTCTTTTTAAGGAATCCTCAGTATGCTGACACACACACTTGCACCAGGTTTTGCTGAATGTTAAAAAAACTTACGTGCTAATATTTATGGTCTGCTATTTAATTTGCTGGGGAAGAGGTCTTATTGACAGACTTTCAGCAGGGATGGATGTTTAAACCGTCTGAAAATGAATGCAATTATGCTTTATAGTATTTCAATTTGCTAAAGGAAGAGACAGTGATTTCGGTCTAATTTGTAAATGGCTCAGCAGTACCTCGGAAAGAGAAGTGGGGAAATTAATCGTCCATAGCACAGAACAGAACTGCTGTATCATCCAATTGCTTAAGTATGTGTCTTAATCTCTCCTTTTGTTATGGGACAGTTGTAGCTCAGAGTGTTAAGGCTCCAGGATACTGATTGGAAGGTTTGTGGTTCAAGTCCCAGCTCCACCAAGTTGGGTCCTTCAGCAAGGCTCTTAATTCTGTCTGCTCCAGGGGCGCTGTGTCATGGCTGACCCCAGCTTCTTAACATGTTGGGGTGAAGAAAAGTGTGACAAATAAAGGCTTAACTTATTATCCTACATACTGTAGAAATGTCCACTAGACAATCTGATAATGCATCATTCTGTCGTCATATTTATCCTTTCATACTGTATAACAGTTTTCTTTAAAAAAAAAAAAGATTTTTTTTTTGCAGTTATGCAAAAGAGGATTTAAAAGGATAATAACAAATTGTGTAAGACTGCCCCTTTAAGATATAAATAAAAAAATATTCCAGCCCTTCAAAAACTGTTGTTGATAACTGAAGTGATTATAAGTACTTGAAATTGTATCTATTTTTCTCTGACAAATCATAATGCATAATTACAAGCTTGATTTTTATTATTATTATTATTTTTTTAAATGTTTGCCACAGTGGTTCACAAGCTATCTGATGGACGAGACCAGAATTGTGCATCAGTATATACAGTAAGTGTGAACAGACGGCACGGTGGCATAGTGGTCAGCATTATGGCTTTGCACCTCAAGCTTCAGGTCTACAGTATGTCCATGGAGTTTACTCATTCTCCACGTGCTTGGTTTGGTTTCCTCTGGGTAATCCGGTTTCCTCTCACAGTACAAAGACATGCAGATTAGGCGAGTTGGTGTTCTCAAATCGCCCGTAGTGTGTGTGCATGTGTGTGCCCTGTGAGAGATTTGCACACTGTTCACTGTGCTCAAAGTCTCCTGGGACAGGCTCCAGGCCCCCGCAACCCTGTAACAGGATACGTGGTGTAGAAGATGAATGAATAAATAAAGGGTGAACATGGTGACAGAGATAAAGCTTGCGGAACAAACAAGGACAATGTTTGTGCATTTACAGCATCGTTCATTCTTAGTAACTTACTGGTCAGGGTCAGAGGGGATAAAAAAAAAAGTGGGCTAACTTGGGTTTATTGTATTATTGTAATGCTCTGTATGTTGGTCTCCCACATTCCACCAAAAAAACGATTACAGCTGGTACAAAATGCTGCTGCACACCTTTGAAAAACAGACCATGTAACCTCGATATTGGATTCCTTGACTGGCTACCAGTTAGTTTCAGAATTGATTTTGAGCATCTTGTTTCAGTCTACAAGATCCTTCACAATATGAAACCCTCAATAATTTGCTAATCTACTACTGCCACATTGCTCGATATGTGTACTCAGAGGCTTCAAAAGCTCTTATACTGTATTTACCAAGGATGGAATATAACACTAAAGGTGGTCAAACTTTTGCTGTGTCAGCTTCAAAAATGTCAAACAGTTTGCTTTTTAATATAAGGTCAGCCTTTTATTTGGAATATTTAATAAGTTTATTAAAAACCTAACTCTTTTTCCTTAGCTTTTAACCAATAGGGAGAACTACTGTACGCTTGCTATATGAATGAAGTTTGCTTGAGTTTGCTTGATATTGTGGGAAGTAGAACAAACCAAATTCATTAGAAGAAAAAAAAATCATGGGCATGCACGACTAGAAGTAATAACTGTTCTCCACATATCTGTTACCGAGTACGGTTATGAACTCACACAGCAGAGATCAGTGTAAAATATACAACCCATGGAGCTGATTGAATAATGTGATTAAAAGCTCTGTTGGGTTTTTATTATTCTACACAGCATACTAGTACATAGTGTCTTCCGGAAATGAAACAATCAATCAAGCCAAAACACATTTAATAAATGCAGTGTTTATTTCTCTCTACTTTAACAATGCGCTGCTGTTAAAATGCATCAGCACTGAGAGGATACTTTTCATAGATCAGAGATCACTGAGAGGAATTCGTGTCGTGGTCTGAATTTGCATGAAGTACTTTTTTTTTTAATGTAATCTCAGCCATTCGAGTTCAGTGAAATACACACACGCTCTTGCATAAGCTTGAAAACAATCATGCAAATATCGTGGCGTAAGTTCATTGTTTCATACATAATTGAAAATTGAAAATTGTCCGTATTTCTCCAGGTTCCTATGAAATGAAAATAAGCCGGACAATCAACTTGTAATATTTCTTATTTGATTACTTAAACACGGAGTCCACAAAGATGATTTGAACAGATAGATAGGAGAATGCGCTAAACACAATTTCCTTTGACTTGTACTTGTTTTGGCAAATTATTATTCTCTGAAACTCAAGGTTGTCTGTAGATAAAATATTTAATTTGAAAACGTATATTTAACATTATTTAAGAAGCAATAAACGTCCACATGGTGGCATGGTGGCATAGAGGTTGCCACTGTCGACCTTGCACCTCCAGGGTAGGAGGTTCGATTCCCGCCTCGGGTCTGTGTGCATGGAGTTTGCATGTTCTCTCTGTGCTTAGTGGGTTTCCTCCAAGAACTCTGGTTTCCTCCCACATTGCAAAGACATGCAGATTCTATTCATTGGCATCAGATGTGGGTAGTAATGAATTACATTTACTTCTATGAGTAGTTTTACTGCACCGTACATTTACTTTCACTTGAGTAGATTTGTGAAGAAGAAACGCTACTCTTACTCCGCTACACTCGACTCGTTACTTTTCTAACCATTTATTCTACACATTAGATATTCTTTATTTTTTCCAGAGAATTGCAGCCGGTCGATCTACCACGTGACTGTGTTTCACCAATCAGACGTAGTAACAATAATCACATGACTCCGTTTAACCAATCAGCCACAATAACAATAACCACACGTAGTCACATGACCACACACATGTCGCGCTTAGTTTAGCTGTTTTATTTTATGTTGCATTGTTAAATATATATAATTATCAAATAAGCTAGAGGCTAAAAAATATATGTTTCTTACATTTGTTCTGCTGGACACAGTTTATGGTAAACTGAGACTCTTGTACACATGCTCTAATGTCATTTTCTATCTGCTGAGCCATTTGGAGGGCAACTGAATATACAGTATATCTTATACTGGAAATAGTTTACACTCTTCAAACATACATATGTTACCTACAGTAGATATTTGTTTCAAAAGCTTTATGTTGTGAAAAAAGTGAGATTAGGAAGTTTGTGTTTCTTGTTCCTTGATTTGCTATTTTGTAAAGATATTTAGTTTTATTCATTTATTTTATTTTGTTTACTTTATTTATTTTATAATTTGGAAATTTGTACATTATTTCATCATTTAGCCTGGCGACTTACATAATTCCTAAAAAATAAAAAATTCAGACACCTGCTGTAAGTGGATGAATGTGTTCAAAGGGTTTTTGAATAATGTTGATACCTAGAAACTCTGTTACTGCCATAGCAGTCACTCCATAATAAATGACAGGTATGTATAGCATAAACAGTGTAATAGTTGGTTGAATAGTGTATAGCTGTACTATGATAGAAAGCTGGTGAGATGTACAAAAGTGAAGCTAATGCTGATAGAGGAGGAGGCCGACAAGCTGTAATCTGAAGTATGTTTGTTGTTTATTAAAGTTTCTCATGATCTTCAACAATTTTTAATAATTTTGATAATCTTTATAATTAAAAAAGGATTTGTGTGCATCAAAACTCAACACTCAACACAAAGTCACAATCAAAGCATGAGCTTGCTATTTTGATACTAAATTGCATATTTAAATAACCATGAATACAACTGCAGGCTGATGTATCAGTTTTGACAAAAAACTGTAGGAAATTGACTTTTGAAGAAAAAAAAAATCACAGAGGATTTCACACGTATATGTTTCTCACAAAACTCTCAAAAATTTAATAATAATAATAATCATTATCATCATCATAATCATAATATTTTTGTTGTCAAACTGTTCATTTGTCTAGATTGTATGATTTAGTTATCCAGTAGTCTGTGATAAAATAGTTCATGTGGTGACTATTCTGTGCCTACAGTACATATTGTCCCATTGTGACTCTAGGTGATGCTGTTAGAGCCCCATGCTGCTCAGGCTGACAGGTGATTTCACATTTCTGACAAGACAAATGAGACAGGAGGATCCCCCAAGTATACTATTCACATTTAGAAAATTGATTTACAGAATAAGCAGCGGTGGCACTGGAACAACAAACAGAAAAGCTGTTTAACAGCCTCCTACATTTAACTTATAAAGGTTGTATACATACTTTGCTCAGAACAGGTCACAAAGAAAGTTAAAGTCAATAAATAAAAAGTAAAAAGTGGGAAAGAGTGCAAGGTTGTTGATGCAGCTGCCGAATTCCCCAGATTTCAATGTGCATCAATCAGATGCACTGGACAAACAAGACCCCACCACACAACCCTTAACAACCTTGTACCAGACACCACAGCACACTCCCAGACGTCTTGTGCAGTCACACCCCCAGGAGCCAGAGCTACCCTGATCTTACCCAAATCTTACAGCCACTATGTATCTACTGTACCAAACACTCCACTCCAGGCGTTATATCGCTTTCACTCACCTGCCTATTAAACTCATCTGTTTCCTGTTAAATCTTATTTACTGCAGTGTATTTATACCAGTTCATTCACCCCATACAGTCACCATGTTTTGCCACTTCAGAGGGACTTTCTGAGCTTTACTTTTTCATCATGGGCTTTTATTGATTTATTTATTTTTCTTTTTGATTTTGTCTCTGCTTTTGATTTTTTTTTTTTTGTTTGTTTGTCCTACATTGCTCTGTTTGACACTTTTCACAGGTTTGTCTGCTGATTTGTCTTTTTTTGTTGCCTTTTTAACCTTTTTATTCACAAACATAGTATAGCACAATAACTATAGATTATTCATGGTGCAGAACATAGAAATGCCCACTTTCTTTATTTCTTCTTATTTTTGTGTTCACAGAGACAGGGGTATTATCATCGCACCACATAATTAATACCTCCGGGAGACATGTGACGCTGTAGTAGAACAGCTGTGTCATAAAGGGAAACACTGCAGGGTGTTTTATTATTGTTGGTGGTGTTTCTGTTGGTATTATGGTGTTGTTGCATCATGCTGAGTGTTTAGAAGTAAATGATTGAAAAAATAACTACTGACTGGCATTAATTATTTACAATGTTTGGAATAGAAGGAACAGTTATGACATATACAAACAAAAATGCTGCTACATACAGTACAGTATACTGGATTACTTAATAATTGAACATACTTGACCCCCAACCTTGATAAAGCCAAGTCTTTACAATTGTCATAGCACTTTTTATGGGCCCCTGGAAACTCAGGAGCTCTTTTTTTTGCAAATTTTGTTTTCTCTCTTTGAAGTCTGCTTGATTTAGTAAGAGAATGGAGAACTTTCCAGCTTGCTCAGAGCCAAACATGCCAAAGATGGCTGAGAGGATGCGTTAAACCTTAAGTCACATCTCAGGATCCTCCCATATTTGTCTATGGTTTGTGTTTTGAACTTTTCAGGAGTACTTTTATGTTGAAACAAGTCCTGAACTTCAGTTCCCATCATGCACTTCACCCAGCCACTTTGTCACAATTGGATTCACTTGAACCTCATTCAGATTGATTAGCGTGTGTATTTAAAGCCCTGTTTCAGGTAGGTCCTGTTTTGCATCTGTTTGGTTTACTGTTGTTTATGTTGCCCTTTTAGTACAGAGCCCCACAGGGGTCATGTGGTAGAAAATTCAGAGAATTCAGAGAAAGGCGCGCATGTGAGAGGTTGTGTGTGGACCACTGAGCTTCTACGGATTCTACAATTGACACTGTTACTGTTTATTAATCTTTGGAATGAAAGAGATGGAGATTTTCCTTATCATAACATGTATCATCTTGTTTTTAGTCACTCTATACACAACCTATGATTTATTTATGCTATTTTACAAATGGAATAATTTTCTTTGTATTTTTTAATAGAGTATTTACATTTCATATTTTGTAAAAATGGACCACTACTAGTGCATATTCCAGTTTGGGTTTATTCAGATAGATATAGTAAAACCGTACGTGCCATAATAGAGACTTGTCAGATACAGTAATAATAACACTGGGTGGCTCTGTATCTTTGCCATAGTTGTTGGTGACAATAGATTAAGCCCAAGTTGTCTAGCCATTAGTATGGTTTAGTCTTAGCCTCAGTTTTCGTAGTCCTGAATAAATGTAGTTTTTGCTCCACTGTAATAAACCAGTGCCCTGCCTCTCCTCCATACAGTACATGACATCATTTGCATAGGTCTCTTCACTGATGGCTTGATGATGAAGAATCTACATTTACTCGCTCTGTGCTGATTAGATCTGCCATTGGGTTACTGCAGTGCAGAGGTTAAGATTAGTGTATGGAGGTTTGTAAATGTCACCTGCCAGACAAATGATTTAACATTTACTTTACTAAGACCCTATGAAACTATAGTTTTACACTATGAATTTGCTGTATTCAATTTGATGATTGCATGAGATGATTGCAACAGTTTATCAGGACTGGCTGTACATCTACAGTAATTATTCATGCAATTATCTAATAAGCCTATCACGTAGCATTACTACATGAGACTAGTGCAGAAAATCATACAGACCAATGCCTGCAGCTTCTGGTAATGTTCACATCAATCATCAGAATGGGGGGAAAATCTCAGAGATTTAGTCCATGACCAGATTGTTGGTGTCAGGCAGTGTGATTTAATTACTTCTTAAATTGCAGGGTTGTAGCTTAATGGTTAAGAGAAACTAATTATTAGAAAGACAGCGGTCACAGGTTTAAACCCCAGCAACACCATGCTACTACTGTTAATCCCTTGAATAAGGCTTTCGACTCTCAACTGCTCATATGTATAAAGACATAAATGTACAGCCATGGCTAAAAGTTTTGAAAATGATACAAATATTAATTTTTTTATATAAAAGTCTGTGAGCCTCAGTTTTTATGATGGCAATTTGCCTTTACTCCAGAGTTTTATGAAGAGTGATCAAATGGATTGCAATTAATTGCATAGTCCCTCTTTGCCATGAAAATAAACAGTCAGTTCTGTGTTGTGCCAACAGTAAAGCATACTGAGACCATCAATTTGTGTGGTTGCTTCTCAGCCATGGGAGTGGGCTCCCTCACAATTATGCCTAAGAACACAGCCATGAATAAAGAATGGTACAGCGGTATTGAAGGGTCATGACTGTAAATATAGACTCTCTGCATAAACTTAATTTAATTATCCAGAAAAGTCTTTGACACTTCTGAAATACTTGTAATTATTCCTCAGTATACCATAGTAACACTAAAGCAGCGGAATTTGTGAAATTTAATACTTGTGTCATTCTCAAAACTTCTGGCCACAGCTGTAAGTCACTCTGCATAATGGAATGCCATAAATGTAAATGTCTGACTGCTGTGCTCCTCAGATATTCCTTTCCTAGTAACTGGATATGAATCCAATAGAACACCTTTGGGATGTGGTGGTTGTAATATCTGCAGAATGAAAGTGCACGAATTGCATAATGTCAACATGGACCAGAATTCGGGCCACATACTGTACAGGCAAGACCACGGTTGTGTTTTCTTTGTGGTTTATCATCATTTAAACATAAATGGCACAGATTTCCTACTGACCACTATTTACTATGTACTATTTACTAAAAAAAAAAAAAAAAGTTCTTTACAAAATATATGAAACGTTATTAATGTATTAACCGAATTTAAAGTGCGAATCACAGCTGAGATCAACAGCATGCAGAGGGTTATGCACAGAAGAATTTAGCAAACAGCAAACTTTAAAAATTTACGAAGAGAGAGACTTCACTAAATAAACTTCAATATTTTTGTGAAATAGTACAGTTTTTATTTATTTATTTATTTATTTATTGGAATACATAGCTACATAGCTAAATTCTCATGTGCTGTTATTAACTGTCACTATAGTCTAAAAACATCAGGAATAACTACGCTTAGGGCGACTACTGTATAAGCTGCTTTATGTTGAACTGAAATATAACCTTCTAACCAACTTTTGTGAGGCTGCCAACAGGTTTTAGTTTTTTTTAGCATTCGACTCCTGCACAATCAGCAAAGGAATTCTCATGAGATACCTCTATACAATCTCCCCATTACAAGGTAGTATATTCTAACTTTCTCTCTCTCTCTCGCTCTCTCTGTCTCTCTCCGTGTCTCTCTCAATATTTAATCAAAACAACTTTGCACATTGCTTGGAATCCAATTACTGTTGAGCAGTTTTGCCATGGCTCTTGTCAAATCTCTGGTGACCTATAAGCGTGGCTGGAGAAATGAGCGCACATGTCGGAAATCAGGAAACAAAACAACAACAAAATAGCTTAATATTACCCTAGCTATTTACTGAAGACATGTTAAAAGCAAAAGCTGAGATTTTACGTAAAGGGTACAAATGAGCTCATTATAGCTAAAAAACACACCTTTCATCCTAATCACACATACAATTTACTCATAGATATTGCAACCTACTGTATATGCATTCATGACCGTTTTTTTTTTCCTTCATTTTTCCCCCATAGGTTTGATTACATGTCAGGACATTTGGGTACAACTGACTCAGTCAGCATAAATTTATCATGAATGAAGACATTGTTTAGGTCACCAAAATAATGATGTGTTCAAATGTTCTTAGGGTTTGATCTGTCCCAATCACACATTGCTGGAGGCCAAAGAGAGCATCAAGTCTTTTGGAGCCGATTGGAAGCTCAACAGGGACAGAACATAAAGGCTGTCGACCCGGGGAGATGTCAGATAAGCTCTGTGAGCTGTAACGACCAAATAATGTAAAAGAATGCTACTTTTCCTTGTCACAGATGGTGCTAGCATACAAATACGCACAAGCATAGTAAGCATCAATTGTTTCAAAACATCCCTGTATAGCAACAAATTCACACACATTTCCTAGCTTTTTCATGTCTTTTGCAATATGCAATGAAAAACAAAACAAAAACAAAAAAAACAAAAAAAAACCTTCAGGGCTCGACTGTCCATTAATACCGGTGTGTTCCCTTTTCACATTATGCCCTTGGGCCTGTACTTTTTCACGTTGGTACAGAGTGCAGATCAACACCGCCAGACAAAAGAATAAAGTTATGGTTAATGCATTTCCTTCTCCCATTCTGTGTCCCAGCATTGCAGGATAAAAAATGGACCCAGCTAGCAAACATATGCTTCGGGGTCAGTACATATGCAGAAAATCATTATAGAGCCTGATGTTCTCACTGAGGACACATAAAGACTAGGTGTAAGGACTTTTACCCTTACCCGGCTAACAAAAGAATGATGGCTGATACGAATGCAGAAACCTGCAGTACCTGTACAGTACCTTAGCCTGTTCATCACTGAGCAAATAATGGGATACAGATGGCTGGGCAGGAACGCCTGCTCTCTATATCACTGTGGGAGACTGACAGGTCTATAATGTGCTAGCTGTGGACACAGCTGACTACAGCATGCTTAAGGGTAAAATCCTAACCTGAGTAGGTGTAAACCCTGCAACCCTCCTGTATTACAAGTGGACCCTCAATGTAAGATCCTGTCATGGCAATAGATGTAGATTACCTTAAAAAAAAAAAAAAGGGAAATAACCTCCTCTGGACCCTTTTTGCAATGTAGCATCTATCTGGTGCAGACTAATCAATGATGCTTAATGTGATTTGGAGATAACATTAGACAGAACCCAGAAGAAAAAAACATTTCCAAGAATTGTCATTGTCCCAGAGGCTTGTCCTTGCAAGAGTACTGCTCCGTCATCCCCCTGTCCAGAAGTACGCTTTTCGCAATTTAGTACAAAAGCTCTTCAGCTGGTGTAAGTCTCAATCAGTTGGTTGCATGTACAGTAAGATATGAGTAAGATCAGTGTACACTTGACTAGGGTTGAAGCATCCTGGGGAATTCTCCCTGTGCTGTGCACTCATGACATTAACCCATGATGTCCCACAGAACCCATAGAAATATGTTTTGTCTTTTTTTTGTTGTTGTTGTAATTCCTGTAACATTCTAGAGTTACTTTAAGGTGCAAGGTCCATCACCATTCTGACTGGCATCACTTCAATGAGATAAAAGTTTACTGAATACTGTACAATCACTGTTGGTTACAAGCCCTTATGATGGATGGAAATCCTTTCACTGATGGTTTGCTCATCAAGAGTGGTGTGTTTGACTGACAATGTATTTGGCTCACCCCAATCCCTAGGTGGACATATGGGCAAAGATGTGAAGCTTTGGAACAGGTCGCACCATCCACCACTTGATGAGGAAGTCTGAAGCCGGAACATCAGGAACTGATGACATTTGCTAGACTCAGCTGTTTTGTCTTTATAACTGAAATCTACTTCATTGTATCAGTGTAATTGAGGTGGTGCCACCTTTGTTTTTAGCTTGGAGAATGGGCAGATAAGTTGGTAACTTATAAACCATGAATCATCTGCAATAAGTACTACCTCTGGACAACTTGCAATTCTTAGTCTGGACAGCGTGACTTAAAATATCCTCAACTCCTTTATACACTGGATAAAGACAGGTTTTGGTTCCAAGCATATAGCTGTAGGGTTACAAGTGTGTGTGAATCTCCCCTGGCTGGCAGTTTGTCGAAGGAAAAAAAAACACAAAATAGCTGCATCCCAGAGAAGAAAACAGAGAACTCGGTTGACATCACAAGCCATGTTTCCATGGCAGCAGATTCACCCAGACTTTATAGTTTCTTTGTTCTTATTGCACTTTACTAAATCCTTTTATCTAATTAGCGATCACAGTGTTTCTTATACTACGTCAAAGAACATTAACAACCATTTTCCTCAATTCCTGGGTATCATCATTTAAATACCTTCCTTATGCTGGATCATATATCTTATTGGTAAACACAATGGGGAAGCCACACTATCATCCAATAGTCTCTTATTGTTATTCTTTATTTAAATAGTGACAGAGTACTTAGTATTTTTTATATGGACTGCAAGTAGACATGATACATTTAATCTTGTGCCCATTTACACCCTTGTGCCTGGTGTTTATTTAGCCTTCTCACTTAAGTCCAGGAAAGCCAGTTCTACTTAATGAGGCACATAAAACCTTTTTTTGATTTTTTACTATTTGTTTCAGATTATAGAGTGGATTATTTCACTAACTGCATCATGGTAGGGTTAATCAGGCATTTTATATAATTTTTATTGGGATGACATTAAAGCAGTTTTTGTTTTGCATTGTTTTCAGTTTGGGCATACTTGAAAATGTTAAGTAGACTGATGTTGCCTGAATGATATCTTAATTAGCTTGTCTGTTGTATGATGTGCTGCTGATCCGTTTGATGCCTTTTTACACGCATCAAAAGCACCAGCAACACGATTTGCACAGATTTACATTTTACATTTACATTTTATTAATATAGCCGATTATTTTAATTCGATGTTACTTTCATATAGTTAAACAAATGACCATTTCAATGTAATGTTCAAGGGCCCAACATGTCATACTCTGTAGCTCAAAGTCTTAATTATAGAGTCACTACATTCATTGGAAAAGCTTTTATGCTTTTACTCCAATTAACAAAATCAAAAACTCTCCAGAGCACCAGTGTTTCCGATAGCCAGTGTATTTTGATTTCGCTCGATGCCATTGAGCTCATTCACCCTTCACAATTATTACTGCGCCACTGAACCATTTTGGTATGTTTGTCAACGTCCTGAGGTGCAAGCATATGCTAAATTTTGCCGCTGTGGCTGCTTTTAATTCAAATGAAGACCTCCAGAATTTACTGGCGACATGACAGGAATTTAAGATACTACATTTTTCCATACTTTGACACCTAAAACACTAAAGTCAGCACTAGAGTTTCTTTTCTTCTCAGTGATTTGGAAAGCACACCAATATTTTTTGGTACATCTCAGAGATGGTACAGACCTGGTATCTCTCACTCATTGCATTATGTATGGCAGCAGTAGAGAATAATATCAACGTGGATATAGCTCTTGTATTAACAACAAAATGTTAATAATAGAAATACTGTAACTAGATACAATCAACAGCAACTTTGGTAGGTACATGTGGTCAACTGTTTGTTTAAGCAATTAACTTATCAGCCATCCAGATGGCAGCAACTTGATGCATATAGGCATGATCAAGACAATCAGCTGAAGATCAAAATGAGCATCAGAATGAGGAAGAAAGAAGATTTAATTGACTTTAACGTGGCTGGTCTAAGTATTTACAAAACAGCTGATCTACTGGGATTTTCACACACAACCATCTCTAAGGTTTGTGGAGAATGGTTCTGAAAAAGAGAAAATATACAGCAGTTCTCTGGGCGAAAATGCCTTGGAATTGCCAGAGGTCAGAGGAGGATGGAGAGACTGGTTCTCAATAAACTCAAATGATATCTTGTTACAACTGAGTTATGGCAAAGAGCATCTCTGAATGCACAACAACCTTGAAGCAGATGGGCAGCAGCATCGGAAGACCACAGCAGGGGCCTCTCCTGTCAGCTAAGAACAGGAAACTGAGGCTTCAATTAACACAGGCTCAAAAATGAGACAACAGAAGATAAACATTGAAAAACATTGTCTAGTCTAATACGTCTTGATTTTTGCTCTGACATTTGAAGTAACCAAAATAAAAGCATGTTCCATCCATCCTGCCTTGTATTAACAGTTCAGGCTGATGGTGGTGGTATAATGATGTTGGGGATATTTTCTTGGAACATTTTGTCCCCTTAATACCACTGAGCATTGTTTAAATGGCACTGCCTACCTGATTATACTGTAGTTGCTTACTATGTCCATCCCTTTATGACCACCGGATAATATGCCATGTTACAAGGCTAAAATGATTTTATACTGGTTTCTTGAACATGGCCTCAACTGTCACCAGATATCAATCCAATGGAGCACCTCTGGGATGTAGTGGAACAGGATATTCACATCATGCATGTGCAGCTGAAAAATCTGCAGAAACTACTGTACATGATGCTTTCACATCAATATGGACCAAAATCTCTAAGGAATGTTTCCAGCACTTTGTTGAATCTGTGTCATGAAGAATTAAGGAAGTTCTGAGAGCAAAAGGGGTCCAACCAAGAGCTAGCAAAGTATACCTACAGTAAAGTAGCTGGTGAGTGCATAATAAATACAAGTATAACTGTGCTTTCACCTAGTCTCATCAAACACATTAAAGAACTTAAAATAATAAAAATAAATGGAGCAAAATTTTTTGATGAACAGAGTCGAAAGTTGTTGGTGAATTTTGATACCAGGAGATCAGGGATTTGGATTCCAGGAGAGCCTCAGACTATTTACTGTGCATTTTGATGTATTGATACCGAATGTCAATACTCGTTATGGCGAATTCTGCATAATAGACATTTAATATTATATTAATCTTTCTAACAGGAATCAATACAACCATATGTGCCAATTGGATTTTGGTTTTAATCGCTCTCTGTGCTGTACATTATTTACAACTTCATTGTATTATTGCTGAATGTTGGTACAAACTGTTCTAGTGTGTTTCTGTCATGAATATTTAGTACAGTTTTATTGAATATGGCCTACCACATGACTGAGTGCTGTTGTGTTAAAGCATTGCTGTGATGGATGCCGTCTTAGTGCTGATGGCATCACAGCCATGCTGATATTCATCATAACAGCACGCCCGCAAGTGTGTTATTGCTTTTATACAACTGTTCCACAAACACCATTTATCATCAGCAGATTTGTTTGTTTATGATTTGTTGGAAAATATGTAGGAAAAATGTAGGAAATATGTAGGAAAAATGTGAGGAGAATTAAACCATGGTGGTGGTGGACAGTCCTGAGAAACCAACAAGATTTGCTTTATATTTCCATTTATTATGTTTTACAATGTCAGTTAGCTTCTGGGGTTTGAGGGTTGAATCTCAAATAGTGTTAAATGAAAAACTCCTATGGAAGCTTACACTGTAATTCCTTGTTCTACAAAACAAATAGCGCCCTTGATCAGGGGTTAGAGAGGGATTTGGGATTCAGACATGTGTTAGAAGCTAGTTAGCTTTGTAGCTCATGTAAGCTATAAATAAAATAAACTAGGACAATCTAGAAGCAATTACTAAGTAAAAGCGAGTACTAAGCAAAGTGTTGTTTAAAATGTGTTTTCTTGTTGAAAGTGCTTCTGTGAATGGTTTTGAATGTGGGTTTTGAAAGGCATCTGCTCTCCACTCTTTCCAGTACTGTGGGCTGTACAGACCTACTTTCACACATACTGCTGACTGACAGTGTGAAAAAGTGCCGTGAAAAAGTATTTTGATTAAAAATTTTTTTTGCATATTTGTCACACTTAATAATTCAATTCAGTTCAATGCAAAAAACTTTTATTTATCCCCAGGGGGCAATTTAAGGCAGGCAGAGTAGTACCTAAAGATCAGTGGGGAAAAAAAAAATTAAATAAAACTGTTTTATTTATGTAATGATAATAAATGGAAATATTATGTTAGTGCAAAAATATCTGTAAATAAATATAAACTGTTATAGATGAATAATAGATGGATGCATATATTAGTAAATTAAACTTTAAAGGTGAGAATATTATTGTGCATTATAGTGTATGTAAATATTAGTAACACTGATTTAAATCATCAAACTAATTTTAATATTACACAAAGATAACCTTCTAAATCACTCATTAAGGGAAAAAAAAGCTGTCCAAACCCTCCTGTGAGTAAGTACCAGCATTATATAATTAGAGATTGTTAGAATACCTGTGATGTGGAGTGATACAGATACTGTAGTTAAACATCCTGGTGCTGATTATCACTACTCATGGACAGCTTCTCATTTAATGAGATTAATTGGTCAGAACTAACTGTTGTATAATTTCTAATATGATATATCAGCGACAAAATATTTGCAGAAACAAAATGATGCATGCTGCCATTACTGTATTCAACAATTCACCAAGAAACAGAGCTACGTAATGGTATTGTTGTATTAGCTACTATATTTTCCCCAAGGAACGGCTGGATAGTGCATGTTTGGCAGAATTTTCTTCTGAAGCTATTAGAGTTCCCTGTTGTCTCTCATCACCCTGAAGCAAATAACTGAATGTGAAGGTATCTGATAAAGGCAGTGGTAGTTCTAGCTGTAGAGCAGGCTAGCATTCTGCTCTTTTATAGGATTTCAGGCAAGATTGTCTGCTGTTCCTGTGTGCTCGCAAACTGCAGTGTTGATCCCTGTGAATCGTTCCTGCTGGAAAAGAGATTGTGTCTGAAAATGCAGATATGCAATGCGTGCTGTGCGCTGCAGTAACTTTTGCACACTGGAGGATTCATGTCATTTATTTTATCACCCTTATTCCTACTAGAGAGAACATATTGTCCACCATCACATTGGTCAGTTCATGGCAATAAGCCTCAAATTTCAAAATGCAATTTTTTATGCCTTTTAATTTATCCTCTTGGTTAATAAACAAAAGAGCAAATGGCTATCAAACACATACCTAAGGTGGAGAAATCATACATACATTATATTTTTGTTATATATCTTAAATTATATATATATGCTGAGAAAGTGGCTGTGCAACTTGCACCTGGTGTCATTATAAAAGGCATTTGGCACAATATATAAGATTGTATGGAACAAGTAGCAATCATGGTAAAAGTGAAGGAGCTACCTTCTCAGGGACAACATCATTAAACAATAGTTGAATGGAAAAAAAAGTTCCAGAGCAATAACAAAATACCATAAACATCCCTGTCAGTTCAGTAATATGCAGCTGGAAAGTTCATGCAACCGCAAACTAATTATCCCCAGACACATGTGGCTTTCACATCACACTCGCACACTAATGATAAGGCAAGCAAGCGACAGAAAACACCAGTAACCTAATAACAGTTGAAGGATAAACTGAAAGCAGCAGGGACAGTGTGCAGTTATACAGAGGACATTTAATTAATGAACTTCACCTCAGTTGTCTCAGTTCTTACACTCCATGCAAAACGTTTTTGCGGAGAGGAAAAGCAAGGCATTATTATTTTTAGAACAATATAATAGTTTGATCAAAGAGAGAACTTTTTGGCAGTAATTCAGTTGAACATGTTTGGAGAAATTGCCATGAACAAGTTTTATATCCAAGTCTCCATCAGTGAAGAGCTCTGATCTTAACAAAGTGGACTTCATGTTAACGTAAATGCATTTCCGGTTAAACAACTGAACAAATGACAATGTAGCGCAGACACTCTATATACTTAGAGAATGGCTTTATTTATATCCACACTACCCATTATCACTCAAATAAGGATGGGTTCCCTTTTGAGTCTGGTTCCACTCATTGTTTCTGTCTCCTGCCTTCTCAGGGAGTTTTTCCTTGTCATGGTAATAAAGCCATCTTTACCTGTCTTACTTCTTATATAGAGAAGAAGTAAGAAAGGTAAAGATGGCTTTATTACATATAT
>JAQMYJ010000009.1:19557529-19572573 GCA_030014305.1 Clarias laeviceps
GAAACATTTATAAATTAAAAGATAAATAAAAAAAAAAAAATATATATATATATATATATATATATATATATATATATTATAATGCAAATATGAAGGTATGATTATTTATATTGTAGCAACTGTTTCTTTATGCTAACTTTTAAACAGATGTTTTCTCATGTTCCAAGTGTTATAAACCGAATAGCAAAATCAAACACTATAATTCTATAAAATATTACTGTTTTAATGATCATTACTTCAAATAGTAATTGTAATAATATACTATTATATTATTCCTAATCGCTAATTATTATGTACAGTATATACTGTATGCAGTTTCTTCTCCAACTTCAACCCCTACATTACATTCTTAGGATTCTTCTTCTTTTTCACTGGAACATTCTTCTAACCTGGCAAGAGAAGAGATCCTGCAAGTCATCTTGTTTCTTAATTCTACTACCTGCCCATTGGATTCAATCTCTTCCCGTATGCTCCAGACCATTTCACTAGAACTCTTCCTCTTCATCACAAATACCATTAATGGTTCTATAACATCTGGTTATGTACCTGCCTCATTCATGTTTCATCCTGAGAAAAAAAAAAAAAAAACCCCTCTGGATCCAGCAGACCTCAGCAACTACTCACTCGTATCACTTTCTACAATCACCACACTGTCTACAATTGCACTGTCTACAATCTGTAGTTAACATTCCACAGAGACTTCTCTTTTGCCTATCACTGAGAAGTCACATGCTGCCAGATCAACCAAACTCTCATCTGTTCGCATCCTCCTGCTTTGAAATGGTAAACAACAAGACTTTCTTGTCCAGCCTCCTGAGTCTTGGAATCTGTGGCACAGCATGGCAGTAGTTTGCTTCCAATTTGTAAGCTTGGTCATATGAGGTGGAATGGAAGGGAACCATATCTGCTCCATACAGACTCTCCAGTGGTGTTCCACAAGGCTCGGTACCTTGTCCTTTTCTCTATATATACTTAATCTCTTGGTGAAGTCATATCCCCACATGGGTTTTCATACCACTGATATCTGGTTGACACTCAACTTCTCTTCATCCATCCTTCATGCTTCTTGCTGTATGCCCAGGAGACATCTCATCATGGGTGTTAGCCCAACAGCATCAACATAATCCAAGCAAAACTGACCTGTTGTTTCCCCCAACCCCTCACCATTTTATAATCTGCAGGGATTATTCTATCTCACTTTTATTCTTTCTCACTTTCAGCTATTGCATGCCACCTTGGGGTAACCCTGGACAATCAGTTGTCCTTTTCCGCCCACATTGCTAACCTGACACACACACATTTATTTCTTCCTTCCAACATCAGAAGGATTTGTCTAATTCTCATCCACACAAGCCACACAGATGCTTTTTCAGATCCTTGTTTTTTTTGAGACTGGAATCCTGCAATTTCACCCCTGTAACTGATCCAAAATGCAGCTACATGATCTATTCTCAATCCTTCAGAATTCTCCCACACTAGTACTGGCTCCATTCCTCCACTGGCTGCACGCATGAGATAAAAAAAAACTAATGCATGTCTACAAGGCTAAAATACATAGGTCAGCACCCTCCTACCTCAAAGCACATACACTAATTTGTGAATGCCGAGGACATGCACAGGGAGGACATGCAAACTCCATGCACACAGACCTGCGACGGGAATCGAACCTGGGCCTTGGAAGTGTAAGGCGACAGTGCTAACAACTAAACCACTCTGCCGCCTCAAATAGTCACGGGCTGTCTTCAAACACCTAAAAGACCTATCTTTCTTTAAGTGCTTGGATTAAGGGAAAGAAACAAACACCCAACAGTGTTTTAGACCAATGGATGGTCAGTAATCTAGTGAAACTGTATAAGAATGTCTTTATCAGTAGAAACTGCAAAGCACATATGTAAATCTCTTTTGGATAAGAACTTCTGCCAAAGGCCAAAAATGTAAATGAAAAGTTTGTGAGTCATAATTATTGTATTTTTTAAGCAAACGATCAGTGTTGGTGGAATTTGTACAAACTCAGCCTTAGGATATAAACCCTGCAAAGAGCATACAAAGCTTGTTCTCGTTACAGCTCAGCCACTTTCTTTACATGCTTATAGCTAATGCTTTTTTTTTTCTCCAATTCTGGAGCTGCTTTGGTGCTGGACAGGAAGAGGAGAGGTACAGATCCTGAAGACAGAATTCTGACAGAGCCAGGAACACATCACTGCTATATGTCCTACACATTAACTCTCAAGGAGACGCATCAATCTGCTCTCCTTGATTCATTGGGCTTAAATGACCTAAATCAGGTAGAGGAAAGGACAACTTTTGTGTGCTTACTGTCTTTTTTCTTTCCCTAGACCACATCCTCTGTCAGAGCTGACATTGATGGGGGAATTAGCAAGGCTTTTTAGGAGCTGTTTGGACAAATCTTTGCAACTAGATCCTCAGTTTGAAATCCGATGGCACATGTGTGGCCTCATGGGACGAGCGTTTAAAATGTGTAATGGAGCCTGACACCTAGTCAGTGAGCAGCAATCTGTGAATGTATGTGCTGACAGAGAGACTGAATTCTTAAAAATAGATTTTTTTTAATCATAGATTTAGCAGATGGAGCAAAGGATAATTGCTTACAATTTGCACAGATTATGTAAGATACAGTACCAATTAAAGGTTTGAACATAGAAGATTGAATATGTATTATTTACTGCCTTAAATATTTTAGCAAAGGCTTATTGATGGAATTTATTTATAAGAATATAAAATATATTAAAGTAGTGTGTGCAAGTTAAGTTATGGACCATGTTGATCTGCTGAAGTTTAAACCGTGCATTAGAATGGAGAAGAAATGAGATTTAAGTGGCAGGGTTTTGGTGCCAGGTGGGCTAGTCTGAGTATTTCCAAAACTATTCTACTGATTACTGGGATTTTCACACAACCATGTTTAAGAATGGTCTGAAAAACAGAAAATATCCAGGAGGTGGCAGTTCTCTGGGGAAAATGCCTTGTTGATGCCTGAGGTCAGAGAAAAATGGCCAGACTGGTTCGAGCTGATAGAAAGGCAACAACAACTCAACTAATATGTTACAACTGAGGTATGCCAAAGAGAATCTCTGAATGCACAACGTGGCAAAACTTGAAGCAGATGGGATACATCAGCAGAAGACCACACTGGGTGCCACTTCTGACAGCTAGGAACAAAAAAACAGAGGCGACAATTCACATGGGCTCACCAAAATTAGACAATAGAAGATTGGAAAAACATTGCCTGGTGTGATGAGTCTCAATTGCTGCTGCAACATTCAGAAAGTAGGGTCAGAATTTGGCTTAAACAACATAAAACTATAGATCTATCCTGGCTTGTATGAACGAGCCAGGCAGACATAAAACAAGGAATAAATAAAGAAAGAAAGAAAGAAAGAAAGAAACTTGCAATAAATAAATACATTAAAAAAATTGAACGAGCCAGGCTGGTGCTGGTGGTGTAATAGTTGGGGGGATATTTTCTTGGCACACTCTTAGTACCCACTGAGCAACGTTTAAATACCACAACCTAACTGAGTATTGATGCTATGTTGTTGTCCATCCCTTTATGACCACAGAATAACGTGCCACCCTGTCACAAAGCTAAAATCATCTTATACTGGTTTCTTGGACATGACAATGAGTTCACTGTACTCAAACTGCCTCCACAGTCACCAGATCTCAAAGTAATAGATCACCTTTGGAATGTGGTGGAATGGGAGATTCACATCATGTATGAGCAGCTGACAAATCTGCAGAGACTGCATGATGCTATGTCAATACGGTCCAAAATCTCTAAGGAATGTTTTCAGCACCTTGTTAAATGTTTGCCGTGAAGAGTTAAGGCAATTCTAAATGCAGAAGGGAGCCTGACCCAGTACTAGCAAGGAGTACTTAATTATGTGGCCGATGAGTGGATATTTAAAACAAATCTTCTCATGAAACTGGTTAAGTATTACTATAGTTAGTAGTTTCCAAAGATTTATTAGGAATGCGCTTAAGAATAAAAAATTAGAAAACAGATTTTTTTAGCCACTTTATTGGCATAATTAAGTGCATAATTGCATATGTCTAATTTCACACTGTAAATGGATTTAGTATTCTTCTAAAATTGTAGAAAATAGTAAAACTAAAGTAGTCCAAGAAGTATTTCCAATTTTTTCACTGCTTGTTTAAATTTTATACAAAAAAAATATATTAGAAAATATATGTAACACATTACTTTAATGCTTAGTACGTAATTCAGTTAATAAGTGTATAGTTTAAAAATTAAGCAGTAAAATCAATAAGTGTGCCTGGAATACCATGCATTATGTGTTGGTAATTGCTGTGAGACAGACGCGCTGGCGCAGGAGACAGGTACGGAAATGTATGTTAATAACACAGGGCTTGATTTCCCCTCATTTGCACTTCTAGCCTGAAACCATTGAACTGAATTATTACTAGATCTTCTCCATCCTTCATCACCAGGCACCAAAAGCAAGAATGATTGGCCTTCCAATCGTAAACGATCACTGCTATTAGTATGTTGAGCATAATTGCATGTGAGTGTGGTGCAGGGATATGACAGGGTGAAATGCTGCTTAAGCTTTTGGACATCAGTCATCATTAACCCCAGCAGTCGGAGCACAAGGCTGCGTCTGACCTTATCACATCTGGCTCTCGGTGAGAAACAGGCAGCAGGGGTGTTGCCTGCATTCTGACCGCTGTCTCTGGGGTTTTAAAATGAATTGGTCACATCCATCTAGATGAATGAACGCACAAACAGGCGCTCCAGAGCATCATCAAACAAACCAAATCAATCCAGCAGGGTACCAGTTATAACCGAAAAACAATTGATGGCTCCGTGAGCTAAATTGTTGCATTTATATTTCATGGACGATTTTCACTCATCTATCACTTATATCAGGTTAAACAGACTCCATTAACAAATATGCCATGGTTCCGCTGATAATTGTTCTGGAATTGGCTTTCCAGCTGTTTTATTAACCAGAAAGACATATAGAAGTCCTTCAAGTGATAATGCTGTGGTGAGGTTTTGGTGCAAATATTTAGACAATATAGATGATATATGGGGTTTAAAAAATTTTGTTATATGTAAATTGTGTATATATAATTTAATATTCTGCAAATGTAATATTTATTATTATGGATTATTATGTCCCTCAGGGCCACCAATGCTTCAGCAACCATAGAATATACTAAATGAAAAAAAAATAAAATAAATAAATATCATATACAGATATACATATACTGTATCAAAATTATATATATAATATATACACTATTATATATATATATAGTGCAACACCTATTGATAATTGTATAAATTAGCATTCCTGATTTACTAATAATGTGGAACACTATACCTAGGTTAGACAGAATAGTACAGTAATTATATATTCTATTCCTTCAGGATTACTGTTTTTTGATGATTATTTTATTGCCTCCTGTGTCTACTCTTTGATTGGCACACATATGTTTGTAGCTGAACCATTTTCTATGATTTTCTGCTTAACAAAATAAGACCACTAAGTCTGTATTGTTCTTTATCACTATATTATAGGATACAGTATATCATATTTTAGCACAGCAGAATGCTTTATTTTTTATGCATATATGTAAATAAATGCAATTTGTATATGGCGTGAAATATTGAACAAATGATAAATTAACATGAATTTACTTTAAGTTATTTCCCTATAAGACTCAGCATAAGGCAGTTTGGCTTTATTCTTGAAACCTTACTACTTTTAAAGCTTAAAAGAATATTATTTAATTCTGGACAATATGTACAGTATGTTTTATTCTGGAAATTAGTCTATTGTGTATTGTATCTGTTTATTTATTTTAAAAACCACTAAACTACAATTGTCTTTGAGACTATAATTGAAGCTGAAAGAAACAGCTTCAATCGACCAATTAAGGTCGAGTTAATCTATCCATTCCAGTTAGTTCACTGTCATTATGCTGAGATTCTTTGGTGTAACTTATCACTCAGAGAGCAGCAATATTTATTTCTTCACTCCAAACAGTCATTTGACGGGTTTTTCCTTCAGACTTTCTGTGGCCAGTGCTGCTTTTCCTAGCTTCAAGAAATATTTGGAGGAGCTTAATGAAATGAAATGAGAGAGAGAGAGAGAGATAAAGAGAGAAGACAAAAGAGCAAAGGGAAAATCCCAAATGGCTCAACAGACGGTTTTATGTGCTGGAGACAAAACATGAGCGCGGATGTGTCTTGGACGAGTATAAATCGAAAGCCATGCTGATGCTGGACTTCCAGAGTAAAAAAAAGAGAAAAAAAACTGGTGATTCTCATGGGATTATGGGACATGATATGAACACATACATCATCTGGTATCGGGAACTACAACCTAGATGAATATGCATCATCCTCAGGCAGATCCTGTTTTTTTAGTCTAGTCGCTACAACATCAAAAAGTGTGTGTATAAAGTGTACAGGTACCATATTTCAAAGTGTTCGCTTAATTCCCGAAGGATTCAGTGAGGAAGATAAATAGGTTATACCTAGTGGACACTGGGCTGTATCGCAGTGTTGGTCAGATTACACAACTTTTACTTTATGTGTTGAATTATGGAAATTACGGTAGTACTGTACATGTAATTGCTTAAACATGGCTCACACACTATACCATCTTTGACCTGAAGAGAACAAATGGAGTGCATCTGAGCTCCAGTAACCATCATGTCAAGATAGAAGTGGTTGTTTTAATGCAATTTTTATGTAAAAGGTAATAAAAATGAGAAATAAAACTAAATAATAGAGGAAGGATAGACCGAGGGGATGTGGGCAGGAAGGGAGTGCAGGAATGGTGTCTTCATTTGGGATGCAGTCAGAATATATGGTGGGCATCATTTACAATCATGCTTGGAAATGAAATATAATATTTGTAATAAAGGATCACAAAACAGTCCTGATTTTTATTTTGTACATAATTCCCCATCACATTGAAAGTGCATTACACTGTTTACGTCACTGTCCACATCTAGTATGTTTCTGAAATGTTGTAGATGAAATGTGAGTGTGATTTCAATTTGATGCAACAGATGTGTGGGTATTGATTTCATGCAATCTAAGCAATACAAGCTCCTGCATGCTGTACATTGGCACTTGCTATATTATGATGTGAGTATGGTGCGAGTAGTAGATTCTGACTCAACATTTTTTCCGGTTCAGCTGGACCAAATGAAATGTGCGTAGGTCAACCCAGCAATCTGGCCCTGAAGCAATGTCTGTTTTATCAAAAAAAACAGGACTTATAGTCCAAATAAATGTACTCCAGGTATCAATACTTTCCTATAAAAGGCAAAATTGTAATAGTTTTCTATTAGACCTTGTGTGGCTATTTTTCAGTGGTCTGCTTGCTACTTGCTGCAAAATCCATGAAAATATCAGAGCATCTGAGACAGCACAAAGATTTGTTGATGAGCTTAGGATGGTTGTTATTGGCCACCAAATTCCTGTGTGGCAGGAAAGCCGACTAAATTATGAAGTGCTTGCATTTAACATTATGTTCCCGCTTTGGGTTTGTGTGCATGGAGTTTGCATGTTCTCCCTGTGGTTGGTTCCTCCGTGTCCTCTAGTTTCCTCCCATAGTCCAAAGACATGCAGATTAGGCTAATTGGCATTCCCAAATTGCCTGTAGTATGTGAATTAGTGTGTGAGTGTATGCCCTGTGATGGATGGGCACCCCCATGCCTTGTGGCCAAAATCTCCTGGGATAGGCTCCGGGCCTCACATGACCCTGTATACAGGATAAAGCGGTATAGACGATGAGTCACTGAGTGAGTGGGTGAAATGTTCAACATTTCAGTACTACATAAATAAATTGTATTATATATAATAAACTGGTATTAAATGTTTATTTTTCAACATGTCATAAAATGTATCATTATAGTAAAAGAAATGGAATTGAGATTCACTTTATCCAAATATATATATTATATAATGAAAGAAAGTGTGTGTAGATTTTTTTTCTTTTTTTATAAAATGTCAGCAATCGTAAACTATTGACATGTTCTTAAGAATTTTTCAATATGCACATTTATGACTTAAAATGATATGGAGGAATAACAGTTAAAATGCTAGACAGTTAAAATGTTGTTTTTTTTATTGTTATTCCTTCATATCATTTGTAATGACTGAAAAGAAACGTTTCTTCAGGAACATGGTGTAACACAAAATACACTGGCATGGTACATCAGACTGCATATAATGCCCCATTTCCTCCAAATTTGGTCATCTGCCAGTTCCCACCCAGTAGCTAGCACTCTCCTTCACACAACAGTTACCAAGCAGAAAAGGTAAAGGCATGTACTGTATGGTACGTCTCCAAAATAAACCAGCTCCGGGATTTTTTTTTTTTCTTTTTGACCTTTTTGTGTCATAGCTAAACATATTCAGAGAAAAAAAAAAAACTGTCCTCTTTCACCTACACGATGAAGTTGTTTTGCTGTAATTGATGGGAGTAACAAAATCCCTCCCACCCAGAGAGCATGGCCAGTTTTGCTCTTTTGGATTTCCAGCCACAGATGGCCGGATCACTGGGATTCAAACTTGTGATCTACCGGCTTTTCTGCTGTACATCTTGGGAGCCATTAGTTGACTGTTTGAACAGTTTCTAAAATGTAACTTTGATCAGTATGTGCTTCATCTGTATGTAATTATGATCACCAGGATGAACACTTATTTTAGGCTTTTAAATATTTTAAATATCACGCATGGAAACAACATGTAAATGATGGTTTCAGATTCTGGTCAACACTGCAAAATCAATTAATCAATCAATTAATAAATTAATCATTTAATTCCTTTCAACTCTAAAGACGTACTGTAATTAGCACTTTTGTAACAAATTCCTGCCTAAAATGTTAGATAGAAAATAAAGACATAGCACTCGGTAGTTTGACTTTAATTGTTTGATACCGTTGCTCAATAGTATTGCTTTTTATTTATTATACATTTATTTATTTATGCAAATACCTGGTTTCTTTTTGCTAAAAAGTGGGATAAAAATACAGGATCGCCCAGATGTCTGGATCCATATAATGTATCATTTTTGTTAAAAACATTTCTGATACAAGCCATGAAGTCAGAGGCCATCATTTGCTTTAATTTATACTTTAAAATAAATTTTTTACAATGTTCAATGTTCACGTTTGTTACAATAAAATCCATGCTATTCTTATACTATATACATATAAAACCTAATGTAGCTGAAATAAAACTAATCGCCTAATTACCCCACTGACAAAACACATGTGTGTATTTTCAACCTACAACGTGTTGTAATATATTACAGGATACAGCTTCTTTCTGGAGTATATGGCGTTATCTCCTAAATACTTTCATCTTTTTTTGCTAATGCTCACCAGAACTGTTAAACTATTTCTGAGTGTCTATTACATTTAAAGTCTGCACAAAAAAAAAAAAAAAACTCATATTAAATCACTGACCCTAACATTTATGTTCCGTTTCAGTGTAAAACTCATTTGTTGCTGTTCCGGTGCTGTGGCTTTGGAAAGCTGAGCGTGTGCCTAACATGAAGAAACAGCTCTGAGCATGAAAATACCGCCGGCATGAAAATTCATGGGCTTAACAGTTCATGACCCCTGACTGGTCACAGTTAAACAATGGGAAGTTTTGCTTCAGATGGTGGCTATTTATCCAGGCTGCCTCTTTTTGTGAGTAAAAGAGGCTGCGATACAGACATGACCTGGTAGCACTTATTTTATGTGTATGCCAGTGATTATCATGAGTAATTACTATTGTGGATTATTTTCCTGTAACCCCATGACCTATTGTGTTTTATTTGTTACATAACGTCCCACAATTATTAAGGATCCCCCTGAAAATGACTGTTACTGATAATGGGATTTTAAATACAGCGCCATGTATCAATTACTGCTGTATTGCTCTGTGTTTTTTATTTTTATTTTTATTTTACTGAAATGGTTAGAAGATACTTTGCAGTTTGCAACCTATTCACATTTCTTATCAGATTATCTTATGATTGTCTTTTAAATACTTTTCACATGCACTTTAATATCAAGACATGAATAAAAACATCCGCAAAATGAATGTTTTTTTAAAAAATAATTACTGTCTCTTTTATCTAATAAAAGTGGTACCATTTTCACTATAGTAAATCACATCCCTGGCAGCAGTGAACAATTTGTGTGCCTCGAGTGCTTGAGGATCTGTAGGCGCCCCACCTATTCATGACCGCCTCCAAATAAATGACCCGACCTTCGCCATGTTTGGCTTCTCTCGATGTGACTGATGAGCTTGACGATCTTGCCACTGACCTTCAACTTTCTGTGCAACACTCAAGCAAGTCAGTACAGTGTATAGTGTGTTTCTAATCTTACAATCTATTTATAAGAATACTATGAAGGACAGTGGTGCAGTTATTTATTTTGTGGCTTTAACTGTGGTCTCTGGGCGTCTAAATATCCTTTTGCTTATGTTTTGGCACCTTTGTGGTTGAATGAGTTTCTTGACAAAATATCTTTCTTTTCAGACATCAAGGATTTTACATTTCTCTGTACTTACATCGAATTGTCTGCCTTCTACATAGCTAAAGACTCTGCCTTACTAGGGAAAATCTGAATATTCTTGTCAAATTCTAGGATAGGACGTGGGTCAAAACATAGGCAGACGGTATTAAATCCTAAAAATCCATAATTCATAGAATGAGGAATCGAACAAGGGTCAAAACCAGGAAGCTGCAGAACTTGGTAACAGAACCCTAGTACACTTGTGCACAAACCAAAGGATAGAAACAAGAGTGTATAGTTAGACAAAATGATTAATGGTTCAGGTGAACACATTAGGGTAATCAACGAATAGCAGCATACAGTAGGAGTGAGACAGGACTAGACAAAGCACATGGCAACAAAAACAACAAAATAAATAAATAGGCAAAACAACCAATGAGAGCGAAGCTCAGGTCAAACATCATGTGCCAGTACTACTTTTTGATTTTCTGAACATATTTGCATTATTGTTGATGCAATTGGGATTCAAATTGTTGTACCGTATTTTGTAAACAGGATTAGATTATGGCTATGCAAAAAAAAAAAAAGGCTTTGTTTGTGTTGCTATACAAATGATCCCCTTTAAGAGTTGACTATTTGAATTTAATTAAGCATGAGATTATGTTTTTAATGGAGACCACAAAGCACTTGTGTAAGTCCTTCTGGATTCTGTCAAATGCCAATAATGTAAGTGTGTGTGCGCTAAATGACTATATTTTGTGTGATTATATATTTATCATGAATTTAATTTAGATACGTACAGTATCCACTATACAATATTAGTTTCACCCTATGTGCGGCCATGGTTTGACCTTAAGGCTTGTACATTGAGAAAGCAATCACGTAGCAGGCGCAGTCTAAACTAATTTGGGAAGTGTTCACAGAAAATCCAACAGTATTTTGGTGTGTATGAGTGTGTGTAAGGTGGGGGAAGTGGAAGGTTAGGGTGCATCCAAGCGCCTCTCTGCTCTGAATAACGAGGTGTCAGGCCTTTACTTTACCGTGGGCCTCGGTTTCACGCCTCATCCATTCGTGTCACAGCGTCAAGCCATCAGGGCAGACAAAGCCGAGCCTTCGCTGATTAATATCCCTCGAAGAAGACGCCGTCTGAAATGGGGGATCCCAAACAGCCCCTCTGGGTCTAAATGAGTATACAATTGAGAATAATGACTGCCACCGTTTTGGAGGAAATCATGGCCTCTTCGTTTTTATGGAAAAGGGTGGTTTGCCGGTTTGATGTTCCTCCCCCATTTCTACTTCTCTTCCCCTCACTCCAATTCCTCCCCTAAACCCCCCAAGCCGTTTCCCTCACTACCTTGTTTTGCCAGCTGCTTGTATGTCCTGGCAAAAAAAAAAAAAAAAAAAAAAAAGTCATTAGCAAAGAGGTCCATCGGTCAAGATTTATGACAGCAGCGTATAATGAGAATCACTACAGGCGCTGTCTGGAGAATGTGATTGGGTAACCTTTTTGTAATGGCTGTTCGGATGCTTAGTAGTTCTAGATTGACGGTGAGGGGACTAGATAGGGAGCGTGGATTTATGAGGGGAAATAGGCCAAATGGGGATTCAGAATTGGCCAGCTGTGATGGCCAAACATAAAATGAGAAGTGGAAGGATGAGGAGAGAACACAGGTGTAAAATGCGTTTCAGTCATGGTGTCAAATGAGCACTATAACGTTTCATACGTTCCCAATTCTCCTGCACCAGTTACTTTATTCTGAAATAGCCCAGATGTGATTTTACAGATAAACCAAACCATTCTGCTAACTGGCTTGGCGTTTCCAGGGTTATTTAGTTAATGCATCACGGTCTGTGTCAACATTTTCCTGTCCCCCAGTTAATCCAACATGTTGTCTAGACGAAATTATCTTACTATTGATGAATTGCAGAAGAAAGCCTCTCATGGACAGAGGTCCAGCTGACGTCAGCTTTTTAGAAGTGCTGAGAGAAGCACATCACCTTGTATTTATCAGGCAGACTTTATCAGCATCTGTCAGAAAACCTGGATATCGACAAGGATAAATTAATTAAAGAAGAAATGCCAGTAATGCTGGAATCTAGAAAGAATTAATCTACAAATTAGAATGTAAACAGTGACACCATGTTTTGAGTGCCGCCATTTATGTATGGCTTTTATCTATGCACCCACATTGTCGTTTCTTTTTATTCCTTTTTTTATAGTAGATCATGCATAAATATTGATTTTATATAATATATAATATATATATATGTTTGTACCCTCTTTGTATCTTTGTCAGTCCATCTACATTCAAGTGCTGCACTGGCACGTGGGCTCTGTGTGTATGGAGTGTGTGTGTCTGTGTGTGTGTGTGTGTGTGTGCGCGTGTGTGGAGGGGTGTTATGCATGTGGGAGGAGACAGATCTCCTTGGCCCCGAAGAAGACTTCAGGGCCCATCTCTATTAGCTTATTTTGATGTTTTTATCCTTCCGTGATTGGAAGCCATTCCTGACAACCAAAACAGACAGGTTTTGTAAAGGCGTCGAGTGCTCTTTCGGGTCCTCTCCAAGGAGCTCGCTTCAATAAAACATTACACCTCAGCCCCTTCTGACCGACTGCAGTGCTGCGTGCCTCCCCTTTACACTCATGTGCACATCGGCCCTGCTGCTCACTCGAGCTCTAAGTGAAGATTTGCACGCAAACATGGCTCTCACTGAAGTTACCTCAGGCGAAAGCAGCTCCATCAGCAGCAAAATTAAACATTGCGCTGCATCCCTGGCGATTGAGGGCATATCTGATTCGAGTGGGGTGCATGTTTTTTTAATGAGGTGCGATTGTCCTTTTCTAGCTCGGCTCCCTCAGTAGGGTGGGCCTGTCACATCTGCTGAAGGAAGAATGAGCAGGAGAAAGGAGCTCGATGGATTTGTTGGTACAGCTCTAGATTTCTGTTGGCGAAGCAGAGCAAGGAAAACAAACTTTAGACCTAGACATGGCACGCAAGGCTGAGAGAGGAGGGAGGGGAGGAGAGAGAGAGAGAGAGAGAGAGAGAGAGCGATGTCTCCCCCCTGAAGTCCTAGGTAATGTTTTATTAACCCACAGTGCATCTGAACCTAAGAAATAACCTTAAGGCCTAATGCATCAAATGAGAAATAGTTAACTTGGAAATTGAAGGTATTACCTATCAGTTCACATAAATCTAATTCATTTTTGTTATTTCTGGTCAATATGATCTAAATGGATTCCATTCCTTTTTTTTCTCTGAATTTTATAATTATTCATTTTTCAATTAATCACTTAGCCTGTCTTTTTTGATGTACATTTTATATACACACAATTGATTTGCAACATTTAAATGACAACAATAAAAATGTTGGTCAAAAAATGACGGTGGTTAAATAATAATAATAATAATAATAATAATAATAATAATAATAATAATATTCGGAAATGTCAGCTTTTTTTATTTCTAAGTAAGACAATCAGTCACATGTAGATGGATAGATAGATAGATAGATAAATAGACTTTAATCAGGTGAAGAACCACATTCTGTAACTTGCCAGAATCAGTACCTCAAGAAAAAAAAAATTTTTTTGTTTTATTTTTGCTTATTTTTATGTGCCTTTAACTTTATCTGCTTTTTTATGTACATTTTATATACATACACTTAATTTGCGATATACAATGACAACAATAAAAATGTTGGGGAAAACATAATGGTAGTTATAATAATAATAATAAAAATAAATATATGGGAAATTATTGGCTTTTTATTTCTAAGTAAATTTCATGTATAGATAGATAGATAGTTAGAGAGATAGATAAATATCAATGTATAATAAATCAATAATCTGCTCATCAAATTTGCTCCTGTTACAATTAGCAGTGACCAAATTCTGGTCTGCCTTCCTATGTGGATGAGTGTTGATGACTGAGACAATTGTTATAAAACTAGATAAGTTATAAAGAACAGAAATGCTGACAGAACACAGGCAATTCGTTTCTGCTGTCTTTGCTTGATGATTATCATAGTTCACACTCCTGACAAAGAAAGAAAAACATTATTCACTTCTTTTTGTTCTATGCTTTCTGTTAACTGTGTGTCATTTTTTTTTTACAGTATAAAGCAACACGGACATCTGTAAAATCCTGTCTGTGTGAAGTGAATTTGGTCAGAAACATGTATTGTATTTTATCTGTACAGCATTATGCAATGCACTATACATTTTACGAGTAGTTGTCTTTTTCTTTGTTTTAAATATTAATAGTAAAATAATATTAATAATAAAAGTAATATGATAATATTTATAACCTACACAAGCAAGATACCATTGCACCAGATTTCTTTAATAACCCCCCAAAACATAATTAAAATTGAAATATGTGTTTCATGTCAGGGAAGAAGGGAGCAGAAAATACACAACATCAAGAGTTATGATATGAACAAGATCTACACCAGTGGCGATTTCTTTAAGACTGCAAGGGAAGCTCAGCTTCCCCTATAATGTCACAAAATTAATGGTCAAA
>JAQMYJ010000009.1:19575131-19586407 GCA_030014305.1 Clarias laeviceps
TATATATTCACATAGACAATAAGCAATGACATAGTGAAGGTAATCTCAAAATATGGCAATATCTGAGTTATTGTGATAAAATATTTTTTTTGCAACCTATCTTGCAAATTAATAACAATTAATAGCAACACATCATTCATTATTAAATAAATATAATTAAAAAAAGAAAAAAAAAATATATATATATACCTTAAAGTTGTATTAGCAAATGATAGGTCAGAGTTAAAGACAAAATAAAAAGAAATTGTGCAAAGTAAAAAGAAACCTCAAACACACTTTTTCCCCCCAAAGTTGTAAGACTTTCAGCATTACCAGTATGCTAATGACTAGCCTGATCATCTTTTATCATCTGCACCAGTTCATCACTGGTTCATGCCTTAAGTTAGATGCTTTTTTTTTTTATTACTGTGTGGCCTAACAAACAAAAACAATCCACTGAAAATGCGTAGGGAGTGGACTGAAAATGAGAGCCAAAAAAGTCCTTCAGGCAGCCTGGAGAAGTATTCCCCAAGACTACATTACAAAATACAAGCAAGTCTGGATCTTTGGAAGCAAAATATGAAGAAATAAGGGTGGCTAGTTTGGACAGTACTGTATATATAATTATATATGTATATAATCTTATTAATCATGATTTATGTAAAAAAAAAAAAAATAGCACTTATTATAATTTTCTTTGAAATAGGATACTACGTTCAGATCCTGAAATTTTTATATGTGATAAGGATTATCACAAATTTTAGTTGCTTTTTTTTTTTTTAGAATGCCAGTCTTACTATTAGTTTGACACACTTTCATGTAAAGAAAATATAAAAATGCATGACAAGACAAGCTTAATTCCAAGGTCTCAACTGTGTATAACTGCAAATTCTACATCTGTATAAGTAGCTCTGACTAAGATCTAAATACAAATGTATTTAATTTGATATGATGTGCTCACAATTCACCTCTAAATACAGAACTATGAAGGCGGTGAAATGCGAGCCTACATTACTGCTTTTTGTAGCTCAGCAAATCTCCATGCTTGGATTAAATTATGCATCAATTGTAAGTCACTTTGGATAAAAACTTCTGCCAAATATATATTGTACAGTATGTCAGAATAATATATGTTTATAGAACATGGTTTCTATTTATTTTTAAAGAGAAATTTAAAAGAGAAACATTCAGATGACAAAACCATAAATTAGCATTTAGTATTATATAACATTTATGCAGTCCACAATATATGAAAGTGTTACTGTTACCAAACACTTTTGTGCATAGTTGGATAACAGGGCGTGCGGTTTGTGTTCCAGTTCTCGGTTATTTATATTTATAGCAAATATCTATTGTGCTTTTATGCAACAGGTCTGAGTGTACAGTAAGTGAACACGAGCTGTTCTCTGTTGTGTGTCTCAGTTTTGCTGTCAAAAGTCAGTATTCCTTAAAGGTACAACACTATAAAAAATTCACTGTGAGCTTAACGCTAGAAAGGGTATGAAATTTTAAAGAAGATGACATGATGTCAGATGACGGTATAAAAAGTGCCCTCCTTAAAGGAAGAGCCTATTTATGTAGTGGTTTCACTTTGGCCACTTTGAACTGTTAGGTGCATTGTGTTGTTATGCATTTGTATGTGTTCTGCCTTTTGACTTACTTTTGTGATGTCATACAGCACATTCACCTGTATGTTGATTAAAATGTTATCAGTGGGAATTAAATGTAATTGTGAGTTGTAGCCCAGACTGGGCCTGAAGCAAGCTGTGGGCTGGTGTGTGTGTGTGCGTGCGTGTGTGTGTTCATGTGTGTGCATGTGTTTGTGTGTGTGCATGTGTTTGTGTGTGTGTGCGATATCAATATCTCTCTCAATCACTTTTAAACTTATAAATCTCTCATGCACTACCAAACCTCTCTCTCACACAACACAGCCACTATCAAACTCTCTCACACAACCGAACCTCTCACACACTATCAAACTCTCACACAAGTAAGCAAACTTTCTTACACAATCAAATCTCTCACACACGATCAAACTTTCTCACACAACCAAATCTCTGTGTGAGAGGTCTAATTGTGAGAGAGTTTGATCATAGCAGTGTCTCATTCTGACGAATGGTTCTCTTCAATGATGAACCTGTCCCCACCCACAGGACATGAACTGAACTCTTCACAGTCTTCAGAGTCACCAGATCACAACCTAGTTGAACAAATTGGAGATTTCGGAGCAATATGTTGAACAGAGTTCTCCACTACCGTCATCACAACAGCAGGGGCAGGGGAAGCTCAGTGCTTCAGATTCTGGACTGGTGATTAAATGATAAATGCAAGACACTCTGGATAAGGCTGTCTGAAAAAATGGAAGTCAACATTAGGCATAAGGCAATTGAAAATATTCTTTTAGAAACATGCTGTTCATCACTGCAGTAAACCTCCAGAAATGTGTATAATTCATGCCAAAGCACACTGACACATCTTATATAGTCGCCCAGCACCCAGGTAAAACACTTTATGTTATTTGTGTCAGTATTTATTTATATCAATGTTTTTTTTATTTAGTCCCCATCATCTTTGAAATTTTACATATTTTACATATTTTCCTTGCTAAAAAGACATCTATATTTCTCTATATACTCAATAGCCCTTCTGTACTTATGTTCATTTTGACAGTTATCTTACTTTAGGGAAATACGCAACTACCCCCATTTTCACCTATCAGCTGTCCTTCCTGTGTCCCACTCAAACACCTTTCCAGTGTAATTGTGTTTTAGTGTTAGGGGAGGAGCTCAGGGCTCGTTTTGGCTTAGCGGCTACACTTAGTGCCTGATTTCTCCCCAGCACAGCAGTGTCTATAATAGGCGGCATTTAGGAGACGGAGGCTTATTTGCTTCATCGTCACGTCCAGTTTGCTCGCTGTCAAGTGTCTCCCCTCCCCTCGGCCTTCAGTTGCTGGCACAATTGAATCTCCCTGGCTAGCGCTGTCAGTCAAGTGCTTTGGGCAGATGGTGAGGATGGACCCGATAGAGAATGAGAGAGAAAGAGCGAGCAGGCAGTCTGTCCTCTATTGAGACTGGTGTGGCCAAACTTATAGCCTCACTGACCCGGACACCACACACACTAGGCATGCAGAGAGCCAGACGGTGACACAGACAATGATGTGGGAAGAAAATGAAGAAACCAGATTTTACTGACATTTCAAAGTTGTACTGAGGCATTTGATGTTGAAATGAATGAAGTGATCTTCATCCAAATACTGCTGTTAAATTAGGATTCAAAAAGTGAAGACCGTTCTTTTAACATGCACCAAAAATGTCACAATAGCAATAGTTCATTTGTGTTTTTTCCAATAGTGATACTATAGAAATGAGATTAAAATACATTTTAATGTAATTATTTTTGTCATTTTTATTTTGCAATTAAAATAATAAAACATATTGTGTGACTGTTTTACTGATTCAAAAATACATAAAATCATTATTTTTATCATTATTTATACATTGTATATTAATCTTTATGACTAATATGTGTTCTTCAGTGCTGTTCAGTTCACAAGAAAGAAATCTGAGTTTAATAGTTTAATTAAAAGTTAGGTTTTGTCTGTACATTGGTCATAACTCACTCTTTCAATGATCTTTATGTTTCATTTACTGGAGGACCCAAAAACTGGTCTCCGAAAAGTGTCTGTCTGTATGCATGCCTGTATATCTGTATGTCCACCCAGATTTTTGGACATACCCAAAACTGGCTGAAATTTTATCTGGGCAGAATTAAATTTTTTAATTTTTTGGATTTTTTTCCCCGATTTCTCCCTAATTTAGTCATGTCCAATTCCTCCCCGTCACTAGGGGGCTCCCACATTAAGGCTACTACTACCACTCAGTCCGGAGGGCCAAAGACTCCGAGTTTCCTCCGAACTACTACGCATCTTTTCGAACTGCTCACTCACGCAGCGTTGCGGGCGGTGTAACACACTCAGAGGAACAGCGCTATCTGCTCCTTCCGCTTGCGTGAGCTCACAGATGCCCCTGATGCTGGTAGATGGATTGGCTAAAATAAATGCATGAATTATCTGCAATGGACTGGTGTAGAGCCGTGATTAATGTGGGAGCACTAAGTACTTCTCATCCCTCCCCTCTGAGAGAGCTCAGCCAATCAGCTCTCTCTAGACCTCCGGCTGCGAGAGGTTACAGCATCACCCAGGAATCGAACCAGCGATCCCCGGATGATAGGGCGAGCACTTTACCACTGCGCCACTCGGAGGCCTCAGGTATTTGCCTGAAGTTAAATCTGTGAATTCAATCAAAATGTTGAGTAGAAGGGAAGTTATGAGCAGTTTTGTGCCAGATTATAAACCGCAAGTTTTGACAGTTCATGGGCTTCAACATGAAAGAATAATATAACTGATTACATTCAATCAGATTAGCCTATTTACTGCTTTAACCTTTAACTACTTATAAAATGCCTTTTTCTAGTTAGGTATATTTACATACACTGCTGGCAATGTGTCCGCATCTAGAGGTAGAACAGTGTCACTGATTATGAGTGGGATAAATTGATTATCCACATATTTAATGTCAATCAGATTAAAATAAATGACAAAGTAAATACCAAAGACAACTATTACATTTTCTAATCTGCTATGAGATGAATAGTGATGCATGTTCTACGTGCATTTACACTCACCAGCCATTTCATTAGGTACACCTTTCTAGTACTGATTGTTCTCCATTCTGCCATCAGAACTTACTTAATTCTTTATGGCATAGATTAAGCAAGCTGCTGGATGCAAGATGCAAATTTCCTGTTCCACCACATCCCAATGGGGCTCTGTTGGATTGAGATCTGGTGACTGTGGAGGATCGTCTCAGGACTTCACTCTTGTGAGTACAGATGGATCCTGTGCACAAATTCAGAACTTGTTAAATGACTTGATAAATGAGAAGTTATGTTGAATCTGGAGACAATTGCAGGGAAACGGGTGCAACACCAGATTGTACACCAGTCCATTGCAGATAATTCATGCATTTATTTTAGCCAATCCATCTACCAGCATTAAACCCACATGAACAAGAAACTTCACAAAGCAGTGAAGGGTTTAGTCATTTAGTCTATCCAGCTTTCCCATGCCCCATCTGTACACCCTGCTCAACCAGATCAGCTTCCAAATAGTCAACGTCCATGCTAATACCACCAAACCGCTAAAACCATCGCTCAACTTCAGCCCTAACATTAAAACACCAAACATTTTGGAGGGTTTGAAGGCCAGGTTGGGCGTCTGGGCTCTTAGATGGCTGGGCACCCATAGTGCAGCAGGCTGTGGTACACTGGGTGTTCTGGTGCATTTCTATCATCGCCAGTATTGTCTTTTTTTCTGTCATATTGGCTTTTCAGTGGAATTGGACCAGGTGGACTGGCCTTTGGTCCCCGTGGGCATCCATGAGCCTTGGGTGACCATGATCCTGTCACCAGTTTAATGGTTTATAATTAATAATCAATGTTATTCTATTGGTGGTGTTACTGTACATTGTAGAATTGCAAATGTTGAATGAAAGTAGTCTTGCTTGTAATTGAAAATTATAATCACATAGACAAAAAACTGTGTTGTGAGTGCATCTTGCTGACTTGTTTATTATTATTAGTTCACTATTTGGTTAGGTCATGGAAAACACTCACCCACTCACTCATTGTCGTCTATACTGCTTTATCCTGTATTCAGGGTCACCGGGTGCCTGGAGCCTACCCCAGGAGACTTAGGGCACGAGGCGGGGTACACCCTGAATAAGGTGCCAATCCATCGCAGGGTACACACACATACACACTCATTCACACACTAGGGCCAATTTGGGAACCCCAGTTAGCCTAACCTGCATGTCTTTGGACTGTGGGAGGAAACCAGAGTACCCGGAGGAAACCCACCAAACACGGGGAGAACATGCAAACTCCATGCACACAGAGACAGGAATCGAGCCTGGCCGAGAATCGAACCCAGACCCTGGAGGTCCAAGGCGACAGTGCTAACCACTACACCACTGACACTGCCCATGGAAAACACATTTATGTTTAATCATAGGATTACATTCCCCTAACACACACATTAAGTAACCACTTTTTCGCATTTCTATACGTAACTAAATATAGAATATTTATCACTGTGAAAGAATCTGAAAAGTTGAATGATGTACAAAGAAAGTATATCTACATAGTCAGAAGCTAATAGGAAAGTGGAACCTCAATATGAAGATTTGCAGGAAGGTTTCAGATTAACTATATTTCTGTGTGTAGAGAAGATCATACTGCAATCGAAATGATTTCCTCACAAAAAAAGGCTTTAAAATATACTTACCAGACTTTATTGTTAATAAGAACTTTCATAAATACTTATTAAAATCGTCTTTGACTATTTGCTCGCTCATTTCCTGGTAAGACTGTCAGCTCAAAGTGCACTTCATCAGAATAAAGAGGAACTGTAAGGACTTTATGAAATAAATTCTTTATCATTTAATGAGGTCTGGATTACTTTAATTCTGACAGGTGCAGGCTAGACAGAAGTTCTTGAAGGAAGGACCAAGGGAAAAAACTTTGGGGCAGCACAAAAAGTGCAAAAGGAATGTACAGTCATAATACAGATGATTTGGATATGATTGGGGGGAAGGGGGGGGGGGGGTAACTTCACCTGAAGAAAAAAATGCAAAGAATCATTTAAGATAACTTAAATAATGAATTCCTAACTTATTTTAGTAATTTATTTTTGAAAGAAGGAACATTTTCTGTCAAAGTGTATCTATCTATCTATCTATCTATCTATACATACTGTACATACATACTGTACATACACACATACTGTACATACGTCATTAAAAACAAAAACAGTTATCTTAATACATAAAGGTCAGCTGTTCTGGAATAGTTCTTGCAAGAACAGTATTGTCAAGTGCATTTGCGTGAGAGAGAGTTTCATCAAGCTCTCACGAAGACCATCCCAGGAAAGCAAGACCAAAACCTACCTCTGCTGCAGTGGAAAAGTTTTTTTTAGAGTTTCCAGACTCAGAAATCACCAATTAACAAACAGCACCTCAGAATAGAGTCATTATAAAGGCTTTACAGAGTGTAAGTAGCATATATACTGTTGTTATTACTCACTCACTCATCGTCATCTATACCGCTTTATCCTGTATTCAGGGTCGCGGGGGGCCTAGAGCCTGTCCCAGGAGACTTAGGACACGAGACGGGGTACTCCCTGGACAGGGCGCACACACATACACACACTATGGGCAATTTGGGAACACCAATTAGTCTAATCTGCAGGTCTTTGGAAGAAAATCTGCAGAGGAAACCCACCAAACACGGGGAACTTCATGCACACAGAGACGGGAATCGAGCCTGGCCAGGAACCGAACCCGGACCCTGGAGGTGCAAGGCGACGGGACTAACCACTACATCGTCATGCCGCCCTTGTTGTTACTTAATTAGTTAATTCCACTAAAAAAAAAAAATAGTATTGCTCTATAATGTAGAAGATAATTGCAAAGTTTTGTGTGTGTGTGTGTGTGTGTATACAATGCCAGTCACAATGGCATCATCAAAACAGCATGCAAATATATTAATATGTAAGAAAGATCCAATGAAAATAGAACAATAAAATAGTTTAAAAACAAACAAACAAACATGTAAATAATAAGTCACAGCTGAAAATATACAAATTACATGTAAAATCGCATCAAAAACACATATATACCTGAGGGCAAATAAATAATGTGTAAAAATCGTGTATATAAATTAATCATGTATAGAGAAATCTGGTCACATCTGGTCATTTTGTAAATCACAAAAGGTCAGATGCAATATCAAGTAAATCACATAAAAAATATGAAGATAATTCAAAAGTCACATGTTAAAATAAAAAAGAAATCACTTTTCACAGGGTTTAATAAACACCTTAACACCAGGAAATGCTTTGGTGTTGTGTTTTAAATGTTTGTGTGTTTACTAGCAAATGCTTTCCCAAAACATATTGTGCACACTTAAGCTACTGTATGTTAATTCCAGTACACTACTGAGACTGACTCACTAGTGAGGGTGAATTTGTCGCCAGGCGTTGGTACTGATTTAGCCATAACATCCTGCAAAAGCATGAACAAGTTTAACAAAGACAGAAGAGGAAAGAGGAAAAAACAACGCTGGTCGGCAAGATTATGAAGATATACAGTAAATGGCTGCTGTCAGTGCTTCCTGAAACCCTCTCTTTTTAATGAATAAAATTTTACACCAAAAAAAGAGAGAAAAAAAGAAGAAGAAAAAAACAATGTTATCTCCAACTGCTCCACTTCTGACTGCTCAGTGTGCTGTAATTATTTGCATAACATTTGCATTTGGAGATGTTAACTTTATTAAGATGCCTCTTGCTAAGATAAAAATCTACTCAATGGCCAGCTCAGCACTTATTTCCCCCTCATTATCCTTTGACAATCCCACAGATTTCCACGCCTTAGATCTATAATTATCTCCAGACTGTGAAGCCTGAGAATGTACAGTAGGTCTATGTATTATGCTGAATTAACTGTCAACAACTGGGAACTGTTAATATAAAGCATGGCTTTCTCTCTATTTTTATATGTGTGTCATGGAAGGCAAAGGGGTTGGGGTCCAGCGACTTAGTCCTAAACAGAGAGACAATGTTATGCATAAGGAGAGGTAGCTGAATGTGTTCTCCTTAAATACAAGCAAGCAAAAGTTTCTCCCTCTTCTTAATCTTCTTACTCACTGATCATCTATACCGCTTTATCACGAGGCGGGGTACACCCTGGTTGGGCTGCCAATCCGTTGTGCAGTATGCAGACTCATTCACACACTTCAGGAAATTTGGGAACATCACTTAGCCTAATCTGCATGGCTTTGGATTGTGGGAGGAAACCAAAGCACCCGTAGGAAACCCACTAAGCACAGGGAGAACATGCAAACTCCATGCACACAAATCCGAGGCGGGCATCAAACCCGGACCCTGGAGGTGAAATACGAGATTGCTAACCGCTAAGCCACCGTGCCACACTCTTCTTCTTATTTTCATTATTAGTAGTGTTACTAGCATTAGTAGTACCATCATTGTCAGTCACAACAGTGGACAGCAGTACCTTTATTTAAAGAAGAAAAAAAAAAGAAGTAAAATGTGACTTAAAAAGAGTTGCAGAATGACCTGAAAGCAGCAGGAACAACACTGTGGCAGAAGGTTACAATACAAGTACTGAACTGCATTATCTCTGTTTCTACACTCAATGCAAAACCTCTCCACTAAAAATGATACAAATGCAGGTGCAAGCGATTAAACTTGATCTTGAGATGAATCTGAATCTGAATCTTGTATGAAGAGCTAAAGTCCTAAACGGGAAACAGACTATTGTCAGGCAAGCAACAAACAATGCGGACGAGGCAGGCTGAGAATCAAAACCAGAAGATCAGAACAATGTACTGTATAATGGCAAGAAAATGTATAAGCATCATTAAATAGTACATAAGACAAGTATGCACAGACTGAGCGTATACTTCTCAATTAAAACGTGAACTTAGAGACCTTACACTGTAAAAAAATTAAAATAGAAAAATTCTGCATCAAAGTAAAAAAAAGTTTAGTAACAAGTTGCACATATTTTTTTTAATTGACTTAACTTTTTAGAGAAATTTGATGGCCAAACAAAATATATTACACAACGTGTATCCAGTTCAAAATCTTAAGTTAACTCAACTTCAATTATTTAAGTCAGCTCAAGTAGCTCAAAACTAGTCAAAGTTAAAACAGTGATCTGCATACAACAGGAGATTACAGGTTCATTGTCAATAAAATACCTGGATAACACCAGATGCTTATCTGTCTCTTACTGATTCTTTTATGCTGTATTACAATATCATCATAATCTTTAAAAACTAGTGCAGTGTGTCAGACACACAAAAAAAGAGTCCATGGTAATGAGAGTTTGTTTCTCAGCATGTGAATCTGAGTTGAGCGTGTCTCTCCAAGTCCAGTAGAAATCGTTAAATGGCTTCATAGGTGTCCGTCCAGTCCGTTTGGAATTCAATGTTTAAAGCACAGACCTGACCAAACACCACTCATAAAGCTGCTGCATAGTCACCCAAGCCATCAAGGACTACTACAACTCCAACACCATGTTCACGCTCCTCCAGTAGCCCCAAAAGGCCAACCGTCACCCCGCTGACCCCAATCCTCTACTGTAGAACTCTGGTTAAAGGGAACAAGAGAAGTCACCTCAGTAATGTCAGGGTGCCTCAGTATAACAATAAGCATAAACACATCGGCCTCACGTATATAACGCTAACTGCTTAAAATACCTGTAAGCTAACTATAACATATTCAATTTAAATAAATAAATAAATAAATAATACTTACCCAGAATAAAGGGGGATCTCAGGGAAGGTAAATTGCTGGCTCAACTTAATTTTTACATTTTATTTAGTCTGTGTCTCCAATGTTACCTGTTGTCTCAACAAAGTTGGACCAACAATACAATATTAATTCATTCAACATTTAATTAGTTGGAGTTTTTACAGTGTATATACTGTGAGTATGGCTTCAAGTCCAAGTGTGTGATCAGCAATCAGGTGAACGTTAATATTAAAAAGTCTGTGGATGGTGGGTTTTGTTGTAATTTGACACTGTTTCTGGCATTGACATGGCACAAGTCTAAAATCATTTTTATGAAACAGGACAATATATTATGTTGCTTGAAGAAAGCAGGGTTGCATACAGTATGTGATCCCAAGAACACCACAGTGAAGTACAGCAGTGGGAGAATCTTTATATGGGTCACCATTTAGCAAATGGGACTGAGGCTTTACATGTCATTGAGCGAAACATGAATAAAGCAACATACCGAGACGTATTAGAAAATAATTTAATCTCATCACAAAAAATTATAGTTGGAAGAAAAAATTTTCAGCAAGACATTCACCTCAAACATTATGCCAAATTAACTCAAGAAGGCCTGGCATGGTTTAGTCAATCTTGCAATTCCTACTGAAAATTTGGGAAGGATTGTGACTCCATTGGAAGAACCCTCATAACCTTGGGGAATTGAAGACGGTTTGCCAAGCAGAATAAGACAAATCTATGTTTCTGCAAAAGCTTTTTTTTTTTTCTTACCGTAGATGTCTTGAAGATTTACAACATTTTATAAATTACAACAAAATACTAATGCTAATCCTTTGTAGTTTCTGAATATTTTACCTTATTAAGTTAATTTACAATGCATGGATATACAATATCACAATACAATGTAAATCAATATAGT
>JAQMYJ010000009.1:19595165-19611965 GCA_030014305.1 Clarias laeviceps
ATATATATATATATATATATATATATATATATATATATTTTTTTTTTTTCTGTAATAAAATTACAATTAAAAATGGGTAGATTTGATTTCGCAATCTGATGGACTAAGGTATGTTCAAAGCTGTTGTAAAATCCTTTATATATGGAGACTGCATCACAATAAATTCACTTTGTTACAAATTGTTTGAACCTACAGGGTTTTGAACCAATAAATCTTTTTAACTTAATCCATTGTTCTGTCCAGAGAGTACCCTATTTTTTGTCTGATATGTTGCTTAGCAACCAGGGATTACTTTTAATAGACTATGTTGCATCGAGGAAGTGTTGTTCATAGTGAATATTATTAATAATTATGAATGTAAATAATATCTAACGTGAGTAAATTATTTATTTTACTTTTTTCTAAGGTTAGTTGTGTACCAAACAGCCACCATTTCTTTTTTTACTTTTTCTAGGGATCGCCACATACTTAACAATCCATCAGTTATTGGCAGAGGTTTAATGCTGGATGCCCTTCCTGGTGCAACCCACCCATTCCTTGGGGTTTGGCACCAGTGTTTATGATGCCCTGCATACCCAGTGGCTGGGTATTTTATATGGGCATAGCTTTATGAGCTTTGCACAAGGGACATAGTGGCATCATGGAGCGAGCAGTGCTTGAACCCCACACCCTCTGATCAGAAACCTACAATAGAGCCTGAACTGCCTCAGCCACTTCTGTCTCAAACAACTAAAATTTTAAAACTACAAGCCTCTAAATTTTTTTTTGCTTATTGCTTTAGTTTTTTTAATTTGTTTTATTTATTTATTTATTTATATAATAGAATCTATGTCATCCTAGTATGTGATATTGAGGCTATGATATAACTTTGAGTTCAGTAACTAATGTGATGAATCCTTTATTATATAATACACTAAGCTATAAGGAACAAGGCTGGATCAGAAGATCATATTTTCAGTTCTCCTGAAGAGTGTTGTGTAAGACAGAATTCATAGCCTACTGAATGATTCTGATTTCTGAGAAATGAAAATGCATGAGCTTAATTGATGTAAAGTAGCACTTCAGAGAGGCAAAATGACCGAAGACATAATTAAAAGTTCTGAGCATTTTTATTATTTTCATGCCATTTAAATTTTTATCTCAATCATTTAAATTCATACGACTATTTTGATTGTTTTATGGTTGTGGGGCTAAACATAGCCTCTCTCCATAGGGGGCTCAGTTCTGTAGGAGGAATTGGAAATGCAATAACCCAACTGGGCGTCTCTAATCAGCTCTGTGTGAATGTGTGCTCGCATCGGTGGCGGGGGTCTTTCATCCTATCTGGGTACTGCCAGGTCAACCGCTATCGCTCTTCTCCAGTTCTGCATGAGTCCAAGTTGCAAATCTGGCTAGTGTGTAGCAGTTGTGAAATTTTGCAGTTAATAAAGCTGTCAGGAATGACACAACCAACTAAGCCTAGGCATGCATATAACCCAGTACCTCCCTTTTCTCTCACACACTCTCTGTCACTCTCTCTCTCTCTTACTCTTGGACAAGAGGGATTATGGAGATGAGGACGGACATTGTTAGGAACTGTTAGACACACCTAACAAAGCTGTTTTGGGCTGGCACTTAAACGGATGTGGCAGCCTTGTCAGCTAGAAAAACATGTTTATTTATTTTATTTTTTTACGTTTTCACTCTTTGAAGTTTTAATTGCCCTCCTCACTGTCTAGTCCAGCTATTGTTCTTTTACTGGTTTAGTAAAGTTGGCATTTAATCTGAGACAGGGTCTTGAATTACAGTCAAGTTCTGATTGTAGAATGCATTATATTTTACAGCTTGTGTCAATTAATCTTGATTATTTATTTCCATAGTTATCAAAGTTGGCCCATGGCCCGTGAAGCATATCCAGGGTCTGTATGTTTTTTGTCTTTTCTTTTTTTTAATCACTGCAGTGGAAAACCAACCTTCCTATTGTAATATTTATTATATTCTATCTTTTTTTTTCTAGGTTTTTTTTTTTTTTTTTTTTACTGGTCATGTAAATTGAATAGGTTTGATCCAAACATCACTAACTTAAATGTTTACCCCTCTATATTCTGCATACATATATCACATGAAAAATATTTTTGTTCTGCCTTTTTGAATATATCATATTTAATCATGCTGTATTACAATCTTTTGTACTGCACTGTATTGCATTCAACTGTATTGTGCTGTATTTTATTATGTTTTATTTTATTGTATTGTGTTGCACTCTAATGTATGCTATTGTATTGTGTTGCACTGTGCTGTATTGTTTTGCACTGCATTGCATTGTATTGTATTGTATTCTGTTGACTGTGCTGTATTGTACTCTCTGATTTTGAACACCTTTTAGCAACATAAAAATCATACCTTAGGTAATGTTTATATCAAACATCAGACTGGGAGAATGGTATAAAAAAAACAGGAAAAAAAACAAAGGCTTGAGCTAACAAGACAGCTTTTATATCTCAAATAAACACTATTTACAACAGTTGTAAGCAGACAAGCATCTCAGAATGGACAACATCTTGAACTCTAAGTTGGATGGGCCATTACAGCAGAAGTCTACATCCGGTCCCAGTCCTGTCAGACAAGGACAGGAATCCGAGGCTAAAGTAGGCACAGTCTCACCGAAACCAGACATTTGAAGATGCCTTGCCTGGTCTTTATCCTCAACTGTCTCATTTTACCTCTTGAACAGTATCTGTATGCTTTTACTCTATGCATTATACTGCTACTGCATGATTACCTGATTAGTGTTAATAAAATGGCGTATAGTAGCATTTATAAATGATGTTAAATTTGACCTACTTATATTTTAATAAAATGTGTTCAATTAGTAGAAATAAAAAAATCAAGGTTTGAAAACCCCTGACTTGTTCAATTATAAATGATGAATGTCTGATAAGTCAATTTAATGATCCTTAGTGCATAAATTCTAACGTGGGTGCTCACGTGTAAATCTTCATCCTTATCACCGATTATAATACACAACCATATTCATACAAAATGATGCTATTTCTCTCATGCTGTGTGGCCCTCCTTTTTAACTATGCAATCCATGTTCTGGCGCAGATGCCAGACTTTACGACTGAAGGTTATGTTTGCCTTTTGTAGATCACCCAGCTGCTGGGTTTGACTGCAGCCATCAAGAGAATACACTTGGAGCAGCCGTAAATTAACACCTGCTGAAATCTGCGGCTCCGTGCCCTGACTCACCTAGAATGAAATGACGCTTACTGTATGTTGCATCAGATTCTGCCATGCAGTGCCATACTGAAACCTTCACACAGAGTCAATTCTTACTGTGTTAATCACATATGTGTGAGCAAGACCACCACCGAGGCCAATTCCGAAACCCTTTCACTGCAGATATATTTGATAATTATGAGGTTAGTGTAATTATAACCTCATGTCATCTATTTGCAACCATTTAAACTCAGCATGATACAACAATATACTTTAAGCAATGATGCACACATTTAAGTATTCATTGTTTCTATTAAATTAAAGATGATTCAGGTTTATCATGGTACTTCTAAACAAGCCAGCCGTCCTTCACTGTGAAACATATTTAGAAGATAAAAATAAGCAGACATGTTGAAGAAAAAAGTGTTAGAAATTAGGCATTAACTTTTTTAATAAATGGAGTGTTTGTACATATTTGGTGATGTGAATGTACTGTAGCATTCAACACACAGTACTGCATCTCTTTGATGAAGCTATGAATACTCAGATCTGCACCAGTACCTAAGAGAAAAATAATTTAACAACTTCCTCATGAAGCAAGTTGGTTTTCACACTAAAACTAAGGACGTTGAGTCCTGAACACTGTAGGGATTCATACATAAAAGCTGTGCCCCCTCTGTAGTCATTACTATTCTACTACTAATAAATAACTTGTACCTTTTGAAGCAGGCATGGCAGATCATAATAACACCAAACTTTTCACACACAATCCAGGGCTTTATAGGTCAATAGTAACATGTTTGAATCAATGACCCATTTGACTGGAATCGAATGTTGGTGTAGTGTAACAAAGGGGGTAATAAGGTGCAATTTTCTGTTTCTACGACTGCATTGTCAAGGCATTGATTGACCTTAAGCTTTTGTAATGTGTGCCAATTTATAGTGCCTTGGAAATGTTTTCATGACAAAAAGCCCGAAAGCAAATGCAGCACAAAACAACACATACATTTCCCCACATCGCTGAGATGATGGAATTTATGAGCATCTGCTACTGTTTATTAAGTGTTTCTCAGTCCTGAATCATGGCAGAAAATCATTTGCTGATTGAAGAAGTATGGGGTCTGATCAGGGTCTTGGATGCATCGGAACTGCGGAAGCTAAAGCAACTTGAAGTGCATGCAAGACACAGACAGATCTGTATTAGACTACAACATGACTATATTAGGAATAAAAGAAAAAAATCATACCTACCCATTCACATCAATCTTTTGGTGTCATTTTTAATGACATATGCCTGAATTGTAATTAAGCATCATCATCACATTATGAAGTCTGTAGCTGTGCACACACAGAGTAAATGAAACCCAACCGTACACATCCACAGACTTGATTTAACAGATGGTCTGTTTTCCAACCGCCATATTTTACTGGTAAAGTAGATCTGTGGTTAAAATAGCTGAGTTAAGCAAACCAGTACAAGACACTAAGTATAGCATTGTTATACTAGCTAAATGAATGTGAAATACACGTAAGGTTATGTTAACAGACATCCATAACTAATGCCGTTTTCAACTGGCAATTTAATGGGGCACGTAATTAAGACCAAGAGAGGGAAAGCATGCCGAGCACGCAATTGTGAAACGCACAATGCGGTAGCTTATTATCATTGCAAATTAGCTGAAAAGCTTTTACTACTTCAAGGAATAGGCACATTAAAGCCAGTGGTATTTAGTTACTTGTCTTAGGTATCTACATAAATTAGCATCTATTTTACAGCTTTATCTGCAGTACGTAACTTTGTATAGTTTGCATTAGTTTGTATTAGTATGCGTACTTGTCATGAATACGAAAGTTTCTTTGTAGTTTTTGTTTTGAAGAATTTGACAGACACTGATTGATTGTCCAACTTCATTATCTCTGTTTGTCCTGCACTGCACATGTTGAGTGGAAGTCCTAATTAGTTAATTAGAGACAGGGCCAGACTCATTGACTTCCTTTCAGATTAATGGGCAGCTGACTGACCCCTGACATAAATCATTTGGTTTAGAGGATGAAGGAGCTCAGCAAGGTCCCGCAAGCTTCCTCTTACGCTCATACTGTATAACCACGGATTAAGACTAAATTGCATTATGCATTCTTTATTGCATAACTTGTATATGCATGTTAACACTTGGTTGTTAATGGTATAAAAAATAATTGAATTTAAAGATTACAATAAATGTATAAATTCCAGTTAATGAATAGATGGAGAAAAAAAAAAAATATATATATATATATATATATACACTACCTGGTCAAAAGCATCACCCCATTTACATAAGGGTACAAATATTGGCCTGCGTCAAGCGAGTAAATCTTTAATAATGCTAGAATTGGGTTAAGAACTGTACAATGCATTTTTAAAACCTGGAAGATTAGAGCTGAACCTGCAGCTCTGCAGAAGAAATATCATGGGGGGGAAATTATGAATGATCATGATGAGAGATCACTTAAACTCTTGAAATTGCATTGTAAAAGAATCAACAATATAAATCACAGCTCTATTTAGTAGTAAATTTAGTAGTAAAAGTAATAGCATTTCCACACACACACAATGCAATGAGAACTCACAGGATTGGGACTAAACAGCTTTGTGGCCATGAGAAAACAACTTGTCAATGTGACTGATAAAAAAAAAGCTTAAATGAGTCTAGACTGACCCTATTCCAGAGTAATGAGTGTGTCAGGGTAAGACAGGAACCATGTGACTGAGGCACCCATCATGCATAATGCCAACTGTTACAGTATGATCTGTGGTTGCTTCAGTTGGTCAGGTCTAGGCTCAGCAATGTTATATGGCAATAAAATAAAGAGTCAGCTGATGACCTGAATGTACTGAATGAACAGATTACAACCTTAATAGATTTGTCCTTTCTATTTTATGACTTATATTGGGAAAGAGTGGTTTTTGGAGCCTGAGAAATAATTTTCACACACATTGTGTGCGATAGTCACAGCTAAAGGAAGTTGAATTAAATATTCCAGTGTGTGATTTTTCACCAAGATAAAAAATAAATAAAAACAATTGCATTGGTAACCAGTTTCTGTTATGTTGGCTGTCAATCAGGCCCTTTAATTCATTCGGTTACCTACAAAGTATAAACGTATTGTACTGTATGTGCAAATAACTTTTGGGGAAAAAGTTTTTACACAAAAGGGGCATTTAATAATAAAATAAATTTATTTTTCATATGAATTTATTAGAATCATGCATTACTTCTACTTTTGCTATTTTACTCATTAGATTACTACATACAAATTGTAGTTTACTATTATAGTTTATTATTAACTATAACAACAGCAAACAAACAACACTGTAATAATCCATGAATGTATGTTTTATCTTTAATTGTTTTTAGCTAATTGGAAGTAAAAAGTCAGTATTTTGTCACATTGTGGTTGATTCTTTGCCGGCCATACAATTACCACATGTTCGTACCTCATTTACTGTATCATAATTGCAAAACTGTAAATTATATTTTTTAAATTTAATTTACTTAAAAATTTATAATTATGGCACAATTATCCAGTCTAATACATTGTGATACTAATAGTGTGTATGTATTTAATTATATTATTTATTATTATTGTTGTTGTTGTTGTTTATTGACACATATTCAATTCAATTCAATTTTATTTGTATAGCGCTTTTAACAGTTGACATTGTCACAAAGCAGCTTTACACAATCAAAAAAAATATTTAAGTTTATATGAAATGGCATTAGGTAATTAAGTCACAAAAACAACAACAACAATCAATTCAACGTCAGTTGTTCTGGAATAGTTCTTGCAAATACAGTATTGTCAAGTGCATTTGCAAAACCCATCAAGCACCATGATGAAAACATAAGTAGCAAACACATCTCAATATCAACTGTTCAAAAGAGATTATTGCACGCCTTCAGCATTGTTTTACAATTTAGAAAATAACAAAAATGACCAAAGACCCTTGGAATTACAAGGTAATTCGAACCTTTGACTGGTGGTGTGTGTGTGTGTGTGTGTATGTGTGTGTGCATGTGTGTGTGATTTGTATAAGCTAACCCAACACACTGTAGTTCCTGAAAGAACCGAGACGTGTAATTTCAAAGAGTTCCATGGAAGACTTTCAAAGGAGTCTGTAACTGCTCTTGTTTTCATGTCTGATTAAAAGAACTATGAAGACATCAATTAGCATTATTCACTACTGCAACACTGTCATGCTCTATGTAAAATAAAAAAAATCCAGCAATGACATGCGACCAGTTTGTTCAGCCTGGTTAAAGTTCAAGAAAAGAAGAATCAAGGGTCATTGAAACAGTGTGATACATTACTTCTACATTACTTTCCCTTCTGTAACTCTTTGTTTAAAGACTCTGAAATGTTACCATTTAACTTTGTAAAGTAAGAACCAGACAGTTGACTAGATGTCCCTTAATTGATTTATTAATTGTGAGTTTTGCAAACGTATCCATTTGGTTTGGTTAATCAAAAACATCTTAAACTTTATAAAAAATTATAAAGAGCACCATTAAATTCGTCCATCCCTTGTACTGTTACCAGGACAACTACCACTTTCATGTTGAGAGTGACCCTTGGCCTTTTGGTTGCTTCTCTGATTAATACCATGCTAACCTGCTCACTAGACTTCAATTTTTAAAATAGTGGATATAATTTTTATACCGAGTCCCTGATTGATGTTTTTCAGCTTTTTCAGCTTGTTGCACCAGAGTTAATTGAAGGGTTTTACAGCAAAGAGGGTAAACACTTATACACCAACATAATTTATAGTTTTTATAAGACTGTTTTTCCTCATAGCTTCAATATTATAGTCTCGTGATATTAAAAACTCAGTTAGGTCAGTTTCAGTCGCAGTTTGAAACTACAGAATGTGACAATGTTTATGGAATACTGTGTCTACAGATTTCCATGTCAGTTACAATCCATTGTTGTTTCAACAGCACATTGCTGCATACCAATCTCAACTGTTCCACTGCTAATCCTTAGTGACAGCACAACTATAGCTGCCTACAGGGAACCTTTGCTCTGCCTCTGACCCTACAAATATAGAGACTGCTATGCCAACATGGCTTCACAGCTTAAACCATTCTTTTTCAATAACTTAATTTGTGTAAGAAAAAATCATATATACTGTATATACTAAAATGTTGTACATTTAAATATGTACTGTACTGTTCACAATCAGCCATTATGCCAATGTATGTAACATGGCAATTATTAAGTATTTAAGTGATTTTTGTATTTTATTTTATGATGATTAAACCTGCCACCAGCAAACTGGTGACATGATCCTGGGCATCCAAGGCTCATGCCAGACACCACAGCACACCCTCAGAGGTCTTATGGAGTCATACCCCAAAGGGCCAAAGTAGCCCTGGGTGGCACAAGGGATAATTAAACATTACTGGGAATAATCCTTTGTGTAGTTAATGAGTAATGGTATGTCCCACCTGAGTCATAGTCAGTAATATTCAGTTTTAAGTGAATGTCTTGAAATGCCATATGTAAGTTTAAAATTCAAGTTTTATTTGTCACATGCACAGCTATACACAGTATGATATGTAGTGAAATGCTTATACAACTGCCCGTGACCTAAAGAGAAAGATTTCTTTGCTTGAAATATATTGCCCTGGAGAGTACAACTGCATTAGAAATAGAATATTCCAATAAAGTAATAAGAATATAAATATTTTATTATAATAATTTAATCAAATTTTTAAATAAGATGAAAAATTTACAATATTTGCAAGGTTACCTAAAAATATATATAGAATTAAAATAATAGTGTAAAAAGTGTATAAATTATGCAGGATAAATTACAGATTGTACAGAAGGGAATTAGAAACTCTCAATGCAGTTAGTCCTATACAATAATTAGCTATAGTACTTGCTGTGGTCTATAAATTTGAGCAAATCTTTGTTGCTACAAGTCACTATGTAAGACAACTGGGATTCTCTTTTTTCTTCTTGCCAAAATTGAATATCATTCAGCCTGTCATAGTTTAAAAGCAAAACACTGCTATAATTTTTTTAATTCATTAGTTTTATAAAGGTTTTTAAAACACAACATTAGCTGAATTGTTATCCCCCCCCCTTTTTTTTTTAATTTTTTATCCCTAAATACATTCACTCCCTCGGGGTATAGGCCTATCTGTTTATCCAATGTTTAATGAGAAAGAAGGAGCTCTAGCTGTTGTTTCTCATTGATGTTTAAATGTCAGGGCTGTTTCTTATGATGTTCTGTCCTTGGAATACATAGCATAGAAACATGACAAGGCTGATATGGTACATTTCTGGTAAAAGGAAAATGATATCAGTTTCAGAAAATATTAATTTCATGCAAAAAGGAGACATTAACATACGAGCTGCTAATCAGAAAAAAAATTGTTAAAGTTGTTCATTTATATTCATAAATATTCATTTATATAATAATTTTCAATTGATAATCTTAAATTTTACAATATAGTTAAAATAGTTACAGTATCTTACAATATACTTACAATATCTTACATTTTTGTGCAATAACAACTGCTCAATAGCACCATTTTGAACTGTGCAATATTACCTAGTGCAATTCATTTGAAACTATTGTATTGTTTTTCTTTTTCCTTTTGTATTTATACACTGTTTGGTCCCTACTTTATATTTATATTTATCATTTTTCTTTGCTGCTGTAACATAGAACTTTTCCACTGTGGGACAAATAAAAATATATCTTATCTTATCTTATCTTATCTTATCTTATCTTATCTTACCTTATCTTATCTTATCTTATGTGGGCCTTCATCCAAAAGTGGAAGCTCATAATCATATAGGATGTCTTAGTACACTGTAGGACTACAATTTAACCTTCACTGGAACTAATGGCAAAATAATGTTTGTCTAAATTTTATCACCATAGCAATGGTGAACAAGCAGCGGAAGAAACAATGAAGAAAAAATATTATGTCCAAAGTATTTAAGAAGAAATACCCTAAAATCATAAATTAACAGAGTCAGCTAAAACAGAAAGCTGTAGGTCATAAGCGGTCATAAAAACAACACGAAAAAAGCCCTGGAGTTTGTGTATGGTTCAGACCGAAGATCTGTCAACATATATGTGAACAGTTACTTCCTACAGCCCATTAGACTGAGTGCTTTAGTTCATTTGGTTTTATTCTGGTTCCTCTCCTTCCTGTTCCTTTACCCATTATATTTATGAATTCCACACTTACAGGCCACTTTAGATGTTCATATTGTTTCTGGGGACACCAAATTTTGGTATACTGATAATCACTCAGAGTCACCATGGAACATTTTATTAAACACTGGTTAGGTTATTTGCTGGCTTTTGTTGTAATAAACACCTTATACTGAACTGTATGGTTAAGATGTTATTGCATTTAATCACTTGCGTGAGGGGAGTTAATATGGGTTTGCAGAGCACACAATCAGTGAGCATGGTAATTAAGAATAAGCACATAAATTGCAAGGTATAGAAAAGTGTTTGTAAACTTGAATTGCTTTAATCTGTGAAATTTTCACCAATTATTTTAATTAAATACATTTTATTTTAAATACATTAAATACAATGATCATACTCACTGATCACTCACACTCTTTATTACCGATACTGTTCAAATATCATACTGTTTTCTCATGTTACTTGTACAGTATTGTGGAAAGATGTTATAAATCTTCATCTTGATATTTTCACAGCACACAATTTTTAATATTGATTTATTTATTTTGTTAAAATTAATTTATAATATCTCTTGCAAGAGCATCCTGGGAAACACAGGCAGCAACACATTACACGTTCCAGGCAAACAAGGCAAAACAATTAATACACAAATCAATCACAGTTACCCTTAGTCAATATTGAGTAATAGAATCAAAATCAAATTTACAATAGTGAAAAACGAAATATGAAACCATAGGATATGCTAAAATTAATTAAAATCACAACATTAAAATCTACTGATAAATAGATAATAAGATACAGAAATCTTGCAATAAGGGTTTTAATCTACCCTAAGGAAACAGTGACTTTAATTGAAGCTCATTTTGCAGAAGTTCGTATGGGGAACTGCACACTGCACAAATTTTAATCAATCTGCAGCTGCAGACGACAGAAAATGATTGTGTGAATGAAGTGCATACTTATTTTTGCTCTTTCCTTTCTGTATGTACACACAGATTTAATAGCCCCAGATAACAGCCCAAGAATGGTTTTATGAATAAAACAATGCCAATGATAAAGCCTGCGAGAAGTCAAAGAGTGCCAACCAACCCGAGCATACAGTGTGCAGTGGCGAGTGAGATTCTTACAGTTCGTAATAAATCTCAGTGCTCCATGTTATACAGAGTCCAGAAAGTGTAAGCACTGAGAAAACGAATTCATGTATAAAATATCCCCAAAATCAAAGAAAGAGAGAAATGTTGCAGAAGCCAGTCGCTTCTAAGCATTAAAATGGTAACAATTGTAAATTATTTTCTATTTATTTATTTATGAAGCATTAATTATGAAATAGAGGACATCCAGATCACTCTTATTTTATGATATCTGGTTATTAATGCAGTAAAGTACAAATGGTTTATTTCATATACTGTATTGTCATGTGATATAAGTTGGTATCTGAGCATTTGTTTTTTGTTTATGAGTAAATGCCTGATGCTAGTATTTATAATAATGCATCCTTAATCAAAACATCACTGTACAGTACAATATAGTTTGTATTTATGTGCTTATTCTGTTGTCTGACTGTTTCCCATTAAAATATCCCCATTACATCTGACTGTGATGAGAGAAAATCCGATAAATGCCCCTTGACTTGACTTGAGCATACTGTATATAATAAAGAAGCAGAAGTTAGAACGGAGAGCATTAAAAGGTCATTCCTTCACTCAAGAATGTGATCACTGTAAGACAGATAGTAAACAGTGAGGTTTGTATATCTTATTTAACAGTAAGTGCTTTTTATTTTTATGAGCTAAAAGCAGAACCATGGAGAAAAGTGGTATCTCAGACTGGCCTGCTCTTTAGAGTGGCATAATAATCATGTTATTTAATCATTATGTTAGCAGTAGTATCAGTGTAGGGATAAAGCAGGTCATCAGAACAGGAGAGCTCAGAGAAAGAAAAAAAAAGCTGGGATCAATGTCAATGCTCAGAGGTAAGATGAAAATTTTAAATGAATTTATGATCCAAAATGTTACTTAACAAAATAATTGAATTGAATTGAATTGAATACGTGGCCATGAATGTGAGTGAAAAAATCTGCTACAAAAGGTATCCACCTTCCACACCATATTTAGTTGTAAATTGTTCCCAGCTTGAGTCCAGGTGTCAAGGAATCATTTGGTCAAAACTGAAATCTACACGCTTTCCCTCTTACGTGAAGATGTAATCAATCATCCGAGACATGTTCAGACAACCAAGACATGAAGCTAACAAAGGGAAGCTTATAGCTGCCAGTTTCACAAGTTCACATTCTCAAACCCTGTTGAGATGTTCAGTATCTGTCAGTAACATTGCTGTCTGGAATGCTATCTAACTCTGTTAAATATAAAATGGGCAAAAGTACATTACAGCATTAAAATAGAACTAGCAGCGTTGTTGAACCGGGAGTCACTTTCTTTGGTAAGGACCAGACTCGTGTGGGAAGATTTGGATTCAAAATTTCCAGCATAAAATATTTAACCATTGGTGGTTTTTTTTTGTTTTGTTTTTTTGGGTTATGTGATGCAGGTCTGAGCGAAACAAAGGCATGAATTTCTCTCTATGGTACACAGTAACATCAAGAGGTTTATATTGATACCCAAGATTTAGACTGGCTATGTTTGGGTAAGGTAGGATAATATGCTTTGCCCAGTTATTTTCTGTTTCATAGGAAGAACTAAAGCAAAATCTAGCTATCCTAATGCAAAGAAATAAAAAAGATTTACAATAAGATAATTGAAAACACTGAATATGATAAATAGCTCTAAGATGTGAAATGAAGTGATATAGATACCTACAGTATGAAGACACCTTTGATGACAAACAGAATGACTGTTTGTCACAACCTTGGTGCTTTCTCGTGACATGACACAGCCCCATTATGGCAGCTGTTGCCATAGCTTGCCCTAGCTAACCATAGTACATCATAGGTTCTAATATCTAAGGTCACCATAGTCTGCCACAGCTGCTCCTGGGTGCTACTGTCATAACCCTGTCATAGATCTCTTGTGTTTCCCTAGCCCATTGGCCAGCTAAGGCTGTCTAGCATTTACTACAGAAAGCCACAAATGGCCAGAAAACTATAAAAAGGTGTAGCTCTGCCACGGATTTTGAGCATGCTCCGAAAAGGTGTAGTTCACGCCTGAAAGCTATGAATCCCTCGACACACCACAGCAAGCCACGATCTTGCCATAGTAAAAATGTGACACAGTATTTTATTAATAGTAATTATTGATAATATTCTTTCAATTTAATAAACATGTTTCATTTTCAAAAGAACCTTTCTGCAATTTAATGAACATGTGTTTTGAAGTGACTCTGTGATGACTTAGGAAGTAATTTATGAGGTTTGCATGATGCTAAACTATAGGCTATAAGCTTTATGTACTTGTTTACTATTTTAGCCTCAGGGCTTCACTGCACTACAAAGTGCATCGTTGATATCAGATGTGAGTCCCTGAGAGAGGAAAACAGCCGATTGGTTCATCCTGAAACTAGTTTATTTGTCCAGATAGCAACAATGGAAAGCTTTTAAAAAAAAAAAGGTGAGAAGAATGGCATGGCTTAGACCGGAGCATATATCTGTAATGACCAGCAAGGCCAAATGAGTAAGAGACGTTCAATGGAGCAGAAACAAGTACACTTCCAGAGTATATAATCAGCATTGGAGAATAAAAGGAAAAACACCTCACGAATGAGAAAGCATTAACACAAGGGAAGTTGGAAGGATGACATAAAATAATCGTAGCTATAAGTGAAGTGAATGCAGACAATTCCCATGGACATCAAGGATTAAGAATAATTAAGTCTAATATCAAAATGTAGGAAACCCTGTGAAAGCTCTGATACGGGTGCTGCATCACAGCAGCATCGCAGGAAGCACCCCTGTCTTGTTATCATCTAACTGACTTGCTTAAGTTGGTTACAGTGAATGCATGAGTGCATCTGTCAAAATGAAGATGACTTTCCTACTGGGAAGTCTAAACAGGAAGAGAAAACAGGAAGAAGAGGAACAAAGGAAGCAGGATAATTTTAAGCACTAAAGATGATGAGAATTCAAGATGACAGCTGTAAACACCCAAGAATCGGCACTCTACTTGAATATTAATTTACATCTTATAATAGAATTAATTATTTTGCCCAAATTGTGATTCTGACTTGACTTTAAAGAGTCTGAAAATATCGTATGCAAACAAGTAAACATTAACAAAAGAATCTGATTTGACTTGCACTCATTTCATTTAGTAAGATATATACTGTAGAGATCTAATTTTATTGTCAAGGCACAAGTACTCATCAAGAAAGTGCAGTTTAGTATCTGCCAGAAGTGCAAATAGTAGTCTAAGTACACCAGTGCAAATCAGGTCACACAATTTAACATCTTTATTTGCAAGAAATGATTCTAAATGGCTAGTTAGCTAGAACGCAATATATCCCGCGGGGCTAAAGTCTGGACTAGGAGAGATATTTGTTTTCAAATGCATGTGGCTAGTCTAGCCCTAATTAGACATACAAAAAAAAAAAAGTTTGCATACCCTTAGGACAAAATGATTACGACACAGACACATAGTTTATGCTAACAGGACATTTTATGTGGTTCACAGACATTACTTTTTCTTTATTAGCTTATCACAAGTGAGTTAAGTGATCAGTGACTCTGTTAAATAGCATACCATAGCATGTTTGTCTCTAGAGTTTAAGTTTGGGCAGATGAAGACACAAAAAACACCAGGAAATCTTCAGGTGTCCTGTTTCAGGGAGCCATGGCCCACAGCAAAAAAATACATGTTAGCAAATAAAAACATCATGAATATGGAGACGTTTACTTAATATCTTGTTGTGATATTATTATAAATCAAAAACTTTACAATTCAGCCTGATTTTAGATCCCATTATTTATTTAAAGCTTTAATGTTCTTATTTGATTAACAGGTCATTTGACTTCTTTAAGATAGGTCTTTATTAATCCCCGGGGAAATTGTTTTTCCGGTGTCTATATATTTAAAAAGATACAAATGCAATAGGGAAAAAATAAAATAAATTAAAATAAAATACAATATAAACAGATATAAATAGAATAAAAATATATAGAAAAAACTATATATATATATATATATATAAGATATATAAGTACTAGATATATTTAAAATATATCTGTATTTAAAATATTTGAGTTACCATAACCATCTTGTCCTTTCGATCTTTCCCGTCAAGTTGAACAAGACACTTCCACCCACAGAACTCCCACTCACTGGATATTTTATGTTTTCTGTGTAAACTCCAGAGACTATTATGTGTGAAAATCCATTGAGATTTCTGAAATACTCAAACCAACTGTAGTTGGTAAAGTCACTGAGATCACATTTGCCCCTGTTCCGGTGGTTGATGTAAACACTGACTGAAGCTCTTCACTTTTTTTGCATTGTGTAGCGGTTATATTGTCAATTTCGTGAATAAAACAGACGCAGTGGGCTTGAGACTAGCTCTCAAAAAAGGTCTTTAAAACTCAAGATGGCTTAAGAGTACTTTATGTCATCTTCTCAAAAATAAGATTTACTCAATTAATACAAATTACTCTTTGATGACACCCTAAAGACGACTAATGTATTTACTTTAGTTTGAAACTTGAAATTAGTCCTGGAGATATCTGTGGTGTTAACATTTTCAGGGATTATTGAGTCTCCAATAGGACTTTAAGTTTATATGGTCTTGAAGACTTCCAGCAGTCATATATATGCCCACTGGGAAAGAACAGGTGTATCTACTAAAGTGGTCATGTCATGTCTAGAATGAAGAAATCTTTCCACACTCTTTTGAATATTTAGTATGACGCGGTAGCTTACACAGTAGCGTAAAGGGTTCGATTCCCACCTCAAGTCTGTTTGCATGGAGTTTGCATGTTGTCTCTCTCTGGTTGGTTTCCTCCGGGTGTTTTGGTTTCCTCCTACAGTGCAAACATTCAGATTAGGCTAATTTGTGTTCCTAAATTGCCCATAGTGTGTGTGTGTGTGTGTGTGTGTGCCATGTGATGGCTTGGCACCCTGTCCAGGGAGTGCCCGAAGTGTCATCTTTCTCTCTCTCTCCTTATTCTCTCTCTTTCTCTGTCTTTCAATGTTTATTTTATTTGTTCTTCGTTCTTTCTTTCTTTTTTTCTCTCTCTCTCTTTCCTTCTTTCTCTGTCTCTCTCTTTTATTCTATCTCTCTCTGTATTTCCTTCTTTCCTTCTCTCTCTCTCTCGTTCTCACTTTTTTCTCCCGCTCTCTCTCTCTTTCACACACACAAACACACACACACACACACACACACACACATATACACATACACTATACACACGAATACTACACACAAACATCACACAT
>JAQMYJ010000009.1:19612042-19634615 GCA_030014305.1 Clarias laeviceps
TCTGACAGCTCGCGAGCTTCGCGCGCGCGCACACACACACGCGCGCACGAGCCGCGGCGCTCAGCACTTGAGCGTTTCTTCTCCTCAGCTCCGCGACTGGCGCGCGCCGCTCAAATGCCACTTTATTCCGCCGTCATTAGCGCTGATAGCGACGCTCTCATGTCTCCGGCACGGACCGCGGGACGGATTTAGTACTGAGTCTGAATTTCAGTACAGTCGTTTAAAACGTTTATTTTTTTCCCCTCCTCGTCAGTATGGTTTCGCGGTGGAGTTGTGTCTCTGTTAAAACAACATGTCTTTTCTTTTTCGGCTTTGCTGTTATTACCGCGCAGGGGGCACCGAGCAACGAAGGTAGGAAGAATCTTTCACACGAATTCAGTGAATCTTATGTCATGTTGTTTGAGAGTCACGAAAAGACAAAAGTACATTAGTTGTGGATTTCTGGACTAGAGACGTTAGCCTGGTTTTAATTAAATGAATCTCTCTCTCTCTGTAGTCTATTAGTCTATTATCATCATCCATGTACCTGTTATAAGCAGCACTTATTCATTCTGCTTCTTTTGTTCTTCTTCATCTCATTGCTGTGATACAATGTTACAGTGATACGTTGTCAGTTACATTTTGTCTGGTTACATTTTGTCTGTGCTGTTTCTTCTTTCTTAAATTTGATTATAACGCACACACACATCATCATCATCATCATCATTAAAGAAGCGGTATGCAGACCCGTGTGAGAAAAGTTCCTCATGCCACCATCGTGTTGTGGTCCTCCCTATAGATCTGAACACACACACACACACACACACACACACTTAGGAACAAAAAATATGCAAGGTTAATATTCCATGATGTACCCAAAAGAGCACACCTGGGTAAAGAGCATGTAGGTTATGTTTTTACCTGGACATGTGCATACAATGGAATTAGAGTCTAATTATGTACCTGAATTCTCCTCAAAAGGCACACGATGTCCAGAATAAGATGTATATTAACGAAAAACAGATAAAGACAAGGAAAGGTTCAGTATTGTTTTGTTTTTTTTGTTTGTTTTTTGCAGAAGGTCCTTAAATTCCCACATATTTAGCCAGACGTCAGAACAAGCGCAGAGTTTTTGTTTTCTTTTTAGAGACTTTAAAGATTAACTCTGAGTAAACTGTGTAATCTATATTATCAGGATGCTATCAGCATGATACACCCCTCCCGTCCCACGCGCTTTCTTTTTCTTTCTCTTAAAGTGCTACACGTCCCAATATGCATTGCCATATATTGTTTTTCAACAGACTCGTAAACCTATGAGGTGTCTGAGACACGCACGATTACCGAGTGTAAAAAAACAATCCCCAATCAGAAAACCTGAGAATGAGAATGCCAACAAGTAAAAGAGTAGAATAAACAAATGTGTTAGAGTCCGCATTTTAATATCGCTGTATCACACACACACACACACACACACACACACACACACACACAGTGGGACTAAGATATAAAAACATGCCCCTCTCACTCACACAGAAACCTAGACTGTGACATAGACTGCTAATAAAAATCCTACCCCATATATACTGTATATATTTATATATAAATGTGTGTGCATGTATAAAAACATGCCCCTCTCACCCACACAGAAACCTAGACTGTTAATACAAATCCTACCCTATATATATATATAGGGTAGGATTTGTATTAACAGTCTAGGTTTCTGTGTGGGTGAGAGGGGCATGTTTTTATATCTTGGCTGAAACCTACAGTAAATCCAAAAATCCCCACAAGGGTAGGACTTTGTGACACTTGTGGGGACGTTTGGTTAATTTTTGGCTTATTTCAGTGGTTGTTGAGGTTGATGTTTGGGTTGCACTTACAAGTAGGTCTAATGTTTATTAGAGTTGCATTAATAATTCTTAGTGGAAGGTTCTCATCAGGATAGTAGGACCGTGTGTGTGTGTGTGTGTGTGTGTGTGTGTGTGTGTGAGAGAGAGAGTGCATCTAATGGCACGATCCCTGACAGTGGCAGACGAGGACAGCACTACTTATATTCCTGTAATAGATTTAATAATATCCCAGATGTTGTTAAATCTGCCGTATTCACAGCCATACATATATTTTTTTCTCATTGAATTAAGAACGTTCTGGAAAAGTCACGCTCTGTCTCCGTTCGGTTCATGTCGATCGCTTTGTTCCCAGGGCATCTAAGAGTGTTTTGTGCTTGCTCGTCTCTGTAGATAGATGAGTTACTACTTTATGTGAGTGCTCTGTGCCCCCCCCCTCTCTGTCTGTCTCTCTCTCTCTCTGTCTTTCGCTCTCTGTCTTTGATCCTACACACTTGATAATCCCATCAAAACATGTTGCATCAGACAACTCACTGACTTGATAGGTCAAAATTGTGAACGAAAACCCGACGTGTGATGTGCTGTTTGCAATTTGAGAACAAAATCTAAAATCCAGAGTGTGTACTGTATGTGTGTGAGTGTGTGTGCGTGTATATAAAATCATTTTATATACAAGCCTACATTCTGATAATTATTTTATATAAAATAAAGCCTAGAAATAAACGATTAGAATGGCCTTTAAAAAGGCCAGCAGGTGTGATGTCACTGACTTTGGATTGAGTTGGAAAAAGTGTGTCTGGGGGAAAAAAAAGTGTGTCTCCGAGGATAAAACAAAGGCGAAGAAGGAAAGTCATTCAGGTTTGTCAGCATGTAATACACACACTTACGCCTCTGCAAATCAGGATCAGTTTTCACATGGCACGAATCCACGTTCGTCATTTTTATCTCTGCATTTTTCAGCATTGCAGCATTTTAAACTGACTCAACACACAAAGCACAGGCGCTCACCATGCCAAGTGCCAGCCATTCCTGTTTAATTATAATTGATGTGCTCTAATTTGTCATTCAGTCCTAGTGCTTTCACGCTGTCATATAGAATATGTAAATTGTTCAGATGACTGCTTGGAGTGAGCATATGGATGGTGCATGACAGGTATGTGGAGTGCGTGATTGATTGCCGCTGACGGAGGCACAATGAATCGTAGAGCAGCGTGGGGGCACCAGACGGCTCCGTGCCTCCATCGGCACTCACAACAGCACGGCACACGAGGAAGGATAAAAGTCACCATTCCTTAACCCTGGCAGAATTTTAATATGTTGGCCAAACGCCGACCCGTGCTCTAATCTGACATGGCCATGAGTTTTTATTTCTGCTTTTCTAGGCAGGTCAGACCTTTTTTATTTTTTATTTTTTTTTAACTGTTTTGTCTTGGCTTCTTTGTTCGAACTTTTTTTTTTTTTTTTGCCTTTGAATTATAAAGAAGTTTTTCTTGTTAGGTCACGATCGCTGGCTCTATTCATCTTTTACATGATCGCCTGTGACACAATAGCACCTTTTTTATCATTCAGTTAAAGAACAATGTCAAGAAAGAGCAGACTGGACGTTTTTTTCCCCTTCTTTATTCGCCGTAGGACGGACATAACCTTAGAACATGATCTAGTTCAGCAGTTTATACTTTAGTCTTTTTTGTCCTAATTAGATTTACGGGATTCTCCCCAGGATATATTTCATCTTAAGTAGAACAATGTACACTGATATCTGTCATTCAAGTGGAACACATCTGAAACCCAGATTAATTGTCCCGAAGAGAAGGTGACACTGAAGTGAAGGAACGAGTCTTTTCCTATCAGACTCATGGCGAATGTGTACGATGTTTTTCCTGCGTCTAGTTCCGTTAATGAATTTCTGTAAAATTAAACCCGTCCCCTGATCCGGACCACCACCTGGAAAGTGACACATTCCTTTCACTGTCACTGTTATTTTCCAATATTAGCTAGGCGTTCATTTCTTTTTTATTGAGCTGTTGCGCGGTTTTATAATGCTGCCTGCTGTTGCCTGTAAATGATTTCACACATGCTAAATGGGGCTGCCACGTAACATCTGATTAAAGTCCAATTCACTGATGATCAGACAGACTGTAAAGGTCATGTAATTAACACTAGCCCTATTCATTTCGTAGAATCCTCCAGCTGTAGTCACAGCGTTGTGTTTCAAAGCTGATTTGAACATGACAAAGATTTATGTAGGCACATTTCTTCACACAGTGCACACACACACACACACACTACAAGTGATTGTGTCCTACTCAGCTGGAAAATAAGAATGAAACGAATGAGTGATGGAATGTTAATTTTAAGAAACCAATTTGAAAGTAACTGGATCTACATTGTCTTTGAAGTGATTTATAGTTTTTCTACAATATTTTGTATCACTGTGTACTCTGAAAGCCTGCGGTATCCTAATAACATACCTCTCTCTCTCTTTCTCTCTCTCTCTCTCTCTCTCTCTCACCCCTGTGTCCTGCTCTCCCACAGTGAACCTGCTGGACTCGCGCTCTATTATGGGTGACCTCGGATGGATAGCCTACCCGAAGAACGGGGTGAGTTATACACTGCCTCACTCCCGAACACTGCATTAAGATTGGGCCCAGGATAACATCTCAAGGTCTCACAATTCCCTTGAGTGTGGCAAAGATTCAAAGTGAAAAATAATAGAACACGAACACATCAGAGACATGGGGGAGAGAGAGAGATTTATTTTTCTTAAAGGGAAACTGACTAGTCTTTGTTCTAATTTCATAGAAAACTTGCGAATGTAATCAAAGCTGAATAATTACGGGAGGTTATATAGAGGAGTTTTAGAACTAATTAGATTTTGAAACCTGTGGAACAGTCATGTGAATAAAATGATAGCAAAATGAAGAGTACAAATTAATTGGGAAAAACATGTCACAGATTAGTTTTCTGTATAAAAGTAATCGAATTTCAGGAACTGTTTGACTGGAACACATTACGTTGCTACCAGACTAAAATACACACATGCAGCATGATGATAATTTTGGATATGTAGCTAGTTTTATTATTTAAAAAGATCTCAGCTTGTAAATGTATTTTTTTCAAATACCTCCATCTACGCAATGATGTGGCCGGGCCAGCGTTAGTGTTTCATAAAGTATTACGTCAAACACCTCATTAATAAGAATAAACATTAAGAGCTGGGTTTTGAGCAGCAGAAAATGCGAAATATGAAATATGGAAAAACACCAACCTGACCAAAACTTTCTTCACTCTTTAGAAAGCTCCATGTGTGCTGTGATGATGAGGTTTGGACAACTGCTTAGGAAAGTAAACGAGAACGAAGTATTATCCAAAATCTCTGTTCACAATGTGGTGAATTTAGGAGCATTACAGTGTAGTTCCTTTACACGAAGGTGTAATTATAAAATAAAATGTAATTAAATTCCAAGCATATTATGCAGTAAGACATTACAGGCTACAAAGTAAGAGCCTGGTCAACAGCCATGATAAACAGAGCCCTACCATGAACACATGCTAAGCGGGAATACGCAGGACGATGGTATGACGGCAGACTTTTCAAAAACACTGTATGAAAGATTTAAAAAAAAAAAAAACTTTGTGGCTTTTGTGTTTAGGTGAAAATGCAGTGTTGTTTTCAGGAATATCTGTATACTGTACATGTGGAAATCTACCAGATGAGAGCGTGTTATTTTCAGCTCTACAAGCCGTTCATGGTCAGCGAGTAACAGACAAGCTTTAATTCACAGTAAAACAAAGGACATCATCAACGCAACATCTGATCATAATGACATCACCATTTGCCCATATCCTGGTGCGATGGTACAGTTCATTAACAAAGCGTTGCATATGATTATGTATGGGGCCATCTGTTAGAGGACGCTCTCTCTATGTGTGTGTGTGTGTGTGTGTGTGTGTGTTTATATGTTTATTATATCCACTTACAGTCAGAATGCGTAGAAGAAAATTGCATGCCTAGACTCATACTTAAACACTACGTTACAAAAAGCCTCTTCCCCTTATGTTTAGATCACGTCTGTTTTTCGCTCAGATTAGCCACCGTCACGAGCATTGTGTATCGTCTGGGCGTCGTGTGAACGTTCACCCATCGCTGTATGCGCATGCAGCAGTAGCTGACCCTGGGGGTGCTCAGTGGCCTTTGTGTGTGTGCCAAGCCTGTAGTGGCTGTTGACAGTGTGCAGTCACGGCTCAATTCAGCTTCCCGTCGCGAAGTGAAGGGAGAACCCGAGCATTGTGTTACCTGCACCTGCAACAATGCAGCGCACAATAAGCTCTTACCTCTCCTGGCACACTTAGTGTGGAAATGAATATTTAGCTCGCAATACAAATATCCTCGACTGATATCAAGCTTGTGGCTCTGGGAGAGAAATAAATCTGTGCCAAATAAATGCCAGCTTCTTAAGTAACTCTTGGTGGTAAATGATACAAAGCTGTGCAGTCGAATTGTCTAATTTGTATTGTTATATCTGGAATAGAACTATATACATTATATATATACATATATGTATATATTACATTATATATTACATTATATACATATAATAAAAATGTAAATTTGGTGTGTCTGTACATTGAAGATATTTGTAAAAAAATATATTTGTGTTGACATAAGATGAGTAATAGAGCACATCAAGAATTTTTGTCTGTTTGTTTGTACACACATCACATAAAAACTACTGAACGAATCTTAATGGGGTTTCCACATGTGTATTTGGCTGAGCTTGAGGTAACATATAGGCTTAGTTTTATTGCAGTCGGCCCACGGGAAGACAAGATATGCTACTTTAAAATTTAAATGCTGTTATGGCATAAAAAAAAATCAACCTTGAAAAAAATCATTAGTTCATCTTATAATTCAACAGATGGCGCTGTACATTTTTCAGTACTTTTGAGTTTACGGTTGAAATCTACTTAATAAACGCGTTCTCGCACCTTCATTCCGCGCACTTCACGGTAACACGTAAAAATTTTAGTTCATTCCAAAATGAAATGAAATTCCATGAGAACAAAGTCGTGGGCACATCTAGTGTGTGTGTGTGTGTGTGTATATATATATATATATATATATATATATATATATATACATGCTATATGACCCGTAAACTACCAAGGTTAAAAAAACAATATATATTGTTTTTTTAACCTTGTTAGTTTATGGGTCATATTGCATATCACTTTTAATTAATTTTTAATTCTTGTTTTGCTAATCTTCCGTCTAACGCAAATAGTGGTTTTTCAGAAGCGTCTAGGACAAAAAATAAAAGAAGCAACACTGAACAGTTTCACCACAAACCTCCTCCACACCTCCAACAGCAATCAGAGCGAAAAACCTTGTTCCAGCCGGAAATGAATCATGAACGGATAAAAATGTATTTCTGCTTTATGTTGTCTTTAATGGATTGGGTGCTTGAAAGCTGGTCTGAGTAAAACTCAGGATGTACCGTGGTGAATTGTGTTTATTCATCTTAAAGGAGGGAACTGTAACATGTTAATAGTGTTAATGGTGCACTATAGATTTAGAAAATAAATATAAATATGAAGTAAGAGAGAGAAATTTAATGCCTATGATGAAGACTGAATGTAAGTTATAAAGCACATTACCAGTGACTGGTATTAGCTTAAAATATATTTAGACAAATATATAGACAGATGTTTGACTTCAATTTTATTTTAGTGTTATTTCCATGCTAGTGTATAATTGTCCTGCTTCTCAGCACTGTGTGTAACAAAATGTGGCAAAAAAAATTGCTGAACATGAATTTTGAAAAGCAGCTTTAGATCAACAAGAGCTTGTAGGCGGCTGATTTGTAATCACCTTTTATGTGCGTGATTACACTGTCTCTGGTATAATTAGGTCAAATGAGTGTGTAGCTCAGCAGCTGTTTGGAGAGACAGTCTGGCTCTGCTAAACGTCTTTCCTGCCTGCATTCAGCAGTGTTTATTGTGAGAGATTGTTGCTTTTTTTCCTTCCTGAAAGTCTAGCACCTATTCTGTTAAATGTGTTTGTTTTCAGCTCTTGCTCCTTTAACTGCCGTCAGAGCACCGGGTCAAAGAAGCGATTTACAGGAGATCAGCTAAATCCAGGCTTTGTGCTGGCTTGTAGCACCTTCAGTTTCAAATACTGCTCTTTTTTTTTTTTTTTGCCAGAAGACATTTATGTGACCCTTAGTAGAGGATCACTATTCCCTGGCTTCAACCTGCTTAGAAAGACTCGCTCACACCCACACACTCAGACAAACACACACACTTTCTTTTTATGTTGTAACCACAGGGAGTGAGTTTTGCCCATGCTCATCAGGTCTGTGTAGCTTCTCCTTTGCTAGGCCAGGCCTCGGTGACAGGGGTTAGCCAGGTGTCTCAGTAATGGTCATTGGGAAATGGGAGGTAATGACAGGTTATTGATTCAAAGTCAGCAGGTTGTGCGTGGAGGCTTGAGTGCTTTCGCTCCCTCTCGCTCTCTGCATGGTGCAGCTCTTACACTGAGGGAAAAAGGACCAATGCCAGCAGAGTTTGAAGTGCTTGGGTAAATTTGTGCTTAAGGCACACAAGAGCTCACACAGGGAGAATTGACGTTTCGCAGGGAAAAAAGCAGTTGCAAATAAGCAGTGTGGGTTAGTGGAGGTGAGGGAACAGAGAGAGCGCCTCAGCAGGAGACTCGCTAGAAAGGAGGTCTGGGGATTTAGAAGAGTCGAGAGCAGGGGATGATGATGATTCAGACACATTTATTTATTTTTTTAATCGTGCCTGGAGTGCTGGAGTGCCTCTGCGCTCGCCAACTTTACTAAAGGCAGATTGGCTGTAAGTGATAGCCATTCTCACGTGAAAGTACAATAAGGCGCTTTCAAGCCTGGACACTCCACATGTTTCCTTTTTGCTCATGCAAAGGAAGGGTATAATGCGAAATTTGAATTTACATAATTTTTTTTGTTTAACTTTTAATGTTTTAGTGTTCTTAGTGATTTATATTCATGAGCTCAAAATATTACTTACTGTGCACGTTTCTTATTCCTGTTTTGTATTAATTTTTGCTCATTTTCAATGAAGGGTGCCAATGCTGTTGGCGGCACTAGAATATTTAAAGGGGGAGAAAATTGTTGAGAAGGCTCTCGAGTGGCGCAACAAAGAATCGATTGTGAGTTTTAATCCCAACAACAATCCCAACAGCCATTCGTAATTGAGAGCAGAGAGAACAAAAGAGAAAACAAAATTGGCCAGCTCTCTGGGAGGGATGCATAGCATACTGTCTCCACCATCAATTACAGCGACGCTGGCCAATTATGGGCATCTGTGAGTTCATGTATGCGGAAGAAGGCAGATGGCACTTTCCTCCGAGTGCTTATCCTGCCCGGAGACACAGCACCGGAGAGAAGACTTCTGGGACCAAACCAATTCGTGTGTGAAGGAAGACGAAGAAATAAAGGAGACTCAGACTTGCACCCTTCAGTGTTATCACTAAAGCTTCCTCAGCAGTTTTGACCAGGATTCTCAATTTCTATTTAGGCTTTTGTCCTGTTTGCATTGTAATCAGAACAGTTTTGTCTGTTGCAGACTTGTGTGATCTTCCTCCGTAGCTGGTCAGCTTAACAGTGTTCAGTGTTGCAGTGGCTCTTAGTGTCTGCATATCATGACCTAGCTAACAGAAGCACATTATGGAAATATGAAAGGATCCTATTTGCTGTGGTTCAGTGAGATTTTTATAAGCGTGCCCCCCATACCATCACCCCTTCTGCTTGGTGCATTAACGCAACCCATCTGAAAGGACTCCTGTGTTTATTAGTGGAATATAATCATTTATGGCTGAGTGAGCTTCAAACCATGTTATGTGGACATTTGGCTGCCTGGAATGAAATGGAAATTTGCCGTGAACAGAGCTTGGAAAAAAAGGGTGCTGCTAATGTGTTTTCTGAACCACATTTATGGTCCACCTTGACAGGGGGAAATGTGGTTAGACTATAAGTGGAGTAATAGATGATACAGTTGGAGCGTCAATGAAAAACAGCCAGGGTAATGTGTCAATGCTGCCATTATGGGGTCACCTATGGAGATGCGTTTTAAAGCTGGAATCTTTTTTTTTTTTTTATCTAATTTTTTTTTTTCCCCTGTAAATGACTTTGCTTTTGTGTCACTATTGTATTTACACACCAGACAGAACCACAGTAGAGCTGTGGTATTGTGCTGAACTGCACATGTTCTTTGTAGGAATTGTGCTGTTCAGGTACTTTGCAAATCCCCAATGCAAAGGAAGTCAAGGTAAATGGATGTTTTTTTTTTTTTTTTTTTCTGCAGAAATGATGGCACTGGGATACTCCTGAGACCAGCATGAATACTCATACTCATGCGATCAGTATGAAAAGTTCAGAGCCTGGAGCTCTGCTCTTTTCATGCAGCTCTGGTAACACACTCCCAATGCAATTAGCTCAGTTAAGCCTCGAGCTAGGGCCACCGCTTGGCACATGTGGTCAGGAGGGCTCGTCTGACTGGAATTGAAGCGCAGAAGTAGTCGCTGGTTCTGAATGAGATAACTCGTAGTCTGGCTAACAATGAGCTTTGTAGCCGCTGAGTAACACACCTGCTGTGATCCCTTGTTTTCAGTTTCTGCTTCCTCAGGGACCAAAATAGTTGTGTGACATGAATGAATCATCGGTGCTACGTTTGCACTGCTCTTGCGTCGGACCTTTCAGCCAGACTTCTGCATGTTTCTGTGAGTGTCATCTCGGTCCGGTGGTAATGTGATGCCTCAGGAGGATCACGGTGGTCATTGATTGCAGTTTTAAAGAACACCAAGCCCTGTTTGGGCCCTTGGGCTACATTTAAGAGGTCCTGCCTTGTTAACTGCAGTGTTATACAGTAGTTTTCCGGACTGGGTATTACAGGTAGCGTTGTTTTTTCAATCTCTCAGCTGTCTGATGTATTGTTAGGAGTGCTTTCTGGTCGTGATATCCGTACAGAATAAAAGAGTAATAGCTTTGTTGTCTTCAACAGTGTTATGGTTGAATGGAAACTGATGCATCTACAGTATATGTGATTCTTACTGCAGCAACACATTTCATAAATCATGCAGATGCTTACACACTATGAATTTATTGACAAAAATGTATTTACCTAATCCCCGAAAAATACCGTCTATCATTTCAGCAGAATTTAATTACATTTTCTCTGTCTTTTTGCCAGTGGGAAGAAATCGGAGAGGTGGATGAGAACTATGCTCCAATTCACACGTATCAGGTGTGCAGAGTGATGGAGCACAACCAGAACAACTGGCTTCAGACGAGCTGGATCCCAAACGAAGGCGCTCAGCGAGTGTTCGTGGAGCTCAAGTTCACCCTGAGGGACTGTAACAGCTTGCCCGGCGGCTTAGGCACCTGCAAAGAGACTTTCAACGTCTACTACTACGAGTCGAACGACGACGAGGACAGGAACATCCGCGAAAGCCAGTACACTAAAATCGACACCATCGCGGCTGACGAGAGCTTCACTGAGCTGGATCTGGGTGACCGAGTGATGAAACTCAACACCGAAGTAAGAGATGTCGGGCCTCTCACTAAGAAAGGCTTCTACCTGGCCTTCCAAGACCTGGGAGCCTGCATCGCGCTGGTGTCTGTACGGGTCTTTTACAAAAAGTGTCCCAGCGTGGTGAAGAACCTGGCCGTCTTCCCAGATACCATCACCGGGTCCGACTCTTCTCAGCTTCTGGAAGTGTCCGGGACCTGCGTCAATAACTCGGTGGCCGAGGAACTTCCCAGAATGCACTGCAGCGCCGAGGGGGAGTGGCTGGTGCCCATTGGGAGGTGCATGTGCCAAGCAGGCCACGAGGAAGTTAATGGTTCCTGTCAAGGTTGGTGAACATCTTCATTATTATGCAAATGCAGGCTGGCAAATGGCACCGCACGTTCAACGTTCCTCCTTGAACCAAGCCTATGAATGTCACGGACATTGAAGAGTGTTCACGCCTTCGCGTAGCTGGGGAGTGCGGTGACATTCAGCTCGGATTCTTAACACGATCCCGGTTTAGTTGTACGCCATCGATTTATAGGTCATTGAAAGAAAAAAGATTTATGTAGGACATTTGAAGAGGAGTAGTGTTGTGAATATTGCCAGTCTTATTAGAAACACTTTGCATGGCTCAGTGGTTGAAAGGAATGATTAGATGAGAAAGGGAAGAGGTGTGTGTGTGTGTGTGTGTTTGTGTGTGAAGGGTCTAACAGCTGGCGGAGGGTGCAGTGACTCCTGCAATGAATCATAGAATCTGGACAGCACAATAGCCCAGACCTCACAGCACCCTGCTTTGTTTCAAGCTGGATTTGCCATTACGGTGAACAAAAGGCATCACGGGGACAGTTACTCGGATCAGGACTCTTCGCTGAAATCATGAATTCTGTATACATAGATGTTAGTCTGTGCTGGCTGATGGAAAAGGCATTGACCCAGTTTAAGTCATTATTTTTAGAAATGCTTACTCCGTTCCCGCCTCGAGCTAGACAGTTGAGCAAAGACAGTTTGTGTCAGTCTGTTTCGCAGTCATGAGTATTTGCTTCCTGATTTCCGTGTGTACGCAGAAGATTCTAGTAGTTTTACTAAAACAGGCATCTTTTGACCCGTGTGTTGACAGAACAACCGCAGACGTTACTTTCCCCGTACTGAAGAAGTGTCATCATTGATTGAGTCATACTCTCTGAAGCGCTTGCAGCAACCTCTCCCCGCTCTTTTCGCTGCTGTTTTTCCTATTTGTAGAGACGCTCCTCTGTGAGATACCATCCTACCTTGTATATATATTTTTATTTTTTTCATAGACATTTCCTACAACGGAAAACTCAACTTTGTTTTCCCCACGTCCGTGTCTGGAGTCGATAAATACAGTACATCCTCATTTCGGTTTCTATGGCAACTGGAGACTTCTCCTCAGTCTTTGACATTCAGAGATATAAAATTTTTACACTTTCCCCCAATGTGAGCCAGACACACTGCAGGAGGAGGATGAAAGCCGGCTTTAGAGTTTTCACAGCTGATGAGCATGTTGCGCCTTTTCTCATCATTCCTTAGACGTGAACGACACCGTGCAGGAAACGGGCGACGGTAATTCTTGGGAGCAAATCCGGTTGTTATGGCATACAAAGTAGTTCCCTGTGTATTTATCCGTACTGTGTCTCGTGCCTGCAGTAATTCAGCAGTGCCCTTAATTCAGCCCCTTCCTCGAGCCACTCATAGATTATCAGTGCTGGCTGCTCAGTGTGCCGTGTGATGATGGAATCCCAGCAATTCACTTCTCCCCTCCACACACACACACACACACACATACACACAGAGCCATCCAGCCATCTCTCTCTCTCTCCTGCAGATACTGTCTCTCCTTTGCTCTCACTCCTGTTCTGCAGGCATTTAATCATTTATCCTCCAGTGCGACATCAGGTGCTTCTCTCTTTCCTACGAGCCACACTGGTGATCAGCCTTCCCCGAAGCCCCCCACCCGGAGCTGGAGGCTATAATGATGGCTGGGACTGAGGGATAGAGAGGGATAGCAGAACAGAGGAGAAGAGAGAAGAGAAGCCATGGTTACACGCTCCAGCGGTGGAGGAGGGCAATGTGTCCTGTGAACGATACGGGCCTTTCCTCTTCTGTCCCTATCCCTCGTTTCCCTGCTTTCCACAGATTGCTCCTTTTGTCTGGCTCCCGAGTTGGTGCTTTGCGATAAGACTTTTTTTTTTTTTCTTCTTTTTTCTCCCTCTCCTTTTTTTCTTCTGGAGCACGGTGTGATATTTCTGTGTGAATTAATTTCCATTGAGCCGTCCTAAGGGAACGCCCATCGGCCCTGCGCTGGAAGCTGCGGCTTTTTGCGCGGTTGCCCAGGTCACGTGCAGACAAGGCAGCAATGCGTTGAAAATGAATTTTGCCCAATCGTGTGTGGGATGGCCCCCCGTTCAGCAGGCACGAAGCAAGAGAGCGTTGCAATCCGTTCCTAATGAGACAAACAAGCAGAAGGAGTATACACAGCGTCACTCCTTATTCACAGGATTGTTGCACGCAATTACAAAATGAGTGTAAACACAAGAGCGGAATCCACCAGAGATGCACAAGAGAAGGAGCCACATGCTCTTCAGGGAGACATCCTGATATCATCCGGCTTGTCACTTGAACAAGAGCAATTTAACTAGATTGAGAAAGGAAATCGTGACGGTTTAAATTGTGTATAGTAACAGAAGGTCCAAAGGGATGTAAAGGGTGTACATATTTAGATTCCGCTCATACCCCTGGCCTGTCTGATTAACAAAACCCGTGTCTTATTCGTCTAAGCTCAGTCAGTACCTGATAGTTACGGTACGGTCTCGACAGCTCGGGGAATACGCTTAGTTGTAGCATAAAAAATTAACCTCCAAAATACGAACACCCAGAAATGTCATTTTCACAGCTCGGCTCTTTTTTATGTGCCTGTCTGATTTGGATGATGGACTACCACGGGCCGCTGATGGATGAAGACGTGACTTCTCTTTGGTGTAGTGTTCCGTTTTATGCCCTTACAAGAATATAGGTCACATTTCCACTGAGTGGCCAACTCACACTCCCAGGGGTCCTTCTCTGAGCACAAGTGAAAGCTCTCTGTTTATGGACTAACAAATCTGACGCCATCCACAGACACTTTATATCCAGAACACAGGAACAGAGGTCACTGAGCCATTTTTGAAGACTATTTCTTAACGTATTTGTACTTTAATTGCTGGACCTGTTATGGCTAAAGTAGGATAGACTAAGACACAAATGTGATTTTAAACAGACACTCATGAATAATTCAACACTTCCGTGATGCAGTCAAAGCTGGACACCTAAAAGTAGTGTAGTAGTGGTTAACACTGTGACCTCGAGGGTTTAATTCCCACCTTCAGGACTGTGTGCTGAAGTTTTCCTGTTCCCCCCTGCTTGGTGGGTTTTCTCAGCTTACTCCAGTTTCCTTCCACAGTCTAAAGACATGAAAGGGTAGACTAATTGCCGTTTATAAATTGCCCGTAGTGTGTGTGGGTGTTTGTGACACACCCTTCAGGGTTTACCCCAGCTTGTGCCCCGAGTCTCCTGGAATAGGATTCAGCCTTCCTGCGTCCCTGTCCAGGATAAGCACTATAGAGAATTAGTGAGAGATACAAGTCTTATAAATAAAACATCACATTAGTGTGTTATTTTAAGCAAGAAATAACAAAAGCTAGGTAGCATAGTGGCGTAGTGGTTAGCATTGAGGCCTCGCACCTCCACGATTGAGGGTTTTATTCCTGCCTATGGGCTGTGTGATGTTCTCCTTGAACTTGGTGGGTTTCCTTCAGGTACTTTGGTTTCTTCCCACAGTCAATCAGGTTACAGGTTCAATCCGCAGCATCAACAAGTTGCCACTATTGAGCCCTTAACTCTTAAGACAACACACAGATGCACTGTATCTTAATTTTATTCTTTAAAAACCAAAACAGTACTGCGCTTTTGATTAGAATTTCCTATTTTTTTTTTTGTTCAAAAACATTTTGTTGCATCTCGTTTAATTTCCACTTTCAAAACCAATGGATACCATAAATATTTACCATTTATTTTATTTCATCTTACCAATGACTTTTTAGTGCTGTGTGCAAGCAAGTTTATAAAGTTTACTATAAAATATTAAGGGTAAAAACAAATGTCACAGGGCTTCAGACAAACATAAATCATGAACAGCCAAATAAAATGGTTAGGAGCCAAAATCTAACCTTTTTTCATAATTTAAGCAGGTGAACCTATGTAGCTACGCTGACACAAACTGGAGCTGTGGGTAAAAACAAAAATGTAGTTAGCTTTGCTTTGCTAGCATTATCTGGTAATCATGACTGAATGGGCAACTGCAGATAAGAACTTGTGCTGGGCAGCAGACGCATGAGAAGAGAAGCTAAGAGCATGACAGCAAAATTGTGTTGCTACAACAGGATTAAAGATCACTGAATGCGTTTAACGTTTCTTTGTGATGGACGGTCACAATTGGCCGTTGTCCATCCATCCATCCATCCATCCATCCATCTTCAACCGCTTACCAATGATTTGGTTGTCCAGATGCATAACAGATGCATTATTGTTATTATTATTATTATTATTATTAGCCTTGTTGTCTGTCATTCAGTATGTAACATCAAGTTGACGGCATTTAGTTAATAGTACAGTATGCAAATTATTTGACCTGATCTTATTTTTCTTGCTTCTGCCAGTATTACCTGCATATTCTTTATTCTCGAGTTAAAATCATCTTACAAAGACGATCACATTTAAACAGACAGTAGCTACCTATTGAATTTATGAATAAATTTTACATCCTTCTTATTCTGTGAAGTATCTGGACCCAAACTTCATGCGCGTTGGCTGGAGACGAAATTTAAACCCCAACCCTGGAGGTGTGAGGTAACGGTGCTAGCTGCTGAGACACCGTGTCCTGTCCGTACTAAATGAAAGCATTTATTTATTTTTCTGCTTGGTGAACTTAGCTTGGAATACAGATTCCTGCAGCACAATGGGACAAATGTTTTTCATTTGCAAATGTGTGCAATGCTACTTAGTGCAGGCAGACTACGTGACTAAAGGGAAAGGATGTCGTATGCAGAGAATGAAAATGCCAGCTCACTGAGAGGGACAGTGATGTGCTGAGTGAACTGCCAGACTGATTTTTTTTTACAGTATGACAGATAGAGAAGGGAAACATAAACATGGGAGGGGGGATAACGGATATACCCTTGCTTGTTTGGATACATTAAAACGAGGATGTCCTGAAAGAACCGGATCCTCCATGATCTCTAGTATTTTCATAACTGTCATTTGTTACTGGAGGAAATGTCAAACTGGATCTAGTCCCTCACCACACACTTTCACTTGCCAAAGGAAGACACGACAGAGATGTCAGAAAGCTCTCCCACCCTGTAGCACAGAGACACGTGCACTCTTTCTTTATCACAAGATAGGAAAAATAAATTTGCCGTCAGTTTATCTGACTAAAGTCGAACTAAAGTAAAGCAGCAGAGGATAATCAGGACGTTTGGAGTAATATAAGAACAGGAGCCGTGCGTGGATGGCAGTTCCTCTGCGAGGAGAAAAGGGGGAGTGTCTGCTACTCTAGTCACTGTTTGACACTTTCTCAGAGGGCTGATCTAATCAGGGCTGCGGTGTCGGATGTTACGAGGTCATTTGTAAGCAGTTGTCGTAGACTAAGCGTGTGCGTGTGATGTGCTGGTGTTCACAGCAGCGTCGGAGACTGCAGTGCGGAGATGTGGATCTTAAAGGGAAATATTGGGGCATCGTTAAGTGATAGCATTATACAGTCGCTTGACTTGTAAGTTCGCCTGCTTAGCTAGGAGAAGAAATTATTATTTTTCGCACAGTTTAATCGTTTCTGTGCAAAAACATCTTTTTGCTGTAAAAGACACAATTTCAGAAGCACAAAGCTGTACAAAGCTGTGTTTCCTTTCTGTATTATGTAAGGCTGACACTAACTGCATGCTGATTAACGCTGCACCTCAGTGCCTCTGCCTGCATAGTGCAGGCGCATTCGTCTTATTTTTCACTCAACGGCACTAAATCCACTCCTCAGAGAACCAGCCTGAGCGCTTCCACAACTAATAAAGTTGTTAGCGGTTCTGATTATGAGCAATTCACTTATTAATCCATTTAATCTCCTGTACACTCTTTTGTTTTTTCGTTTTTTCTTTAATAAAATTTTTTCTTTGTTTGTTTTGGAATATCATGCAACAGTATCAGGAAGAGGGTTCTGAACTGCTTTGAAGTTTTATCTCTTTTCTTTTAGATGTTTTACTATTTAGGATGAAAATCTCTTTGATAAGCCTGTTTTAAAAGAGAAAAAAATATATCAAAGCAAATAAGGTGTTTAATTTAGATTTTTCAGCACATAGTGTGCATTAAGTGGATTATTTTAATAACACATATGCAACATTAACTCATTTTTGATATGAAAGTCTAATGAAGGATTATGATTTTGTTTTTACAAATACATATAAAAAAAAAATTTCTATTAGCCAAATATTTAATCACTATTATCCTGTTTCAGTCATGTTCACAAATTCAAATAATTGAAAGCAAGAAATTCTAAAAAAACTTATTTGTATAACAATAGTCATTGTTGCAAAGCAGCTTTACAGAATCAAAAGAAAATTAGGCAAATGAGTATGACGTGTGAGAAAATATGTATAAATCAAAATAATAAATCTAACTTGGAAGTAAGTGTATTTGTAAGCAATAAGCCCAAGTCGAATCTTTATATTTAAACAAGGAATATATGATTCCTTTATTAGTTTAAGCACCATTGTGCTTTAGTGTCTCACTCTTCCTGAGACATTCTTAGAGGTAATCTAAAATAATATTTTATGCTTCAGTCTGTTGAATGTATTGTTTGATACACAGAGCCTTGTATAGAAATTAATATGGTGTAATATGATACAATATGATACGCCACATAGACCATATCAGTTAAACTTTTCCCTAAAGTGACAGACAGCTTTCACTATATATAATTTAACTAGCATTAAAAGTCAATGCGTCTTATCATCTGCCTCATGGGTATAAAGGTTAATAACTTCCCATTTTCATTTTGAACAATTCTTTCAGTTCACAGGTCAATTATTAGGGAAGTATTTTTTTTATCTTCTTGCTTTCTTTTCTCCTCATAACCATAAAGAATAAAAAATTGCATAGTAGAAAGGAAAGAGGAGTATTGAGAAGCATCTGGGCATTGCTCATGTTAGACACTGAGATGGTGCCAGGATCCTTGTGCTGAGTGTATTAGCAGATTTCCAGCTACATGTCATTGATTTAATGGAATTCAGATAGCAGATTTGCCGTTGCCAAGTATCAGGCTCGGCCCGCCCCGCTATTCAAACAGTGCGCTGAGGGAAAATAAATAATTCTAGCTCCAACAATGGCAAAGCACAAAGACCAACACTGGATGCTGCCAATCACGCGGTTGCACATTGCCACTTGTGTGCTTTTGTTTTTGGGTGAGTTTACATGAGGGAAACTAAACATAGAAAGAGGATGTTTGTCTTTTTATTGGTTGAAAAAAAAAAAAAAACAGAATATTTTCTTGCCATAGTTCATGTTACTGTCTGTATCTATGTATTATCGGTATTCATAAAAAGACCAAATCTTCTGCCGCTTCCCTTGATTTGATTAATAATTTAAATTTCTCATGATATGCGATAGGTTGATTTCTTTCCAGTGTTATAGATACGTCCATTGAAAGGCATCTGTATAAAGAGCGCTTGCTGTTTGTTCTCCTAATTCAGTACAACCAGATTCCTCATCTAATTAGCACCCAATTGATTTGTCAGAGCATTTATGTGGCTGTTTCATTAGCAATGCTTTTTCTCACTGATTGGTTTCTTTAACTCGCTGCACTTCAGTTTCCCATTTGAGCCCCATGGTTTCAATTATCGGACATCTCTGCCATGTTTGAAGTTGTTTCTAGTAAATTCAGTAAAGTCGTATCAGTCGATGTATTTCAATCCAAACGGTCGTCCATTAGAGGGAGCGCATATGAAGCTTCTCGCCAGCTTGTTAATTGTCAGGCCCACCACTGTTAGCTGCATATTAATGAGGGATTAGCCTTTGTGCAGCACATTATGAGCTCCCCCTCCACCGTGACATTGAAGAGACATCATGCCACAGGTAGCAGCAGGAGGGGTCGGCTTCGCATCCTCAAGCAGCCGTCCCAGGCGAGCGTGACAAAAGCAGTTCACAAGGCTGAGATGAAAAGATATTTGATTTACAGCTCACTGTGATGATAAACATGATGGTGGGTAAGAGCTAAAATGTTGGAGTTGTAGAGTTTTTGCAGTGGATGCTATTTAAAGATTGTCTGTAGGTTGCGCGAAAGTCTGTAGAGCCTTAGGTACACAGAACAAGCAGATTTAATGTCCAGGGGATTACATTTTTATTAGTAGTCACCTTAACCTCTAAAAATTAAACTTCTTATTGTAATCTTTACTAAACAAAAATTTCTAATGGTGTGTATTTTATTAGTTTTAACTGTTGTGTGATGCATTTCGATGTAGGCTATTTCTTACCTTGCAGTTTCATATTGAGAAAAAACAAATAGATGTTTGCCAGACAGGAGTATCATCTTGTATATGAGATGTGATAAAAGAACACCAGAACCAATAACTCAATATTTGGACAACGACTTCTTGACTTTCTTGCCAAAGGTGTAAACATGATATACTTTATTAGAATATCTGTTCAGAAAAGAATAAAAAAGATAGTCATATCTTCATTCCCCTTAGACTCTTTTAATGTGCGTATGTTATGATATTATGACAGCGTCCACTTTATGTCCCATCACTTTGGTTTCCAGGTGACTGGGCAGCAAATTGGAACTTTGATTTGCCCTGTGCGTTAGGCCTAGATAATGTCCATGCATGTAAAGATTGTATAAAACTTATTTGGCAGTTATGTAAAGGTTGTGTAGAAGGTGTCTGGAGGTTGTATAAGATTACCTATATGCCTTTACGTGCAGGTTGTAGGTTAATACCTTACTTCTGGTTAAAATTATGAATATAAATAATAACAGAAACATCATCAGTCTGATATACTAGCAAAAAATGGTGATTACATTTAAAGGTCCCATATTTTATTTATTAAGTTAACATAGATCTCGGAGGTCTTCAAAATGTATCTGTTATTGCTCCAGCTGAAATACCCCTTCAGATTTCTACACTTCACAATCCCTCTCAGTTTCTCTCCTTTTCCAAACGTTTCTGTGTCTATGTGAACGAGCTACTGCTGAGCCACACCCCCTCTAGTGTACAACAAAGTGAAACTTGAACAATAGGTCGCCTTTTATGGAAGCATGACAAACAGAAAGTTAATCTTTTTAACTAGTTAGAAAAAAAAAAAAAAATGGAAATATCTATATAGACTTTTTCTAGTGGTTATTCTTTTTTAACAGAGTTTAACTGTGAAGAAAAAAAAGCATTATTAGATGATTATCAATATCACCTGATACTTATGGGTTTAGTATTCATATCAGTATTGGAAAAGAAAAGTGCTGTCTCTTAAGATGATATTTTCTTTCAATATGAAAAAAGGTTTAAAAATAATTTTTGTTTTATTTTTTTTTAAAAATAATTGCAAATTGTTTTGCGAAATAAATTAACTTCATCTGCCAGGTGTTAATGTGTGCAGTTCTCCAGGGAGAAACAGGACGACTTGAAGATACTGTGGGTGAGATTTAAAAAGTGTTGATTTTAGTCCACGCATATGCTCAGAATTAAACAGCCACTACGTTTATATGATTCGTATTGTGCAGTCAGATATGCAGAAACATTAGTGTGTGTGTGGCTGCAGCGTATTGTGTATTGTGTATCAGAATGGTTTTGAATACTCATATGCAGCCTTATATTGGTAAAGAAAATGAAAAAGAAAAAGTACACAATCAAACACTGACTTATGTTGGAGCAGTGTAAAGGAATGATTTAGAGGAAATATATTTTATTCCTATACATTAATCCAACAGCCAAAGAATATGAGACAGCAAACACAAACAAACTGACACTTGACACACCCACACAGAGATGAATATTAAATTTTGTCCGTGTGTGTGTGTTTGTGTGTATATTGTTTTGTATTGTATACTTGTTTGCTCAGTTGCCTATGTGTAGTATAAATTATATTTTATAATTACTTAAAAAACCCTAACAAATGGAGTCAGATGAGCTGAGATAAAGTCCAGCAGATGAGTTTCTGTGTACGTTAAGTAGCAGCAGACCTGCTAATCCTTTTTGCATAGGATCCCCATTTTACACTGAAATATGCTGCTGAGTTATAGCTAATACACAAGAAAGCAGTTTTTTTCCCTAGTGAAAAAAATGTCAGATGAGCTGCTCCTTCTTCCACAATATAACATTAGTTTGGATTGGGAAAAACATTGAAATTCAGTGTATTGCAATATGAAACATCATGATCCAGTATGTATTGCTTGGTCTCGCGATGTGTATTGTGTCGTCTCCTTACTTCAGCAACCTTTTATTCTTTTCTTTTTTTTTAAGTTAGCAGTGTTCTGACGAGAGGGAGAAAAAGGATACTCCCACGAATTTTTTTTAGCAAAAGAGAAAAAAAGGCCAAATATTTTGACAGGAAGATTGAATTGGCCTGTATGTGTATCTTTGTCACTCTGTGTCAACTTGAATAGGATCACCTGTACCCCTGCTCATTCATGCAGTTATTCAATAAGCCAATCGTTTGGCAGTAATGAAATGCATAAAATCATGTCAGCGTTTCCCACAGGTCTGAAATATACATGTGGTGGTAGCCAGCGGAACGCCGGGCATCACCTGCTGGCACAAAATTCGTCTACTGCATACAACACACAACAGATCCATGTGACATTTAAAACAATATTTAGAATTATTTAATATTTCTATTAATTTCACATTTCAGAGATCCATCCTGCCAATCTTGCTCTAAATCTACCAATATGGTTAGAATAAGGCAAAGTAAAAAAAAAAAATTAAGAACCAAACAGTCTACAAAGTGTAGAAAGATGACAGGGTTTGTCAGAGCACGTAGCCTCTAAAAAACAGATTTTTTTCCCCCCTTTTTTTGCACTACTATGTTTTAATATATATATATACACTACCGTTCAAAAGTTTGGGGTCACTTGCAAATTTCTTTGTTTTTGTTTAGTGATTTATTTT
>JAQMYJ010000009.1:19634983-19658831 GCA_030014305.1 Clarias laeviceps
GCCAAGTTGTAGTGCGGACTGGGTATTCCGCTGTGGCGACCCCTTGTTGGGAGCAGCCGAAAGACCAACAACAACAATATTTTTGTGATGTTATTCCCATATTCTGGTAGCAGTAAAAATTACTCATATTAAATGTAATGACATATTAGAAAACCCAAATGCACAGTTTAATGTCTGAAGCCTTTACCATTGATGCACGTCAACAGAACTCCTGTATAAGCAGTTGCCTCTCAGTACACCGCTCTATATACTCTATATGTGGGAAACACTGACTGTACACTGATCAGCATAATATTGTGTAGGCGGTCCCCCCTTGAGCTGCCAGAGCAGCCCTGAACCTTTTAAGACACTGTCTCCACAGGACTGCTGAAGGTGTGCTGTGGTATCCGGCGCTAAGACATTAGCATCAGCTCCTTAAAGCTCTGTAAGTTGTTAGTAGGGACCTTCACAGATTTTGTCCAGCACATCCCACAAATGCTCTATTGGATTTAGATCTGAGAAATTTGGAGGCTAATGCAGCTCCGTAAGCAGCAAGTTGTGATGCACTGTCTGTTCTGACACCTTTCTATCATAGCCAACATTTAGTGTTTCAGCAATGTGTGCTACAGTAGCTCTTCTGTGGGAGCGGACCAGACAGGCGATTCTTCGGCTTAAATCCTTACACTTGACCATTTTCCTTCTTCAACAAAATGTCAAGACCTTGAGAACTGAGTGTTTACATACCGCCTTACATATCCCACCCCTGGACAGGTGCTACTGTAAAGAGGTAATCGAGGCTATTCACTTCACTTGTCAGTGGGTTTATCGTTATACTGTAGCTGATTGGTGTAGATACAGCACAAAAAGCCCCATCAAACAAAAGGAGGAAAAATGTGATCTTAATGATTTTGACTGTTCAGTGGTCTTTGGTGCCAGACAGTCTAGTTTAAGCACTTTAGAAATCCTATGGGATTTTCTGTTTTAACACACAATTTCCCAATAATTAAAACTTTAAACAGAATGATGTAAAAAAACAAACAGACTGAAAATGCCCAGTGTGATGCAGTTCTACAGGCAGAAATGCCTTATTGATGGGAATGGTGCGAGAAGAATGGCCAGTCTTGTCCAGACTAAACCGGACAGTTGGAAATTGGAAAATGTTGTCTGGGCTTTATCTAATCTTCAGCTGTCCAAATTCAGCGAACCTGTGTCCATTGTAGCATCGGATTCATGTCCTTGGCTGACAGGGGTTGAACTCGATGTGGTCTTCTAATGTTGTAGCCCATCCATCCAAAGATTGTGCATTCTGAGATGACTTTCTGCCCCTTTCTGAAATGTAAATTATTCGACAAGTGATGATAATTAGAAAGTTCAGATTAAAAAAGTAGGTTGTCCTCCCGTACCTGACAGTGCAGACGTGTAATAAGCGTGGAGTCATGACCATCATCATAGAGACTGTAGCGCCTGTACAGTATATATGCGGTATTATACAGTAGTACTCACCAGACCCATGTGGAAAAGACAGTTTAGACTTTACTGACTGAGCTGGTCTAGGGTGTGGTTTGGTCTAAGGCGGACAGTATTATGTTGTTAACTAGCTTTAAAGCATCCTGGAGGTTAATGCTACTGCATCTCATTTTTAATCATCAGTCGTGTATGGATGATTTTGATTGTTTGCGTTTACTTGTGACTCGTTTTTTTTTTTTTGTGTGTGTTGTTCTTATTATGCATGGAGAAAGCAAATCAGCACACACAGATCATAATAATGTAGTGATGATATTTGCTGCTTAAAAATCAATCTTAAAATAGATTAGCTATTTAAATGCTAAAAGTGCAGACAATGAAGCGGAAGAAAAAAAGAAATGTGAAGGATAGAAACCTTAGCTGTATGCTTGATTACGTAGGTAAGACCTCAGGATGTACGTCAAATTCTGTAGGAAAGTGCACCAACACTTTCTGTCAAGGTCATTAAGGTCAATGCTGTTTTGAAAGACCCTGTACATACAGTACCTCCTATAATGTGTGTGCTGAATGATAAAAAAAAATAGGTGTATTTATTTAAAGAACAGATGTACTATCGGCTTAACCTTATTTGGTGGATTATAATCGACTTCTTTGTGTTTTGTGTGTGTGTGTGTGTGTGTGTGTGTGTTTAATAAAGAATTATATAGGAAGTCCTAATTTCACACCAGTCCCTGGTGTAATCCAATCACAGCCTTGTACATGGAGCATTAATGCGGCCCATCTCGAGCCCTTTATTTAATCCAACCTCATCTTGTTTCCATTAAGATTTGCTTTATATCATAATGCTGCTCGTCCTGTGGGATTATCTCGGCTGGGGCCTGACTGAAGTGTGGGGAAATGGATTTAGCCATGCGGGGATCCATATTTGTAATCCTCAGTATTCTCTCCGAAAAATGTATCATAGTCAAACGACAGATTGTTTAAATCAAGTGTGTTCTAAGAGCAGGCTAAACTCTCAGCTAGAACTGGACCAGACTGAAAGAGAAACACAGGTCTACACCACGATCAGGGATGTTCAGTGATATATACAGGACACTGCTCCACTGCTGAATTTCTAACATATGCAGAAGAAATGGCCAGAATAGCAAGACGATTGTTCTTCTTTCTTGGATTTGAAATTGCTTGAGGTGCACTTGCACACCCACTCAATTGCTCATGGAGAAATTTCACTGCTATGCTGTGCCTGATATTTAAGAGCCATCCAGATAAACTACAGCCCCATTAGCATGAGACGGTTCAGAGCCTGACATTTAAATCAGCCTTTGTCATTTTCACAGAGGGAGGTAGTTTAACAGCAATCGCAAGGTCATTGCAAATACACTGTAAATTGAAGTAGAGAACAAGACGTCCCCTCCCCCCATCAACATTTGGCAGTTGAGCTAAAATATTTTAATGTTGGAAGGTGAAATGCATTGTTTGACAGAAAGTCCTGCAGATGCCACGATAAGAACTTAATTTATTGTATTAATTGACTGATTAATTAAACATTAAATGATACCACAGTTGGCTTTGCGCAGGTACTTTTTGGCTATCTTTAGGAGAACGCTGTAAAAAACTAAGGCAAGAGTGGAGGAATGTTGAATCTGAAATTTGGGACTGATTGGGATTTAAAATTTTACACTGATGATAAGAATTCTGGGTTAGGCATGATGTTAAGCTGACAGCACGTTGTCGTTGTATTTCACATATCGTCTTAATTCTTGCAAAATCTCCTTTACAAAGGTTCATATACCTGCCAGAAAATTATGCAAAGTTGACAATAGCCCACTAGGTAAATGCTTAGTTTTTAAGTAGACCAAAAGAGCAAAAAGGCTGAAAATGTATCCCTGTGTCAATCAAAGACTTTCCCTCTACCGTTATTATTAAACATTATGTGAAAGTTCAATAGACTTTCATATTAAACAGTATGCACTCGGCCAAACCGAACAGGGAAAAACATTTTCAGCCTGCAGACTCTTTACTAACAGGATGTTATTTTTTTTGTTGTTGTTTTGTGTCCCATTTTGTGTAAACGTACACACTTGTGTGTAAAAAAAATCCCATGAGATCAGGAGTTCCAGTCACAGAGATCACATTTTTTCCCATTTTTGATGTGAACATTAACTGAAGCTCTTGACCTGGACCTGCGTGATTTTGTACTCTGTGCTCCTGCGACATCATTTGCTGATTGGCTGCATAAATGAGAATGTGTACAAGTGTTACAGTGGAGATCATACTGTATACAGTATGCATACTGGCTTCCAGATTTGTCCCTCAAAACTTCATGCCTACCACTTTAACTTTTTGCATTTGGCTTTTTTTTTTATATTTATCATGTTTTTGATTCATGATTTCAGATTTTTTTCCCCAAACGTTGTTTATGAACGATCTCATATAGTTTCCTCGGGTTAGTTTATTGAAAAACATCTCTGGTAATCAGAGGTGATTTGCGGCTTGCGAGTTCATGCTTTGTTCATCGTGTATGGCTGATTTGCACACCTCTCTTAAACCTCGCTCTGTGCATTGATTTATAGATTTAAATGACTAAAGCTGGTAAGCGTGTATTGTCATAGCTGACAAGCTGCCTTATTTCTGAAGGAGTTCTCAAGTAGTTTTTTTTTCCAAGAACATAAATTTTATTTCTTAACTTGTGACTGTTAACCGTGACTCACTAGAATCCATGTAAAAAAAAAATCATGTACAGTGGGCGTTCAAGTCATAACGGGACCTACAGTATATATAGATACAATTTCCAGTGAATGAAGGTGAAAAAATTTATATTGAAGCGTAGTATGTTGATGAGACTCTTAGCCTCAGGAAACATTTGTATTGTGCAAACGTTTTAAAGAAGGACATAACGTCTATGAATGACAACGTCAGCTGAGCCCAGTGCAGGCATTTCCCTGAACATTCAGCGTGTGGAATGCCTGATCTTCAACTTGAAGATCAACTTGTCATCAACTTAAGAAATAGACGTATCTGTCCGTGGGAAATGGCACGCATTCATTCACCTGAAATCCATCACCTGGGAGTTATCATATCCCTGTACACTCCTGACCTCGCTGCATGCCATTTGCACATGTGTGGGCCATTAAAGGAGTTCCTAGGAGGCCGGCGTTTCAGACATGAAGCAGGCAGCTGATCATGGCTTCGACGTTCTGAGACTTTCTACCTTGATGGTATCCAAGCACTAGTGAAACCCTGGGATAAGTGCATTAGTGTAGCCGGGGATTATATAGAGAAATAAAGTTTGAGTTTTTCTTTCATAACTGTTATAATAATAATGTGCAAACAAACATTTAAGGGCGTTCGAGTCAAACCGGGACTTTTTGATTGCGCATTTTATTTTCTAAATCAGCTTCAGTGGTGTTTGCTCTTATCATCCGCTTCAAAAGAAGCCCTCATGTAACTGAGTGAGTCTGGCTCATCTCACGGTCCATCAGCAGCACTGCTTACGGTATGATGCTACCTTGGGGTGATGCTGCTATTTCAGTCATATATTATAATCGAATTGACCGCAACAGCTGTTTTTTATTGTCTGTATGCATACTGACTGAGAAGTGACTGAAGAAACAATCTTTACTAGAGTCACAGCAGCTCAAGTGTAAAGCACAATTTAAATGTCAACTAGATTTAGCAATTAATTATTAAACGTCAACTAGACTTAACTATTAACTATTAAAATATCAACTAGATTTGACTAAAAGATGCTGTGTCTGATTCGAGCTGAGAGTGCTACGCTGCTCATTTGCTTTTCTATTCCTGCTTTTCATATGAAGAGAAATTCCTTACAGCTGTTATTAACACAAGCAAGCATTTTAGACTGAGTATAAATAAGAATGTGTGATGCTGGCGAACCCCCCCCGAACCATGCAGAGGTCCATTTAGAGCTTCAGAGAGGAGGAAAGTGTAATGTGGAGGTCAGAGCTTGCTGTGAATGACAGATATCTAAGTGTCTTCATCATTCAGGAAAGAACGTGATAAGGCTGTTTTATAGCCAGCTCATCTTTCAGAAAGTCACAGACCCGAATACAAATCAATATCCAGCATTTTAAAGTACATTGTGAGAAACAGAGCTTTGTAAGTGCTTTTTTTTTTTTTGGATACAATATACAGTTTTTATTACAGCTTGGTGTTGGATTGAATTTACAGAACTTCTTAATGCATGCCCAGGAAGCCTTAATTAACATCTCTGTGCACTTTGCACTGCGGAGGCCATTGATAATATGTCTCTCTTTAGCCACAGCAATCCATTACCTGAATATGTTCTGCAGTGTCAGTGTGTCTGCCGCACAGAAGTATCGGTTCTAAGCTGAAAGTCATTTACACAGTCATAAACACGAGACGCACAGGCTCCGCCTGTCTCCGCTGTCCAACGAACAGCTTTTACAAATTTCACGATTTCTGTGGACGTTGTAAAGCTCAGCGAGTTTCCCAAAGCCTTTCAGATAATCGATCATTTATTCTTACACACTTTGGTGTCTCTAACTGAGTTATAGTCATGGAAAACCACCTTGAGCCAAGGAAATGTATTCACAAATATATTAATTACTCAGCGTCAAATGCATCTTAGAAAGGGAGTAAAATTATAAATGCATCAAAGGTTTCATTTGCGCTAGAAATGATGATGATGTGGGACACAGTGCGGTGTATTAATGAGCGCTCTGCATTTCAGCCATCAAAGCCCTATTGATATGAGCACCTGCTCTTTTTTAATGAAGCAGATGAATGTTTGACTTTAACAGCCAATGTTTCTCATCAAATCTAAATAAGTGGTACAAAGGCATTGATCAGTTGCATTCATAATGTAATCATTTCTACTTTATGCTGTGCGTGTGTGTGTGTGCGTGTGTGTTTTATCTGCAGTGTGTAAGCCTGGGTTCTACAGATCTGCTCTGCAGACTAGGACATGCAGTAAGTGTCCTCCTCACAGCTTCACCAAAACAGAGGGCTCCACTTCCTGTCAGTGTGAGCACGGCTACTACAGGATGGACACGGACCCGACCAACATGGCCTGCACAAGTAATTACTCAGAGCGCACTCTTTATATTTCTGATCTGAAATAAGAAATACAAGAAGACCACTTATTTTAAAACAGTATAAAATGTACGATTAGTAAATTGTTATGACATCATTAAGACGGTGTACTGAATGGCATCTTATTATAGCCTTTGATTATATGATTTATAATTAAACAATATCTTTAATTTTAAAGTTAAATAGAAAACGAGTGTTTTGACTATTTTTATGTTTAGGAACAGAAGACTCAGTCAGTTCCTACTTTTCACTTTTCTGATCCATGAAATGACAAATAGGAAACGATTCTATTATATAGTTAAAATAATACACAAAAATGAAAATGCAATAGAAACGTTGCAGAGTAAAGTTGGCCACGTCACTGCTGAATTCTCGATTTTCATGGTGTTGATTAATTTTCTATAATGGCAGCTCTGACAGTAGTACCAGCTAAAGAGTTTCATATTACTCATCATCTGTAATCATTTCTATAGAGACAATTTTTTTTACTGCATTCTACACATAATAATAAATAATGACATTTAAGTGTAAAAATAAAAGTACAGTTTTGTCAAGCTGGTATTTTTGCCTTATTAACTGTTGAAGATTTTGATGCAGCTTTTACATATAGATATAACAGGTACATAAATATTACAAAAATAAATTAAGTTTGTACATGTGCTAAATTTTATTTAATAAGCTAATGTAAACATTATTATCATTATTATTTTTTTCTTGAGTGGAAATTCTGCTCTTAATTTAATCAGTACTATCGTATACTGTAGTTTATATGCCTGGATGATATATACAGTATATCCCTATATAACATAATAACATATTTATAAGCTATAACACAGAAGAAATAATATTATAATTATATATTTTCTATATTTAGAAATAATATTATATCGGTCATAATTGTGCAATATAGTGTAACATATGTTCTTTTCTGCACAATCTAGTGCAACACGATGAAATTAACTTTATTTCATTTTGACTAATTATACAAACATGACTGAGCAAAAAAGAAATAAATAAATGGGTCACATAGGCAGTGAAATAGCACAGATCCATAAGATCATGTGTTTTTTTTTTCAGTTGTTTCTGTGACCAAATGCGAAAACCCAAATGCACAGTTTGATGTCTGAAGCCTCCCTCCATCGACACACACCAACAGGACTTCCCTATAAACAGCTGTTTAAAAACAGCTGTTTTTTTTTTTTATCTATCTTTTTAAAGACTCTTTAAGATTTAAGTGTTAAACAATAATGTTGTTCTTCTTTTTAGTAAAGAAAGGCTATATAATAAACATATCCAAATGTTGGTTTGACAATAAGCAGCACTATCACACCTAGGGGATGGAACGTTTTTATATGCATCACTAAGGCCGTTTTAGAGTCTTAAAATTTCTATAGAGTATATTCACATACCATCTCCAAGGATATGCAGGTTTGCATTATTTCATAAGTACGCTTTCAGCGAAAATCTGATAATAATCTGTATGTTTGGAGGGTTAAACCGTAAGCCACATGTGGGCCATTGAAAAATTGAAATGAGCCAGATTCAGTGCAAAGGTTCAATAGCTCTGTCATACAGCATGAATGTGCTTATAATAGTTTCACTCTACATTTTCCCCAGAGCCTCCTTCAGCCCCACGCAGCGCCATTTCAAATGTAAACGAGACAAGCGTGTTGCTGGAGTGGAGCGCCCCGGAGGAGACGGGTGGCAGGAAGGATGTGACCTACAGCGTGGTCTGTAGGAAGATGAGCGCCGAGTCGAGACAGCACGAGCCGTGTGGCAGCCACGTCCGCTACCTTCCCCAGCGCACTGGCCTGAGCAACACGTCAGTCATGGTGCTCGACCTGCTCGCTCACACAAACTACACCTTTGAGGTGGAGGCTGTGAACGGTGTCTCCGAGCTCACCAAACCACTGCGGCAATACGTTTCTCTTAACGTCACAACCAACCAGGCTGGTGAGTAGACTGGACCAGGCTTGTCCAATTCGTCTGCTGTTGTGTCCATTTGTTTACAATAGAAAAGACTCCATCTTCAAACAGCATGAGTTATATTCAGCTTGTTGTATCCACATTGTATATTTCCGCTGGCTTTAATTGATGAGACCCCCAGGATCGCAGAATCATACGATAAAGTCCACGAGGCATTTTACATGCAGTTGATCCTCCGTGCCGTATCGTAAGATCCTGTCACGTGTACAATCAGAGCCAATGCAATGATTACATTGCAGCTGAAGTCATGATTGGTTGCTGCCAAAATGTATTTATTTATTTTAAAATCATTACATGGAAGCTTTAGCAAGATTACAAGGGGAAAATGTTTAAAAATGGACAAAGTCTATAATTTCAGGACATCAGAGAGTCATGATATATAACTGTTATTACAGCAGGGTGTTGTTTTTTTCAGTAGGGCTCTTTAGTAGGGCCTAAGTATATATGAGGATAGCAGTCCAACATGGTAATTAACCAGGCTTTTCTTTTTTTCAATTTCTTGTAGACCACACAATTCATCCCGTTTTTTTTTTTTTTCAGGAGACCTGATTTGTCTGAGTTACATATTTATAGCAGATAGTCTGCTATAAATATTAACCAACAGTTAACAAAAATGCACATTGTTTTTAGTAATGTCCCAATCATACTTTCGCATTTTTTTAAAAAAAGTATAGATACCAGAACATATCTGATACCTGATACTGACTCAGTATCAATGTCGCAGTATTGAACAATTTATAAAGAAATCTGCAAACAGATCAGTGTTACCAAGTTATACATACTATTGCAATCATGATAAACAAGTCATGTTTCTCCATATTGCAAAAATCTGTGGTCCACCTGCTGCACTGTGCACTTGAACCGAGGCTGTTAGTATGAATAGTTTTACTAGGCAGTTTTACTAGGCATACTGTAGTTATTAGCTTGAATGCCTGTTAGAAATTATTTACAGAATCTGGACTACGATAGGAAACGGTGAAAATAGGAAACAAAAGGAAACTGAAAAACTTGCAATCCAATGCAACATTTACAGTACATTGCTGTATCACTTTAACATACATAGCTTTAAGCACAGCACACACTGCCTTATGTTTAAACACCTCCATCAAGATGCTGGCGAACACAAATGATGTCTTAATGTCTGATGAGAGAACATCAATTGACTATCGCTACATTTAGTCACACCTCTCTCTGATTTAAGTTTGCCAAAGTGTGTCTCGAAGGTATGCATAATTATCTCATTGCACTTTTTCTTAGATTAGTTCTGTTGCTGTTTTTTATCCTTGGTAATTGGGTTCCTGGGCATAACATGGCAACACATTGGAGATTTTCTTTGCCCTGTGGACTAAAAATGTTATCCAATGCCTACACCGTACCAGTTTCACTAATGCTACTCAGTATTGATAAGTACATCCCTCATGTCAGAGTGTGTTCCACTGACTTTTTGTTTAGATAATGAAGGCTTACTGATGTGTGACCTGCTTTATCTGAACCAGGGTCTGTAATTAACATCATCACATGGTGGCAGAGAAGTAGGAGCCTGTTGCCCAGCTGCAGTGTGTGTTTGTGTATAAGGGTGTGTGCACGTGTGTGTGTGTGTGTGTGTGTGTGTGTGTGTGTGTGTGTGTGAAGTGGCTCAGCCACGATAAGACAGCCTTGAAATAAGGGATTTCACATAGTCTGCGAGGAGACTGATGTAGAATACTGAACACCTGCTTGCCTTGTGCGGCAGCGCTCAGGATAATCTGTTTGGGTCGATGCATCAAGTGGCAGTCATGTTTCATGTGAACTGCTGGCTCTAGGCTAAGCACCGTGTTTGGTAGGGTGTTGTTAGAACCTTTGTTGTGTGAAAAGTGGAAAACACTGTGATATTGGGATTCACTGTGCTGTGATCTGTTCCAGGAAATATGAAAACCATTGGCTTTAAACCTTCTTGTCTAGTATGATCCTTTATTCTTTGTAAGAAAGTTTTTTTCTATATTTATTTTATATTGGCAGTGTATATTACATGGTTATAATCTGAAAGAAAAAGAGGCAAAGCTTTGCACTGAGCTAAAAATTAAAAGTTACAACAATTGCATGTACTTTTGAGCATTTAATAGCTGTCACTCACAATTGACTCTGGATCATGCTACAGTAGGCATGACTGCAGATTTAGCAGTGTATTGTGTTTATTAGGCTTGTTCGAGATAAAGATTTAATCATCTCTCCACAATATTACATTTCCACAATATACAGTAATTATATTATATTTTATTACTGGACATATGCATTTTGTTTAAGAGCTCAACATCACATTTAATAATCATTCAAGTTATTGTTTAAAATGACCTTAAAAAGCATTTTTATTCTCCAATATAATGGAATATGAGTTTATTGGCATATGAATCTGAAATTATGTGTGCAGGTTATTTTAACTGATAATAAATCTCATGCATGAGATTCTTTCATGACAGCTGAAGGACATTTTGAGTTCATTAATGTGAAATCAAATCTATCGAGTTATGGTCAACTTAGGTAATATTAGACACATACAATGGGGTCCAAAGCCCTCATTGAAAAACTGTAAACAAAAAGTTTTGAAATTTATAAATATTATGTACAATGTAAATTTTCAATATGTTAAATATTTTATATTCAAGATGCTGCATAATTGCTAGGTCGTTATTTAAATGTGCAGTAAGCTAATTTTGTAAGTTGACTGCTTTGTACAAACGATCAGATTTTCCTAATGTCTAATCTCTTCTATTATGTGTTAAGACGATCATATGGATCATGTCACTCCAGTGCACACTGTCATTAAAGCAATAATACTATACTATAGTAGCAAATATTTAAAATATCTTGTCAATAATATAATTTGTTGGTGTATTGAATTGGAAAAAAAAAGCAAAAATTAAGCATTATTTACTCTCGCTCTCTGATTTTTGCTTGTCATGCTATACATACTAATTTACATTAATAATATACATCCTATACATCCCTATTTGGGATGACGCTGAAATCTTTTGTCCCAGAGAGGGAAAAGAAAACTTAAATGTAGCTACGGCAGTAATACCAACAAAATCATGCACTTTACAAGGTAATGGTGGTAATAATCAAGTTAAGACTCAGATGTGTTTCAATCACAGATCAACAGTGAAATTTACAGCCATGTGGACATTAAAAAAATTATAAAATAATTACAGTGTTACCTTGGCAATCTATCTTAAGTGGAAAATTCATATTGCAAAACCCCCCATTTAACCATAGGAAATAATGTAACTGCAGATAATCTATTTCAGCCACCCTAAAATATTACCAATTTCCAACACTATATATATATATTTTATATAATTTATATATCTAAATGTTTTACTTAAAAGCATTTAGAAAAGACACGTCAACAAAGTAAAATATGAAATAAATAGACATTAAATCTTACTTAAGCTTAATTTATTATTCCTCTTGGATCACAAAAACAATTTGCTGCTTTTTGTTTGTTTTCTATTTACCAGTTTTTAAACAAGCCGGTAAAATTTACCCCCTAATGTGACCTCATATCAGGGAAACCCTTCCCGGCCTTTTTTCCCTTGTTGCTTAGCTCTGCTCAGATATGCAGTTCTCTTAAACGGCGTGTTGAGATGAGGAGTGAAACAGAGGGAGTTCAAGGGAAATAATTCATTATTTAGGGAGTTTTTTGGCTGGAGCATTAACGGCACACTTTGAGAGAACTGTGTTATCTTTAAAAAAAAAAAAAGTAAAATATGTGACTTTTAAAATCCATAATGCAGCTGTGTTTTTGTAATTTCCAATGCACAGCTTGTATTATTCTAACACCTGTTCTTTACATTCCTTAGAGTTAGCATGATGGAGATACTTATTTTCCTGTCTTTTTTTTGGCCAAGTTCAGCATGATTAAGTTGTTTATTTTGATTTAAAAAACAAAAAAAGTTACATCCTGAGTAGAGAAAAAGAAATAGTGCAGAACCCTATTAAAGCAGAGGTCTTTGTGTAACCGTGTCCCCTACGCCGGATGTTGCAGACATTGGTGATGTTAGGTGAAGCAAAAAGGAGCTGCAGAATTTTCTAGTGAGTCACCTCCGGACACAAAAGTAGCGAGAAGCACTGAAGAAGAAAATGAAAGAATTGATGAAAATCCGTTTTGACCTGTAGTTTTGAAAAAGTCAATGCTGACTAACCCTGAACCTGTGACACTGTGACAACCCTGACTCACATTTTTCTGATGAGTTTGTCAGATGATTATTGCCTCTTGCTGTAGATTCATATTGAAGTAAACACTGCTCTTTCCACAACAACCCGGTTCATCCAAGCTTATTAAAATGTTCCACTGTGTGTTGGTGACCGTGTCCTGCTCCATGCCTCCACTCTCTTTTCCACTCCAAGAGCAGGTGGCACAGGTGCTGGCGGAGCCAAACCATTTATTTCCTCTTGCTGTCTGTGTAATCCATTACTGTAACCTCCCAGGCCTTTTGCACAACCCCTGTGAGCCGCTGCTCCAGTCTAATTTAGGGTGAAATATTTAACATAATATTTGCACTTATTTTCCTGCTACTACGTCTCTGTCACCAAACGCACCACCTATGCGCTTCAGCAGTAAAAAAAAAACAATATCACTGTTCTAATTTATTTTACAGGGATGGCACAGCAATGTACGATGCTTTACACTGAATAACTGGCTTCAACATCTGCCTCAGTCATTAAGGTGCTCTGAGATCAACAGAAGGTTTAAGGTCTTTAAAACACTATTAATAGAGACAAGAAGAATGATTCTGTAGCCCGAGACAGCCTGCCTCAACTCGGCTTCAGCTCATGCAGCGCGTGCGGAATTAACGTCACAGTCGCAAATGAAGCGCAGCCTCCTAGCACGCTCTGTAAAGAGGAGGAAGAAATCTGTTTTTCTGCTTTGAGGAAAGCGAGATTTTCATAACTAGTGCAGTTTGTGTGGATTGATCAAATGTTCACTGATTTCAAGTGAACTAGATTTCAAAACAAACTGAATCGCACGCAGGTGCAAGTGATTAGCGCTTTAGTCTTTCATGTGCCTCTGAAGTGTGCTCGTATTTCCCCAATGAACGCTGACAGGCACATAAGTGGTGGCATTTGCAGAGCTATTCTGTGAGCTTTTAATATTTGCCCATTCACAGCGAGTAATTGACATATCTGTCTGCAAAGACTTGCCACACTCAATATTCCTAATTATTCCCAGTGAGTTGGTTTTGGGACGCGGTTGAGAGATTTTCGCATTTCTCCTCCATTCGTCTCCAGCGCGTGGCTGTGTGTTATCAGTGGTTGCAGCTTAACAGATGGTGACCCAGTGAGTTATTTAAATAAGTCACTTATAAACATTTCCGCCACATGATAAATGCTCAGGCCATTGTGGCAAAGGCTTAGAGATAAAAAAAACTTTTTGAATGAGAACTTTGCTTATTTGTTTAGACAGTTATTCCATAATAAAATGCGCTTTTTTCCCCCCTTAATTTATGGAGGCACATTTTTGCACTTGTTAATAGTGTAGGGCTTCCGGCACTGTATTTCCACATCGTGACTGATGTGTTTAGTGATTCTGGCACTGATTTGTTGGCTGGTGCTGTAGTTTCATTCCTCCAGCGTCATATTAAAAAGAACACTGACGTAGATGTAATGAAAATGGCCGACCGCTGATTAGGAAAAAGAAAGAAATTCCTGTTCGGGAACACGCGATGGCCCGCACAACTCCAGGTTCAGGAGGTGATTCCAACTTTATGGCTGTAAACAAATTAGCACTTGGTTCTTGTTAGCTTGATTGTGTTAAATCTGTAACGCTGAATTTACAGTTTGCTGTTTTGAGAAAATGTTAATTATGTATAAATGAATACATAATAAATTAATACATTAAAAGGTTCCGGGTTCGATTCCCATCTCGGGTCTGTTTGCATGGAGTTCTCCCCGTGCTTGGTGGGTTTCCTCTGTGTGCTCCGGTTTCCTCCCACATTCCAAAGCCAGATCGATTAGGCTAATTAGTGTTTCCAAATTGCCTATAGTGTGTGAATGTTGAGGTCCTACCACTGTCATACAAATGGGAATAAATAAAATGGTCACCATTGGCCTCCACAGTCCCTAGTTGGACTACAGAGGTTCCTAGATGGATGGATGGATGGATGGATGGATATAACTATCAAATGTACCATTTTGTTAGATTAACAAATAATTGAACAAATTATGTCATTAAGAGGACTTTGGGGGTGATAAATATTTATCACCTCAATATTTAAGTCTCTTCAAAAGAGACTTCTGGCATGAGGTGGGGTACACCCAGGACAAGGTGCCAATTTTATTAATATAGCAATTTTAACAATGGTCATTGTTGCAAAGCAGCTTTACAGAATAAAAAAAATGGAAATGAGTTTGAAAAGTGTGAAAAATATATATAAATCATACTGATCAGATGGTATGATTTATACATTTCGACGGTGGCAAGGAAAAACTCTCTAAGATGACAATGGGAAGAAACCTTGAGAGGAACCAGACACAACAGGGAACCCATCCTCTTTTGGGTGATATCAGATAGCAGGGATTGATCTGCAGTCATACTGTGTGTTAAGAGGCTGGAAGTTTAACAGGATATTTGTTAATATGAAGCCGACTTTTGTTTTTTGAGGCTCAGGTACAAAACTGTTTGTAGGGAATTAAGTTCTGAACTATTTAGTGCAGTCAAAGTCATCAGAGAACAGCTGTCTCCATCACCCGAGTCCAAGACCTTCTTCATGGTCAGGTGAAACCATCCCTAATTACCACATCTCATGAAGTCCACACGGGACCTCCATGCTACGAGGTCTCCAACCAGATGCGGGACACCAGAATGAGTCTAGACAGGTCTGGAGGTCAGAGTGTGTCTACAGGGAGAGAGAGAACAGTTAGCTATGGTGACAGTCACATAATGTATAAGGTGAATGTATATTTAGTGTAGAGTGCAAGCAGGGATTCCAGCAGGACCGACTATGACAACATAACTAAAGGGAGAGCCAGAACACAGACATGAGGGCTCCCTGGGAAGTAAAGAATGTCTTTAGACTGGGGAGAAAACCCACCAAGTTCAGGAAGAGGATTCAGACTCCACTCACACAGACCCAAGATGGGAATCGAACTCTCGCCCCTGTAAACTACTTAAATTACTGCTAATTGTAAGATGTTTAATGTCAGGATTTTTATGCAATTAATTGTGCAGCACTACTTAGAATAGTTGAATAGGATGAAAATGAGTTTTTTTTCTACTTTGTAGATCAATGCCAAAAATGATGTATTTTTCAAGCTTCCTGAGTTGAGTCAAATGTTGCATTACAGCACATAGTCAGTGGTTAAGTGGTAAACAGAATGAAAACGGGATAACTTGTCAAAAAAAGTAGCTTAACTAAAAAGTAAACTCAGTTTGATTACACATAGAGATATAGATGTCGGATATCCAAGGGTGCATTTTTTTTTTCTTTCTATTTTAATATGTTCTCCGTCTGACAACTGATATGATATGTGAAGTGCATCAGAGGAACGGTAGGGATTTTGGCAGCAGCATAAACTCTGGTTCCTCATGAAGCGTTTCTCCTCATGATTTTTAAGAAGACCCATGTTCGTGCTGCCGTGCCTGCGTTGGCATGGGAGCCTGTTGGCAGGAGTCATACCTCAGTGGTGGTTTTGGCCAGCGGGCCGCTCAGCCCTGCCAGAGGTTTTTCATCTTGCCTCTCAGCAGGACTCCCTCCAGCAATACTTGTTTACAAACACATAGCCTGCTGAGAGCTTCAGCCTGGCACTGAGACCAGGTCAGATTGGAAACAGTGACCTTTCCTGCTCGCACTAAAACCGCACACCCAGCATGCTAGTCTCAATTAAATTACATGCAAGTGTCTGTGTGAAAGAGCTTGGTAAAAAAAACAAAAAAAACAAAAACAATATAGTCTGCTGTCAGTCTTGTGCCACCAAAAAGCAGCAGTCTTCTAATGGAGCTTAAACGCAGTGTGATGCATGTTGGATACGAGTGATTAATCGAAGTCACTGCTACCGTGCGATCGCGTGATCTCTCTTACTGAAAATAGGAGCGTTAACACGTCTAGGTGTACATCTAAGTGTGGAATCAGTGACATGCCTCGCTGTTTGGCGTTAGCAGCTTCTTGGCTGGCAACGGTGCAGCGTTAACAGATTCACGCACTGCAGAATGGCAACACTTCCCAATCGGAGCTATTAATCAGAGCACCATCACACTTCCTCCGCCACACTTCCTCTAGTACGGACGTGTTCCATCTGCTAATGAGAGAGGATAGGAGATGCTGCCATGCTGAGCGCACAAGGCTCTTGTTTGCACTTGGATTTTTTTATACACTTTGTACAACAAAATTTGCTGGATCATTGCCTTAACTTTTAAATTATTAATAATGCTTGATTTGATGAGTGTTTGGATTTTTTTCGAATAGACAAATGTCTATCAAATTACTGTGTCTGACATCAGTTAGCTAATCATTTAATCCGAAGCACATTTCCTATCTACTCTAGGTAGATCAATTTCTCATTTCTTAAAATAGATTGTTAAACAGTAGTGGCATTTTTAGAAAGTTATTTATATTAAAATTATATTCCAGTGTTATGCACACAGAGTCGGATTCTCTGTTTTGACCCTCAACTCAGATGTAGCTGTTTTTGTTTCCTGTCGGTCCATCATCAGAAATATAGATCAAAATTCCCCTGGAAAGCCTTAAAGCTTATTGTGAATCAATAACTCAGAGGAGCTGCGTCTCCTGCCTGACTGAAAGTCAACCATTTAACAGGCTGCCAGACTCTTTAAGTAGCCCAGCCACCCTCCACAAAGCAGCTCTTTGCCTGCCAGCCTGCAGATCGGGTTGCCAAGTATTCTGTTTCAGGCTTTTAAGATAGGAATGATTATAGTTTTGTCTGGGTGAAAGGAGGGATACGGTTACTCTTTGTTTTCAAGAGGCGAGAAGACTTCTCTTCGCTTCCCCTATCACCGAACCCTATTGAGCTCTAAATGCTGCCCCGGTGCAGCCGGGGTACTATATCGGCACCTCTGGGATCATTTGAACATGCTTAAATAATACTTATCTCACGGCTACAGTCTGACACTTCAGTTCCTGAATACACAGCCGGCTCACATTTCTGTTTTATGTGTGTAGATGGGTGGTAGTAGGTTTGTGTGCGGAGGCCACACTGTAGGATTTTGTTAAGGCTGTAAAAACAGAAAAATGAGAACACTGAGGAGATAGAATTGATTAATTGCAGTCGCAAACTGTAGCTCTGTGGGGGTTTTACATATGCTGTCTTTAGTCTGTTTGACTTGAACCCTGCTGCGATTTCTCCTCATGTGGTCTTTTGAGCCAAGTTCGAGATTGTCTGAGTAAGGTGGTGTGGGACTGACCCTGAATCGACCCAAGTGCAGAAAGTGAATCCAACATACTTTGTATTTTGGGTTGTAACTTTTTTTTTTTTTTTCTGGTGGGGGGACTGAAGACTGACTGATTAGTCTGAGGTACTGTATATCTGATTCTGGCTCCTGAGTGGTGCACGTTCATCTGGAGATCATGAGTTCAAATCCCATTTGTAGCAGGCAGCAGGGCCATGCTCTAAGTGGGGGAGGAGCGGCATGCTTGCGCTCTCACATCTATCATAGTGACACTAGCGCTCACACGGATGAGACATTACTCCTGTCTGGGCAGCAGTTCGAAAAGTTGCGGTCAGTTAACATCGCATGTCTCAGAGGAAGCACGAGATAGGAGACTCACCCCCTCGTCTGTAACTGTCACCTCATTTTTACTTGGATTTCGTTTGTACAAAATGGTCCGTCAAGTAACCTGGATCTCTTTTTATTTAGAAAATTCTTTCAGTGAGAGAAAGTCCTTTAACCTTGTTAAACAAAAAATGTTCTTCAGTAAGTCAGAATCAGAAACAGCAAGTCAGACTTAAAAAAAAATGGAAAAAGGATTCAGCCAAGAAAATTGCATTCTGCGCATCTCAACAGTCAATATAGACAAATGAATCTAATATTTACTATTATAAGATCAGCCTGAACCATGCATATAATTCTCTTTTTCTAGACTTTTTGACTTTTCTAATTCTAAACATTTTTTTTTAGAAAGCAATCCAAATAATCTGCCAAAAAGAACAAGAAAACTGATGCTTGTACTGTATAACACCAGTCAGTTGTTATTTTTAACAAACAAAGGTCAGCTGTTCTGAAATAGTTCTTGCTAGAACAGTATTGTCAAGTGCGATTGCAAAAACCCATCAAGCTCCATGATGAAACTGGTTCACATGAAGACCATCCCAGGAAAGCAAGACCAAAACCTACAGTACCTCTGCTGCAGAAGAGAAGTTCATTAGAGAGTTACTGTACCAGCCTCAGAAATCACCAAATAACAAAAAGCACCCCAGGTTAAAGCCGTTATGAAGACTTTACAGGGCATAAGTTGCACAAACATCTCAATATCAACTGTTTACATGAGTTTATTGCATATTTTGGATACGTTCAGCATAGTTTTACAGTGTAGAAATAAATAAAACATGTATTTGATTTATAATAGTCTCATAGTAAGAAATAAGTAATAAATGTACTATATTAGATATATTTACACTTGAAATCACTATGAAATCGCCTCCACTGTATACTGACTCATGATGTGCAAACAAAGGATGAGATGTGTTCTGTATTTTTGCACCGGTAAACAAAAAGAGAAGTGTATGACCCTGGTAAGCAGCCAGAGAGCTTCAGAGAGAGCAGATCTCTTTTCAGTGCTTTTGTTGGCAGAATTATTCACTGAGGATGAAAACAAAAAGGGACAAAAACTCACATTTTTTTTCTCTCTGCCTTTGATTTGTTTACAGTCAAGCTCACTGTCTCACTGTTAGATGTGAGACACAAAATGTTTTAAATGAGTTATGTCTTTAATTGTCTAATCACTTACAAACTGCAGACGGAGTGTACTCCATGTTCAGATGATTTCTGTGTATTCTGTACACATTTAGAAATGATTGTTAAGCTTTTTTTTTATGTTTCTGTATTTCTTATAAGTGTTGTGTAAGGCTGTGTAATTTTATGATTTTATGATTGAGCGAATCCAAAGCAGACCAGATGGACTCATCAGTGTGCAAGTACCTGCAGAGTGCAATAAGCATGCATGTTACCAGCAAACTGCAGAGGAGGTTGTATATACAAATACACAAAAAAAAACACACACACACAAGTTTAAACAACAGCATAAACACAGTGACAGCATACAGTAGGTAAGGTGACGGAGGGTGACCGAATTACTTTATGGACGATTGTACCTGTATTGGCGTGCTCTATAAAACAATTTCATGCTTGTTAATGTTGAAACAGTGTGTAGACAGTAATGGGAAGTTTGTGACTGAAGACAGATTGTAACCGGATGCAGGATTGTTTTAATACGCAGTAAATGGAGTGTGTAAACAGTGTCAGACCATGTCATCTCCCAAAGCCATTTTCAACACTGAATTCATTTCTCAGCAAGCAGCTGAAACAAAAAAAAGTGTGCTCATGCACCATATCTAATTGTCTTTACTGCTCATGTTCGGAATATTACACATGCACTTTATTTTTATTTTTTTTGTGAAAGCATTAATAAAACGCAGGTTTTGCATCATGGCTATATTAGACAAGCTAATCATTCAGAAGTGTTTGAGAACATTTCCTTCAACATGTATTAGTGTTTCTGTTAAAAATGAAATACAATGTAGGTCTAAATCATATATCAAAATGTAGTTTTAGATGATTTAGTTATTATTTAAAGGATGAATAATTTTTTACAAGATATCTCTATAACAAAAGTCTATATTATGCAGACATTGATATGAATTGGGCGGCATGGTGGTGTAGTGGTTAGCGCTGTCGCCTTGCACCTCCAGGGTCCGGGTTCGATTTACTGGCCAGGCTCGATACCCGTCTCTGTGTGCATGGAGTTTGCATGTTCTCCCCGTGCTTGGTGGGTTTCCTCCGGTTTCCTCCCACAGCCCAAAGATATGCAGGTTAGGCTAATTGGCGTTCTCAAATTGCCCGTAGTGTGTGAATGAGTGTGTATGTGTGTGTGCCCTGTGATGGATTGGCACCCTGTGCAGGGTCTACCCTGCCTTCGTCTCCTAAGTCGAAGTCCCTGCGACCCTGAATACAGGATAAAGCGATATAGTAGATGAGTGAGTGAGTGATATGAATTGACATTCAGGCATCACGTAAACTGTTCAAAAAATGAGGGCTGTACCAAAAGTAATGCCAAAGTGGGAACAACCTTTTTTATTAACTGACATATCCAGCTCCCACTGTGCTACAGAATGTTTAAGGAGCTAACATCATTGACAAGAGCAATGTGCACAGATGGACGAAGGGGAAAACCAGCACTGAAGACGAAACACACAGCGGGAGACCATCAGTTGCGACAAAGGGGATTTTCGAAAAAGGATTCGAGAGTTGAGATCAACGATGGCGCAATTGCATCGCTTGAGACAGAGACTGTGTTGAGTCGTAGCTTTGTGTCGAGGAAGTGTTACTCTACTGTACCAACATCTTCAATTTGAACGACCTATGTCGGTTAATAATAAAGCTATGCCCGTATTCGCATTACTTTCAGTTCAGCCTCTGTATAAATCTCCCCTTGAAACTTGTAAATCTGTACCATTATATGACTTTTTATGCAGTTACTCAATATTGCATCACACCTTCGTATTGCATCCAGAATATTTTCCACCTGGACTGTGGAGTCAACACAAACAAAATCTTTTTTTATTTTTTTTTCTGTTCAGCTCCATCTCCCATCACCGTGGTGAAGAGAGGGAAGACAGCGAAGAACAGCATCTCTGTCTCCTGGCAGGAACCAGACCGAACCAACGGCATCATCCTGGAGTACGAGATCAAGTACTTTGAGAAGGTGATTACAGGAGGACAATTAACTCCATGCAAAGAAGAGGCTTCGTAGAAATTAGCCAGATATAGATCATTTTTGTATGGAATATTGGCATTGACATGAAATGATGAGATGGATGTGGATGATAAATATCTTTTAGCTGTAAGCTCTTAGTTTGTTACCAGGTGCGCAAGTGGATTTTGAATTTGTAAAGTAAGGTTCAAGTGTGAGGTAGTTTTTTTTTTTCCTTCATTAAAATTTCTCTATATATCAGGATATAAAGGTGAAGATGCATAGAGTTGTGTACAAACACCAGGACAAGCAAATTATATGATTTAATGGTGAAATCAAGTCACTGTTTACACCTTAACCAATTTGGTTATGGCTCCAAATAAGTCATCATTTTAAAGTGTTTTTTTTTTGTGTGTGTGTACAGTAGTAATTCACATTGCATGGACTTAAGACCAATAGGACACAGAGACCCCTGAGATCCATACATATTCTACAGTCTATTTTTATTGTCTTCCTCTGTTATTTTACAATTACACAAGAGAGGTTAAATCTATAAAAGTCTGTAAAAACCCTTCTCTTTTTTTATTGAGCTGAGCTTGGGTCATGTTTAGAAAACTGAAGATGCTTAATCACAGGCAGATTTTCCCCATATGATCAGTTCTGCTTTATTGCTCCACTGAAATACTTTGCTGATCCACATGTGTATCACAGTCGATCAGTTGACCCTAAAAAAAACCTCCTACAGTATGTATGATTGCTATGAAAATGAAAAGTCCAGTAATCATAATTTGGGCTACTACTGTATATCTCATATACTGTACATACAAAAAGTTGTTTAAACATGAGGTTAAATGAATGCATGTTCAGTGCAGCGTGGCAGCAGAGCGAGCAGTGGAAACAGGTCCCCTTTTGACAACAAAGCTCACAAAAAGGCTGAAACCAGACCTGGCGCAGATGCGTGGCTCAGATAGCTGCTCACATCGTGGCTCCAGTGTTCAGGCCATTTAAAGAGACAATCGGACATAAAGCGGCTCAGCTTCTTGCACGACCTCAGCACAGCTGTCTGGTCTGGGAAACACTGATATAAGGGCACTTTAAAAAGAAAAGTGGCCCTTCCCGTCATCATATAACTCTACCTCCAAGCATCTGAGCAGCATGAAAGTGATCATACAATCTAGACATGCATACACATTCACATTCACTCATTCTCTGTCTCATAGGACATCAGTTTTTTGTTTTTTACTTATTTTTCTCCATTGTTCATTATAACATTCTCATTTTGCTTTGTGTCCTGAAGGATCAGGAGACCAGTTACACCATCGTTAAGTCAAAAGAGACAGAGGTCGTGGTGGATGGACTGAAGCCATCTTCAGCGTACATTTTCCAGATCAGAGCTCGCACCTCGGCTGGCTACGGAGGCTTCAGTCGACGCTTTGAGTTCGAAACCGGTCCTTACTGTAAGTCAAAGGATTGAAACATTTCAACATTTATTCACAGAATTGTACTCATGTAAATTAAACTAATTCTGACTGATTAAAAAACAAAGTCTATTCTTATACCATTTGACCTGTTAATTAAAGTATTTAGTAATAACATGGACTAAAATGTATTTAAAATGTATCGGCAGCTAATTGTTTTGCTCATATTATTTACGGCACACTCTTTAGATGGTTAGAGGTAAGGTTTGAAGTGAGCTGTGTCATGCTGATAACAGTTGTGACTGAGTTTGTGCTCCCTCCTCATTTACATTTATATTTACTGCATGTAGTAGATGCTCTTTTCCAGAGTGACTTACAGAAGTGTTTGCTTGTTTACTTGGAGAACATCTCCTTAAGCTAGTGCAGATAGTTTTGAGTTTAAAGATACCAATGCTGGCAGACTTTATCAGGAACGATACATAAATAAATACATTAGAAAATACGCATGGCTCACAGCTCTTGCCTCTCTGTAGTGTCCGCCTCCAGAGATCAGGGCCGTGTGCCCGTCATCGCCGTGGCTGTCACGCTGGGCATCATCCTCCTGGCACTGATCACCGGCTTTTTGCTCAGTGGAAGGTGAGAACGTGATAGATTTTTATCGCTCATCTTGATATAGAAATGTGAGGCGGTGTTAAGAAATCTGGGTAGTGTATAGAAAACTTGTTCATTTTTATACACAAATTACACAATATATACATATTAATAAAAAGTAATAATTTAGAAAACTATAGAAAATGTAATATATAGTGCTGCAGTATCAGTATAAATCAAATTAATATAATATTGTATTAGTGTTTCATTAATATTAGTATTCCATGCACCTCTCTTTAAATATATATATATATATATATATATATATATATATATTATATATATATATTTTTTTTTCAGAGGGACAACCCATGTTAGATGTTTTGGAGATAAAGTCAGAGAGGCCAGATTGAGGTGGTTTGGACATGTTCA
>JAQMYJ010000009.1:19668620-19691908 GCA_030014305.1 Clarias laeviceps
GATCAGATCACATTACAACATTAAACATTTATACCCAGTATTGTGTAGGTTCCCTTTATGCTGCCTGAGCGGCTCTGGCCAGTTGCTTGCTGGCTGACTCTAACAGTTTGACATAAGACATATTGAGTATAATACAGTATTATGAATAGATTAAAAAAAAAAAGTTGGATGGTGTTACTATGGTGCATGCTGTTTAATGTATTTTTCTGTATATATATCAGGTGATAAAGGCTGTAGAGGAGAGCTACAGGCTGCCGGGCCCTATGGACTGCCCCACAGCTCTCTACCACCTCATGATGGACTGCTGGCAGAAGGACAGGAACAGCCGGCCCAAGTTTGATGAGATAGTGAGCCTCCTAGACAAGCTCATACGCAACCCAAGCAGTCTGAAAAGCCTTGTCAATCCCTCTAACAGGTACAAAAGCAACAACTTGCTTACGCTGCGTTTATTCACTTCACTAGTTTCTGGCATTTTGTGTGCTCACGACCATTCTCATTTGCTTCTTGCTTGCTATCCGTCTCTATATGCTTTTCATCTATGCTTTGTTTATTGTATAAGCACATATCCAGCTCTCTGTAAAGTAAATTCTGGTATTTGGTCATCTGTGTCGGTGAGCACAAAAACCATGTCATGTCTGCAAAATGCCGATAATGCAGCGTTAACAGCTTTTGTTACATGGATGACACAGGAAATCACGATTTAATGACACTTGAAACAAATAAGCGCCGGTACTTCATGATTTAATGCCGAGTTAAGTGGAAGTGACAGCGTACAAATGACTTCCAATTATGGTGATTACATGGTATCAGATATATTTTCTGCATTGCGAATCACTCTGTGCTTTTTTTAACATGCAGGAATCTATTTTCTGTAATTGTCTTATGGAATTATGTTACATTTAATTACAATCATTTAGAGTGGGGGAATTTATTTTGTGTGTTTTAAATACAATTTTTCAATTAAGCTATTTTGCCCTTATGGTAAAATATGGATAAATTCTGTATATACTTTCCAGCTAAAATATTTTCAAAAATAATGAATAAATAAATATCTAACAGTGCTTACATGATGACCAATTTTAATGTTTGCATAATTAAAATGGCTTTCCATGCATGCACAAGAAACATCCACTTAGGCTTGTGTTCATCTTGTTTTTCTGTACAATATTATCTCCATATAGCATGCTAATGTTAGATTTATGCATTTATTCCTTCAACAGTCCATTTGTCTTTCCCACAGGGTGTCCAATTTATTAGTGGAGCATGGCAGTGCAGAGCTTTGTGCATTCAGCTCTGTAGGGGAATGGTTAGATGCCATAAAAATGGGTCGATACACAGAGCTTTTCATGGAAAGTGGATACACTTCATTGGATGTAGTCACTCAGATGACCTTAGAGTAAGTCCCCCCCCCCCCCCACTCCATTGTCATTTCCTGACAAAGCGATCATGGGAATTATCTGATGCACATTAACATAGAGAATAAAAATGTCCATTAAAAATGCAAAACCATTTCATTGTGGCAGGATTTAGATTTCTTTTGGGCTTTTAATTGCACAATTTTTTATCTACAGTATATTATTATGCAGATATATGATAAAACTTGACAAGTGACTTTTTTTCACTGATATTTATTTGCTCACTTCTACTAAGATGATATATAGGTTGAACTGATCCAATGACAGGTTTTGTTTAACCATGTCTTAATCACTGTTATTCTCACAGACCAAACAAAACTAATGAAACAAAATTACAGTTAAAATAAGGATCAGATTCTAATAATAATCTTGAATAGTGCTGTATTAGAGCCAGGCACACGTGTTGTTGAAGAATGGTAAAACCATTAAGCCTGGAGGAAATAAAACTCGTTGACAGATTTAGTATTAATGAAATATGTGGTGTGAAACAAGTCCTTAATTACAATGGATAAGGATCATTTTCTCAAGTCAGTTATCATTTAATAATAGACATTTCTTGATTCAATACTTGTGGTTTCGATTACAAATGTTGGTGTAAGATCATTTAAAAACAAATGCTTAAATATAATTCCAATATGTTTATACTTAATTTCTTGAATTTGTATTTGTATTAACCATTATTTTTTGAAAAGCATCTATTCTTTAGCTATTGTGTTCTTTTTTTCTGATTGTTGAGACGCTGTTTGATGTGGAGAAGTGTTGACATGGTGGCGTGGTGGTGTAGTAGTTAGCACTGTGGCCTCCGGGTTCGAGGGGTCAATTCCTGCCTTTGTGCGTAGGTTTCCCAGTCCAGTTTCCTGGTCCCGCAGTCCAAAGACTTGCAGTGTAGCCGTTCTTATTGGCAGTTCCAAATTGCCCGTAGTGTGTGAATGAATGTGTGAGCCCTGTGATGAATTGGCAACCTGTCCAGAGTTTACCCAGTATAAGCGGTTTAGAAAATGAATGAATGAATGAATGAAAGTTATGACACTAGTGCCAGCTGCAAGATTAACAGCTTGTTTTAATACATTATTATTCTGTATTAACAAACTATAGCAAATGCTTGAAAAAAAGAAAGAAAAATATTATATTGTCTAATCTTTGATATCTCGTAATTTCCTGGGAGGCTAACTTCATTTAGCTTTTTTTGTTTTTTAAAAAATGCCTCAGCGCTTTCAGAAGGGAGGGATTTTGCGGTTTCTCTGTTATTTAACAAGCTGTGACTTTTTTGGACTTAGTTTCAATAGAAAACAGTTTATAGCTGCTTTAAAGTTAAACATTAACAGACTTTTTTTTTTTTTAAGACAACAGAGATAACGTATGAGGCAAATTACCTCTAGCAGTATTTGTTTGTGGACCGTAGCACACCAGGCCTTCCTAGATGCTGTCCATGGGGTTTTCTTGGCAAGGATATTGGCATGGGTTGCCATTTCCATCTCCAGAAGACCATGTACAGGCAATGTGGAAACGGCAATTAGCCTAATCTCCATATCTTTGGACTGTGGGATGAAACCCGGAGTACCCGGAGGAAACCCACCTACTGTAGCACCGGGAGAACATGCACACAGACTTGTGTCATTGTGGGTTATGAACCCTGGAGGTGCAAGACAACAGTGCTAACCACTAAGCCACCGTGCCGCCTATAGCAGCATGTCCTGTTCCTTATTTAATAGCAACTGATGTTTTTACAACAACTATAGAAGTGTTCAATTATACTATTGACTGTTTTACAGAGATGTAAGGACGGTTGGAGTCACTCTGGCTGGGCACCAGAAAAAGATCCTCAACAGCATCCAGGAGATGCGAGTCCAGATGACGAATGCCACTATTCCCGTCTGAGGCAGCTCTCAGAGCTGGAGATCTACAGTAGTAGCCTAGCACTTTTTCACCAGGGACACTTATTTATTGAATATGGAACTACTAAACTCTTAAAGGGAAACAACTCGATATTCCTGCAGAGCAAAATGAGGATCGATTCAATGACTGGACAGAGTTGCATATGTGTGTGTGTGTGTGTGTGCCTGTGTGTGCGTGTGTGTGTGTTTATGCACAGCTCGTCAGCCTCTTGACAGCTCTGACAGGACCGAGTCAGACGTGTTGGCAATGAAACATTTGGAAAAGTGTGGCACATTTCCAGGTAGGACCACTGAGCGGCTGGTGGGAGTCTCCGGGCTGAATGTATAGCACTTTTTCAAAACCTCATGCAACGATATTATTACCTCCAGAAATCCACAAACTCTCCAGTCTACCTATGTTGACAGATGTTATTCCACAAGTTCACTCGGAGGAAAGGTCATGCAGTAAGACTTGCACCATATCAATCGGCGAAGGAAGAAGCGGCTGTGTATTACAAAGCAATATTAGATTTCATGCTTGATACCGATTTCATTTTCTTTTTGGATGTGGAAGAAGAAATGGTCGCGTGTGTACAGTTTCCATTTGCACAGTACGTGTCTTAATCCAGGGGGAAAATGCATTAAAAAAAAAAGTATCAGGCTTCAAAAACAAATATTTGGCACCAGTTACGGTAAAGTTGTATGTGTAAATAGTGTACAGTTAGCTAAAGCAATTCGTTCATGTGGGGTTCATATACTTTTAGCTGGAAAACATTAGTAATAAGATGTTGACATAAAAATAAGAAATGTTTATAGTGCTTTTGAGTAACAGCAGGTCATTTTACACTTGATGTATGAATTCTACAAGTGGCTTTGTGCTGTTGATTTCTATTTATTTAATTCAACCCAAACTTAACTAGCATATGATTTTACTACTGTTTCTCTTGCGTTTATTCCAAATAATATAATTATACAGGGGAAAAATAAACAGTAGCTCTGAGTATCTTTATGTACTTGAGTTATCGAGGTCAGTATTCTCCCTGAATGTCAGTACAGATAAACAGCTCTTCTATGGCCGCTCATGATTATTTTCCACTTTTACGGTCATTATAAGATCTTTGCTAGAGGAAACTGTAGTCAAACCAAAGCATCACATGAGCAGCATAGATTAATGAGGTAATGTTTACTGTAACAAGTGCCGTGTGCTTTGTGGCATGAGCACACCGGTCAGTCGAGGAACGAGGACCACGAAGGTTCAAACCGCTTAGTGTGAAGTTTCGCTTGTATTATAAACAGCGCCGAGACTCAGCAAGCACACAGACATTATTCGTCTCATCTTCCATTTAGTTTCTAAGTGCTTCCACTTATTTAGCAGTTAGTATAAACTATTTTCTATGCTAACTGAATGTGCTGGGTCGAGTCCCATCAGTTAAGACAAAATAGTTTCTCAGTTTATGATTATGTAACACATTTTCCCAAAAACTAATAAGGCAGAACAAACCCTTTCAGTTGTGTGGTGCAGTGGAGCTCAACCGAAAGGCATTCGAATCACTTGTAAGGTGATTTTTCATTACGAGTATTGCGTTATTTAGTATTACACATGGAGCTTAACTTTTGATGTTTTTGCAAAGATTGTTAAAAAAAGGGATGTGAAGGAGAACAAGCCGAACATCAGCACACACTACAGATGATTTATAAAAATACATTAATGTCTGCGAACTATCATGGGAAGTTTGCTGTTCTTTTATTTTCCTGTTGTCAGCACCTTAGACAACCTCTCTATTGTTAGTTCATTTGTATTTAATATTCACTCTTTAACCAGCAGCATGTTCTGCTAAGTGTTTTTATTCAAGTTGTATTTTTTAACCTCAAATTAAAACTAGTTTTATTACAGCAAAAAAAAGGGCCAAGGATAAATTAAGCAATCCTTTATTTCTAAAGTGACCTTTAATTTCTGTATTTTTGGACTGCTCTTGTTCTTAGATTTAAACCTAATTAGACGTTAAAGCACAGGTAAATCATTAAACATGCAATTTTAACACAGTTTTCCTGAAAGAAGAACATGAACTATATGCACACTATACGCCTCTCTCACAATGAAAGACCGTTTCTGAATTTTAAATTGGCGTACAGCAGATGTAGTTTTAAAACATCATTTGCAAGATCTCAACATGGATGAGAATTACCTCATACCATCAACAAGACAAACCTTTTTAATTGCTGAAAAGCCTGACAGATCCTACCATCTGATCACTGAAAATGTGACTCAAACCACGTTGAGGGTTTTACAGAACGCCACGGGGCCTCTTGAGATCTTCCTTATTAACACCGGCATGTAGGAGAGAAACAGATGATTCACATGGAACAGGCATGAAAAGAAAATGTGCATGATATTGAGGTTAGGTTTGCTCAAACGCATTTTCTAAGCATAAATATGTTTTATCCTGTCATAAGCCACAAATATTTTAGGATCAGAATTGTTTCAAGGAAAAAAAAAAAAAAAAGTGACAAGCACAGAAAAAATGTTGTGTTGCTGTTGTGATTATTTGTCTACGCCCTTTTATTGTGCGTTTTGTTTGTGTAAATGTCTTTTGTAGTGTAATATATAAAATTTTCTATTTTTTTCTAATAAATTCAGAAGAAAATCTGATTGGCTTAAGTCTTTCTTTTCTATTCTGTAACAATAAAAAGTTTTGGGTTTTTTTCCCCATTGCTCTGGATTCGGACCACATGACCTTTTCCATTGCTCCAATCTTAATGCCCCTTAGCAATTAGAAGCTTTTATTCTAATTAGTCTTACCTACAAGTGATTTTCCTATGGCCACACAGCTGTTTAGTCCCAATCCAGTGAATTGTCATCACTTGTGCATGTGGAAATGCTTTTATTTTAAAAATTAATCACAGCTATAATTTCTATTGTCCTTTTTTCCCAATGCAACTTCACCAAGAGCAAGAATTCACCAAGTGATCTCTGATATTTCATGATTTTTTAAAAAACACATTTCTTCTTCAAAGTTGACAGTTCAGCAATACTTCCAGGTTTTACTAATACAAGGAACTTAACTTAGTTCCAGTAGTTTCAGCAGTCTTCCTAGTTGTTTTCTTTGCTTGATGCAGGCCAATAATTTAACCCTTCTAAAACACAGTAACATCTTTTCCATGACTAAGGGATACATCTTCAGGTTAAAAGAATTGTTGCCATCTGAAATGTATTAATTATTGTAGTAATAATGCATTAAATACTCAAGGGAAATATTTGCTTATCTTAAATCGAATGGCAACGTGTTTGGTCGGGGAGTGAATTATTAGCAGGAAAAATGACATTTTGGTAAAAAAAAATATATATATAATAATTTCTCCAGAACTCAGTCAGGCCTTTTCTACTGGGATTTACCAGACCACCAAACAAATGTGTTTATTTTTTCGGAGAAATCTTATTTCTCTTTCGCTTGTTTCTCTAACTTCCTTTCTCTTATCATTTTTTTCAATTTTTTTTTTTTATAACAGACAAGAATATATTGTTGACATGATTAGCATGAGGTGGCATGGTGGCTTAGCATTTAGCACTATGGCCTCACACCTCCAGGATCGAGGGTTTAATTCCTGAGTCGAGTTCGTTTGAATGGAGTTTGCTAGTTCACACCGTGCTTGGTGGTTTTCCTCTGGGTACTCCGGTTTCCTCCCACAGTCCAAAAACAAGTAGATAAGGCCAATTCCCCATAGTGTGTGAATGAGTAGTGTGTGCATGTGTGTCCTGCGATGAATTGGCACACTGTCCAGGAGGTACTCTGCTTTGTGCCTGAAGTTTTCTCGGATAGGCTCCAGGCTTCCTGTGACCCTGTATAGGATGAGCAGTATAAAAGGTGAATGAATGAATGAATGCTTTTGATCATTTCATTTTAGTTGTTTGAGAATTCATGCTAGTTGATGGAAGTCTCTGTTTGTGATGTTCTTCAGCACAGTTGTTTTTAGTTCCTGCATTTTAAGGAGGATTTCTACCTTGAGTCTGGCCTGGAGTTAGAGTGTAGCTCAGTACGGATCAGGTCAGCTGATGAACTTGGCCAGTCAGGAACATTCCACTGTTTGGTCCTACAAAATCTTCGACCTGCTTTATTAGTAAGTCTTAGGACAAGAGTTTATATTTCTATCCAGAAAGCACTCAGCTGGCTGCGGGTTTTCAATCCATCCAGGCCGGAGCCACACCTGATCCAACTTCCGTTGTTTGAAGTCATTTAATACGAGACCAATTGATTAACTGAAGCCTCACAGCGTCATTGATGTGAAGCTGCACTCTCACATAGCAATCGGCTGCCTTTTGTGCCTGTTCTCATTTCCACAATTTGGCTGAAGTACGCAGGTGTGGGCTGAATATTGGGGTGGCTGACCTGAATATTTCTAGATGAGATACAGTCGAGTGCAAAAGTTTGCATACCTTTAGGGCAGAAGGAAGAAGACAAAGAAATGTAATTTAGAGCAACAAGACATTTAGTGTGCACGGTTTTAGCAATGTCCCTTCATTGTGACAAGGAAGAAATAGTATAATAGTGAATTAGTGTAAAGGTAAATATGATTAGTTGTCATAAAAACAACATGGGTTTCTGATTTAAAACATTTGAAGCAAAGTGATGAATAACCAGGACAGTCGCTTGTTTCTTAGTTATTTCATGACAAATTAGGAGGATAAAAACTGTCCTGAATTGGAATTTGATAGCTTTTCATGGGAATATTTAATAAGCAGTCAAATTAGGTGCTGATGCACATAAAGGAGGCCATCATTAGGCTTTAAAAACAAACCTATCAGAAAGATCAAAACTTTAGGAACAGCTAACACTTAGGTACTTTCATACATTCAAAAAAAAAAAAACCAAAAAACAGCAAAAGTCAAATGAGGAACTCTCTGGTGGAGAAACGCATTTCATTGAAAAGTCCACAATCAAGAGATACTGATATGTATGTAAAGACAGAGGGTCTACCTCAAATGCAAACCACTGTTAACACTAAGAAAAAAACTAACTAGACATGGCTAAAATTAATTGATTAATTAATTGATTTAAATTAAATCAAATGAAAAGAAAAAAAAAAACTTGCCTGCAAAATACTGATCCAGGGATAATTTGTACCAGAATAATTGTAAGAAAAGAAGATGGAGAAGGAGGGGAAGGGCTCATGTACTGTATGCAGAAAACACAACGAATAAGCAACAAATGAAAGGTGGCTGTAGTAAAGGAATGGCAATGTGGCTAAAGGGAGGGAATGCCGAATTTTGTTAGTTGTCAAATTGCATTGAAGTCTGTAAAACGGAGGGATTGTGTAAAAATGGATATTATTCTTAAATATTTAATGCAATATTTGGAATTTGGTTAAACCCTTCAAAAAATGTATTTGCCTCATTTCAAATCAACTGTAGAAGTGTATAGAGACAATAGTACAAATATTCACACTGTTAAAATACTTATGGATTTTTTATATATCCACTTTCAGGCCAAAAGAAAAAGGCCTGTATCAAGCAAAGTACTTGCAAAAGAGATGTGTTCAGAGTGACCATGCTATTCCATCCAGCATTTCAGGGTAGGAAGGGAAGCGCAGGAAGCGATGCACCCATCATGCATAGTGCACACTGTAGAAGCCTTTGGACGCAGTGTTATGATCTGGGGTTACTTCATTATAGACATTATAGGGGAAATAATATAAAGTCAGCTGATGACCTGAATATACTGAATTACCGGGTTACCACATCTATGGAGTTTTTCTTCCCTGAAGACACAGCTATGTTCAAGGACTCAAATTGTAAAGCATGGTTCTAGGAACATAAGGAATCATTTTCACACACCAACTGGACACCACATTGTGCAAAATACAGTATTAGAGCATATAAGAGGTTTTTTTTGTTTGTTTGTTTGTTTGTTTGTATGTTTTTTGGAAAGGTAGTGTATATTGCATGGGTCACATGTTTGTGGATTATTAGTTGTGGTTGAAGGACTTTTCACCTGCAAACCAATGTACTGACTGGGGTGGTTGATGATATTGCTATGACTAACACTTTTTTCCTCTTTTTTTTTTTTTAAACATGTTTAAGAATGTTGCCCCATAGAAGGTGTCTCTTTCACCTTTACCAATAGCAACATCTTTTATAATGACAACTTTTTTATTATATATAGCGCTTATAATGTGCTTACGTTCTAACAAGATAATGTATGTCTATTATGGCTCAGGACTTCAAATGTACATTATGAAACAAGCTTTTAAGGAATACATGACTTAACATAACTTTTTTGTGAAGCAAGTTCTTCAGAGTTAATATTTTTATGATAAAAGTGTGTATGTGGGGAAAACAGTGCTATAAACAATTTTCGATCATTTATTGTTCCTGAAAACATCCCATGGACACAATTTATCCAAAAATCTGAGTAATGATTGACATGTCCAAAATGGTCTTTTCTATAGCGCCTGGTGTGGTGCCTTGAGTTAAAATATTACACATTTTCAACAGCACCAGGAAGAACTGAAATGGAAGTCTGAGGATTTGGACACTTCCATTTCTTCAACAGTGTCACCTTAATCGAACTCTGACCCCCTCTCACCACACACTCAAACACATACATACACTTTCATCCCTAACACATCTACTATATATGTTAATGTCATACACTCATATATTTCAAACCATTACGGTTGTTTGTTATGGTACAAAATTTCATTTTAACCCTTGAGCTCTCACGGGAAATCGCACCTCTAAACATTGCTCTAGGTGTTAATTATCAATCCATGTTTTTCTAACCTCTGGGGCGAAATATATCGAAATAGCGTGGAATTCCATATCAGCAATAAAAATTTTTTTAGAAAGAGCTTCGTCTGTACCATTTATCAGCGACTGCTTTCGCTCGTGCTGCACTCAGGTCTTTCGGAGGAGTGTTGCTGGAGGCTGTGGAAACGCGGCTGGAGGTGCGAGTCCCACGACGTAGCCCTTCACTCCTAATGCAATTTCCTTGTCTGAAGGTGCCACTGGACTCTCGGTCCCGCGAGTCATTTACAAATCATTCCGATTTTAATCATTATGAATGACCTTCATCAGAGACGTTTGTTGCAGCCAGGGTGGGGGATTTCTACTCTATAGTTTTGGAATATAAAGGACTCCTGATATATTACATACGTCTTGGCTCATTCTCAAAGTTCATTTCTTGCACTCGCTTTCTAGGAATCATTTAATTAGTTCACAGTTTCTTTTTTTCCTTTCCTTTTTTTTTATTTCTGATGTCTGGTTAAGCTTGAAGTTCATATAATTGGTTTGAGGTGCAGTTGGAATAATTATTTCGAGGAAATATGAATAACAGAAAGTACAAATTTTTTTTTTCTATCATATTTTGTTTGTTTGTTTTCTTAATAATAACATTCCAGTTTGATAGCTTCTTTGTTCTTGTTTTCATTGTGTAAACAATGCTTTTTATTTTCTTTGCTACATAATTATAATTTTTACAACTACATGTACTGTGATATGATGTAAGGTTCCTTTTTTTAATTACTGGCGCCATGATCAGTTATATTATGGCTATTTCCAGCTTACATTCCAACTTTCCATTCCCTTTGACACCAAGACTTTTTCCCTAGTAACATCTCTCCTGTAACCCAAAGTCATTTGATGTCAACAGTGTCCCGTGTCCCAGCGCATGCCTGGCATTATACATCTTCATCTCTTCCAACCAATTATCGCTGGGCCCCTTTGTCTGCTGCATGCTAATGTGTTTGAATAGATAGCAGCTCTCCAGAGCCACATGGCTGGTGCAATTATCTGCTCCTTTTGCTGCGGGGCGCCTGCTTTATTTTTCCATCCTTCACCAGCTTACATCACCGTATTGATCTCAGCTGTGGTATGTGATCCCAATAAAGCTGCCCCATGTCTCCGGTGTGCCCACTGTCACCTCCTCGGAGTGCTTTCCCAAGCACAACATGCCTTTGGGCTGAGGGTCATCCTGTTTGTCACTGGAGGAGGACTTTCCCAAGGTCTTGTGTGTTTTTAAGCCGTACTAGTCTCCTCTGTACACCTGAGTTCACTAAATCGCTATTGTCAGCACAGGAGTTGACAGGGTTATTAGGCACGTTCTCCTGGAGGTCGTCCAAGGTGAGATGGAATAGTAGTTAACCTGCAACCTCCCCAAGCAAAGGCATATTAATAACAGCCAGCGTGTGTAAGCCCAACCATTATTTCTTGATAATGAGCACTGCCACTGCAGCTTTCTGAGCTAAGCTAGCACTCCTTCTTAAAATGGACACTTGCTCATCTGATATACAGCAGGACTTTAAACTGTGTGCGGGTATGGAGGATGTGTGCGTATAACTCATCAGACAACTTAATGCAGCTTTAAAATACGACCTGTTGTTCTGTCCCTTGAAATTGATTCCCTGGTCAAGGTCTGATCTCTATAGCCAGAAACCTTTCATTGTCCGGTAACATACATGTCTCGTCTTGCTAAGATGACTGATTGTGCAGTCCTGTCACAATTGTTACAAGTAACTTATTTTTATTGGTAAGTAAATCACATCTTTCATTACACTTAATTTTTATTAAAATAAATTAATAACTTCACTGTATATTCTGTTTCCATTTCTTGTGTTTTTTTTCTTCTTCATTTGTTAGGAATGGGCTCATTAGGGCTCAAAGATTGTCACTAGGGCTAAAATCTGGATTCATAATGTCTCATGCTCACTTGGTCATATGCTCACTTGCCCCCTTCTGGATTATTATTATTTTTTTTTGCATATTTGTCATGTAAATGATTCAGATCATCAAACAAATTTTAATTACACAATGATAACCAGTGAAAATCCAATTAAATTAAATCCATTAAAAAAATTATTACGAAAGTCTTTAAATGATGATTTCATTTATTAACCTACCTGGCCCAATGTGAAAAACCTAATTTCATTTGCTACACACACCCAGGCCAGATTACTACCAGACCTGTTGAATCAAGAAATGATTTAAATAGAACTTGTCCTGCAAAGCAAAGCATCCTAAAAGATCTCACATTATCATCTGATCTAATGAAACGCATGAGAACCAAAGTACGAGACATGTATCAGTCTGGAAAGGGTTACAAAGGCATTTCTAAGGCTTTTGGACTTCATCGAACCACAATCAGAGCCATATTCCACATGTAGAATAAACTTGGAACAGTGGTGAACCTTCGGAATAGTGACTGGTCTACCAAAATTACTTCAAGAGCACAACAATGACTAGGTTACTAGGAATTTAGGTCAGAATGGTCTGAAGTACTGTAAAGAGTGGAGAGCAGCTGCCTGCCAAAACCCACATTCGGAAACCAGTCAAGGAATCACTTTCAGCAATAAAACACACCTGATAAGTGTGTCTAATTAGTTATAAATTGCCTCTGAACCATCCATTTTGTTCTGTTCACTGCTAACACAAGCTACAAAGCTAACTAGCTTCTAACACAAGACCTAAATCTCTCTCTAACCTACTACTTGGACACTACTTGGTGTAAATAATATAATATAAAATAAATCTCATAAGTTACTCTGGACTGTCCTGCACCTCCATGGTTTATTTTCCTCACCTTTTGGCGACATAGAATCCGCAATAATTTAAACCATTTTCACCACTGTTAATTATGAACTGTAAATGTTGGTTACCAATAACAGTTGGTTAGTTCCACCGGTTGTGGAAGGACATGTTGCATATATGACATAAGCTGCTTTGAGACAATGACCATTGTTAAAAGCGCTATATGAATAAAATTTAATTGAATTGAAAAAATGTGCACCTTTGGCCTAATGAGCCAAAAAGTAAAAGAAACTCATAAAAAGTCAAACGATTCATTCTACTGTTCCATCTACACAATATGGATCAAAGTATTTGGCCAAACCTGTTAATTATTGAATTCAGGCCCCTTATCCCCAGTGGATTAGATGAATTTCAGCATACCAAGACATCTTGGACAATGCTGTGCTTCAAACTTTGTGGAAACAGTTAGGGGACGGCCCTTTTCTCTTCCAACAAACTGTAAAGTCATTAAGGGCTATGAAGATGGTTTGATGAGTTCAGTGTGGAAAAACTTGACTGGCCCAAACATAGAGCCCTGACCTCAACCCCATCATGCAACTTTGGGATGAACTGGAACGGAGATTGCAAGCCAGGCTCTCTCGTCCCTCATCAGTGCCTGAACTCATAAATGCTCTACAGAATGGATGTGCAGGAATTCCCACAAAAACACTCCAAAATCTAGTGTACAGCCTTCCAAGAAGGGTGGAAGCTGTTATACAGTAGCAGTAAAAGGGGGACCAACTCCATATTGAAGTATATGTATTTGGAGACAATGTCACTGCAGGTTTGGCCAAATAATTTTGTCCATATGGTGTATCATCCATTTTTTGGCTGATTCTTATAGCCTTTTTCTTCAACCAATAAATAAATTAAAATAAATGTTGCCTATACAATGTGTGATACATCTTTATTTCTTTGCCAATACTTTTTTTGTTTCATGTATCTTTTTTTCTCTAGTTTTGACCTTTGCCCATGTTTGACCATGGAGTTTGATCTTTTATGTCCATGTTGTCCATACCTGACAATGATTCGTCCATATCTTGCACCCGAATGAGATATGACTCTGAGGATAGGAAAAAAGACAGCACTTAAATCTGACTGCCTTTGGCGTCCCTGTGTTACACTCGCTTCATCTTGTCTCATCAGCAGTGTTCCTGGGAGTCACGGGAATGCTGTGGTGATGGTGTGAGTTCACAAATGATCCCCCTCATTATGCTGATGAGCAGGGGGACTGCTCAAAGCCCGGCTGCTCACGGCCACTTTGTCATCCGTCCGCTCCCTCCAGATGGGCACGTTTTCCACAGCAATCAGGGACACACAAGATGTGATTTTCAGCCATGATGAATAATGGTTATGTTTTAATATGGGATTAAAATGTCTGTTTCTGCTGTAACATTCCTTTTCAAAGTGGGCTGATTTTTATTCAGTTGGGTTTTGCCAGCCTGTCATTAATTAAAGATAAGCCTGGTATATAAATCAAACTTGAATAAGAGATATATGACTTTTCTAGATGGAGATTAGTTATTATTATTCACGTCAGGTAATGCAAAATGTAGATTGTAAAAGGAATTTATGTACATTCACATGAATATATTTCAATGTAAAATTTTTAAATGCTAATCTAATTTATTTATTTGTACTTTGTTACAGAGTCTGTGCAGTAAATGACAATCTGTATCCCATGACATTCAAATATCATTAGACTTGCCAGGCCTGTAATGCACTCATTGGAAGATCCTTCTAGTTTGTCATCGGTAAGTGAAATACATGATTATTGATGTCTAGGTTGGATGATTAACTTGGCTAGTGGCCTGAAAAACATCAGTGTTGCTTTATTGCTATTTTTGTGATTTTTGTCATCAGGCAAGATGAAGCACCTTAATTGCTCACCAGGGTAATTATTGAAATGACTGGACTATCCCTTAGCTCTACAATGATAAATATAAATGATAAGATGATGAACAGCTGTCCGATTCTCCTGGAACTACATCTCCCATAATTCCTTGTCGACTATGTCGCCAGGCGAACGACTCAGTAATTCCATTCACCTGCACATCACTGACTAATCACCTCTGCAGCCTTAAATACATCTCATCGCATTGGTGGTGGATGAAGTCCTTTACTTAAGTAAAAGTAGCACTACCCTAAGGAAAAGTACTTTTATTCCAGTAGAAGTCTAACATTTATATTTACGCTTGAGTAAAAGTACTGTACACAAGTACTTACCTTCAATTGTGCTTAAGTAGTGTAATTTATTATGGTTCTGTTAGATTATTATTTTCACAATTAGACTCTTGTTTAATCAACTTGTTGAAAAGGCTCTTATGTCACGCTGGGTGCAGCTTTGCTAACATAAGGTCATTAAATTAGTCTAATATGACATTGAAACATTACCATGAGTGGTCAAAGTACAAGTGAGGAATTTCTATTAGGGTGATTTGAGTGGCTGTGAAAGACTGACAAGCTTTCTTTTTTGTATTTATGTTTAAATTAACATCTCTGCACATGACTATCATGCTTTCTCTACGAAAGAAAAAAAAACAACAACATTTTTTAACAAATATCCCAGATATCAGTTTCCCATTCTTCAATGTATCTAAATCAATGTTTCATATGTGTGCTGTGGAATGAATACTGGAGTGTTTGATAGCTTTGCATAGGTTATTATCACAGCCAGTGGAAGGTAAATTTGTGAGATTATGTTTCCTGAAATAAAACTCCATTCCACTGTTTCAACAGAATCATCATTAGCATGTAAAGCTAGTTCAAGCTGCTTTTATTTACCTCAGTCCAAGTGTTAGCCTTGAATGTTTACCAATTCATGATATGAGAGCATTTAGCTGATAAGTTTTGAATACTACAAACAAAGGTACAACAGCTAGCCAGCTAATGAACAACTTGGAGTGAGTTGGAAGCTCCAGTTTGTTTTGCTTTTGTTGAATTTTGTTAATCAAGAGTTAGCAACACTTGGTTAACCATCTGGGGAGGCACACGGCACAATCATAGTAACTAGGTAAAATATTAATTTAAAACACATACACAATGAGAGATTTCTCTGCTGAAAGTTAACTCTAAGTTACCCATTCAAGAAAATGACCACAAGCACAAAAATTAGCTCACGTAGCTTATTAGCTTACGTATTTGATCAGATTTTTACAGACGTGGGTCAAAAAAAAGTGTTTGAAAGTTCTGTTCAACAAGTGATGAGTTATTTTTGCAGGTGCTCAATAATACAGGTTAAAGAAAAGGTTTCTTAAAGGTTTAAGAAAATCCGTCAGAAGCTGTAATCTGATTGGCTATATATATATATAAAATGTAGTGGGGGAGAAATTACAACATACAACATAAAAGTAAAGGCTCCCCAAAAATTTAAATAAATTACAAATACTTAAAATGTAATGAAGTACAATAATGAATTACATTTACAGTACTTTGTTATTCTTCACCACTGGTCTTCTGATTTTTATTATATAAATTAAAATATGCTAAGCTGAATACCATATTAGCCAACAATGGGGAAAGTGGCGGTGTTGCAACAGCAAAGGGAATCACAGAGGGATGAGAGGTATAAATAAATACACAAACTTAATGAGTAAGTTTGCACAAATTCTCATCATCGCACACACACACACACACACACACATTATATAATATATATGCACACAGTGTATATAAATAAATGATGCTTTATAATTTTAATGTGAGGCTACCCTAGTCTGATGAATTGGACTACATGTGATCGCCTTTTATTCACACACCCTTCAGTGAGTCTTGGGTGTCCATGACCCAATTGCTGGTTCATTGGTTGTCCTTCTTGGACCACTTTTTGTAGGTAACCAGTGAGTACCAGTAACATCCCACAAGACCTGACGCTTTGGTGACGCTCTGACCCAGTCATTTAGCCATCACAATTTGGGCTGGTCAAAGTCACTTAGCTCCCTATGCTTGCCCTCGTTTCTAACACATCAACTCTGAGAAATGACTGTTCACTTCTGAGTAAACTATGCCATTGTAATGCAATAACCAGTGTTACAGAGTGACAGCCTCACCTGTCAGTAGTTATAATATTACAGCTTATCAATAAGTGAAGGTGTGCTATATGTCTGTATATCTATGCATATAGATGTACAGAATTTATGGATATGTGTGTGTGTGGATATATATATAGGTGTTCTAGTATCTATATCCATCTCTTTACTTTTTGTCTTTATTCCTATATATTGCTAATATAAACCCTGTAACCTAGTTTGTAGAATCCTACATTTATGACCTATGATATTTACTGAGTATAATATTTCAACTATACTAATGAAATTATGCTTCATGCAAATGAATCCTATGTAGTTTCCAAATGCTTGATGATGAATTACCTTCTAACCCTGACACAGTCGCCGCTCATTTGATCTGAACACACTTCTCGGAAGATGTATTTGGCTTTTACGCGGTTAATGATGTGGAATCCACCAAATGGCTTGAGAGATGTAAATCACAGCAAAACTCATCTAGTCTATAAAGGATGAACCAGGATTACATCATGTCAAGTTTTGAAAGGCCAGCAAATTTGAAGAACAACATTTTTATGGTTTAATTCTCAAACAGCCAGATGCCACAGAATGCCTTAAATCTGCTTTTTTGAAGAATGAAGAATTTGCAACATGTAAAGCCTATGGATTGCAGGATGAGTGACTGAGTAAGGTAAGATTTTTAATTCCCCTCCCCCCCACCAAAAATAAAAATTAAATAAATAGTCTTGCTGATTCTTCATCAGCACTTTTTTCCCCCCTGTGAACTTTCAACTTTTCACCTGATTCACCTTGAATTGACAGTGAGAAATGTACTCGGCGTATACTACTGGGTCGAACAGGAAGGTTGGCCTTTCATCACTCTTTGTATTTGCTCTGTTCTACAGCAGTGCCACTAATGACCATAATCGATCATCAGAAAACTGTGGCACTTCTATAAAGTCCCGCAGTGACTTTTTTTCTTTTCCACATCACTTGCTGCGCTTCTTTAAGTGTTAAAATTCCTTCAAATGTGAACGGTGATAAACTGCAACAGATTTAAAAAAAAATTAACTACTGAAACACTTTCTCTTTCTTTTTTTTAATTTATTTAATCACATTTGTACCATTTGTATAATATTTATCGAGACTATTCATATTAATAATAATTCATCTGCAAAAGTCTAAAAATCCAACTTCATATTTTAGACCATGCTCAGGGCTACACTTATCAGTTCCCCTTTTCTTGTCTTTATTGGGATTAGAATAACTTACTCAAGCACTCATCATCTATACCATTTTATCCTGTATGCAGGGTCGCAGGGGGCCTGGAGCCTATCCCAGGAAGACTTGGGGCACCAGGTGGGGTACAGCCTGGACGGGGTGACAATCCATCACAGGGCACACACACTATGGCCAATTTGGGAACGCCAATTACCCTAACCTGCATGTCTTTGGACTGTGGGAGGAAACCGGAGTACCCGCAGGAAACCCACCAACATGGGGAGAACAAGCAAAACTCCATGCGCACAGACCCAAGGCAGGACTCGAACCTGGACTCTGGAGATGCAAGGCGACAGTGCTAACCACTAAACCACCGTGCCATCCATGAAGTTGTGCAGAGTGAGTTAAATGAAGAACTCAACTGCTTATGAAATGGTATTGTAAGCAACAATATGCAGGATTATTATTTTTTTTAATACAATAAAAAAACAAAACCATAAAATGATGTTATTGATGTTGCTTTTGAATCACCTTATTATCCTGTGATGATGATAATTCACAAATTGGTATCATGATTTAAATTGGTCTATTAAAAAAAGGGACTTAGGTTGATAGGAAACTCTTGTCATACACTGTGATGTATGACATCGAACTGTATATAGTTGATTATAAAATATGCTGGGTGGCTGTACAGTGAGTAAGTACTTATTCGGGCAGATAATGGAGTGAACAGAACACATTATTTTCAGGGTCACTCCGCATATGTGTTATATCATTGGACCCTGTGCAATGACAATATAGAATCCAACTCAAATCCAACGTTGTATAGTCTCTGTAGCTTCATTGCTGATGATGTCATTCTGAATTATGTAATTGATAACCAATCATCAGCTGAGTTCTTTGTTTCCTGTGTGGTGGCTAATGCATGCACATATCCATATATAATAGTTAAAATGAACATTTCTCTCATATTTTTCTCAGGTGACATACGATATTGGTAAAGATAAACGTATCTACCTTGGTACTTGTTATTCTGTGGTCTGCAAACTTTGACTAAATATGCATTGAGCACATCACTGACTTCTAAGTCTTAATTCAGATGGGTGAATTTCCAATTTAGTTTTTCCATGCATTTGTGTTTTATATTTATTTGCTTGGTAAGGTAACGCATGATAGATCATTTTTATCCTTTTTGTTCAATTTGCATTATTACCCAATTGTGAGCTTACAACACTGACGACAACCAGCTAGTTGATAATGGCATGTCGTTGGTGTGTGTTGTATTTTGTACTGTAAACTCTTATGCTGAGCCCCAGTGGCTTAATGGATAAGGCATGTGTCCCATCTGTGGTGTTTATGGTTAGCCAAGTGGTGCAGCTGAAGCATCCTGGGCCCATAAACCAGAGGTCGATAAATTGAAACCATCCTCTGCTAAGACCTGTGCTTTTGGGGCAGTGGTAGTTCAGTGGGCTAAGACACTGAGTTACTAATCAGAAGGTCGGCGGTGCCACAGCTACATAGGTTGACATTGTTGGGCCCTTGAGCAAGGCCCTTAACCCCATCTGCTCCTGGAGTGTTGTATCATGGCTGACCCTGTGCTCTGACCAGCGTTATGCTGAAATTTCACTCTGCAGTAATTTACAGTAATGTCACAAATAAGGGCTTAACTTAACTATATTGTGTGAATGTTTTTTTTTTCATCTTTCAGTTAAGCTAGTCAATTAGAGTGAAGTCCAGTTTCCACTTGTTTTCCTATGAATCACTCACTAAAAACAGAACAATCACTCACTGTCACAGAACAATGTATGAAATGATGTCACAGTGTAACTTACTATTATCATGCTAAATGCTTAACCAACAAACTTAATGCTTAATGCTTAACTAATAAACTTAATGCTTAACGCTTAACTAATGAAATAGAAATAAAAACAACAACAAATTGTAAAAATGAAATATGGCTCTTACAAGATTGAAGTCCAGTTTCCACTTGTTTTGCTATGAATCACTCACTAAAAATTCACAAATTGTGGTGAGTCCAGTGGTTATACCATAAGACCTTGTGCGTAGACCTTGTGTGGAGTGTCCCAGGATAACCAATAGTGATTCATAGCTTGTTGACATGGACTACAAATATTTTGAACAAGCGTACAAATTGTGTAGTGGAGATACGGCTTTTTATGACTCATAGGTCTGCTATATGGTTCCACAGGCCTGTCCATGACCTTCTGTAGTCAATCCTGGGTAGCACTTGTTTTGTTTTGTATGTTTTTCACAAACTATCTCTCCTATTCTGTTCCAGACAAATGATACATTTCAAGATAAAATAGTTTCCATTATGTGCTATATACAGTATTTCAAGGGAACATAGAACCCTGGAAACCTAGGGTTCTATGTTCCCTTGATATACTGTATATGGTAACATGGGACCTGCAAACACAGGACCCTAGAACTGGGGAACATAGGGTTGTGTCAGGGTTGAATTTTGTGATTTTCCTCACAGGCATCCATAGACTCTCTCGGTACAGCATAGAACCATTCTTATGTCAATTTGTTTTTGTTTTTTTTCTTGCATAATGCTTTTTTTCTTAGCTCTGCCTTAGTACATCATTGCTACGCCATAGCTAATGACATCCGAGTGTGTAGAAGCCACAGCAAACCACAATTTTAAAATCGAAACAAAAATCAATAAAGTGAGGACCAGGCTTAAGCACCTACTGTAGCATTGCTCCTGATAGCATATTTACGCCATAGAGGACCTTTTTTTTCAGGAGCTTCACACATTGGAAGTAAAGAATTCATCCAATTAATCAAACAATGGAGGATTAATCAAACAATGTATGAAAGTTCCTAAAAGCTGAAATAGGATTCAATGAAGAAGTCGGAACTAGTTTGAGTGCTTTATATCCAGGAATCCTAAAACATTGTTCTTTAACTAGGTTGAACTTTGAGCCATTTAGTTCAAAGGTATTATTTAGTAGTTCCTCAGAGACACAGACATGACCTCTCTGTGTGATGTTCTTGTTAAAGTGTGTGATGTAATGAAATCAGAGTGAAAGACAAGGCACCTGTGCTAGCGCTTCTATTATCCACGTCTCGCTCCTGGCTCCTCATAAAACATGAATGAGTTTTCAACCATAAAGGACTTGATTTTTCTTTGATTTACACAAGAAATAGAAAAGGTGAAAAGTCCAGAGGGTAAATCTTTTATGGTCCTTGCACAGGATAATGCATTTAAAATAAGCATCTATAAACTGGAAAAAATTAATTCTATGTGCTTGTAAATGTGCAAAAACGCCCGAGCATTGCATTGGGTTCGGGTTTTAGACTTTGTGATCTGTGTGGAATTTCTGGGGCATTTAAACGAAGAAAAAACGAATACACAAATAAACAGTTAAGCGAATCTCCTGACAGATGCACAGAGTCATCATTGTTCTATAATTGGTGTTTTAGAAAAACGCACCAAACTGAAGTGCGAACAGATTTTTAACACCTCACTGACACAACAGCTTCCTTCTGTTGCTTCTTTAACAGCTTTTTTCTTTTTTCTCACTGCCAGTGTGATCACTCACAGTCTCAGTTTGTACTCAATGTGCCGTGCCATTTTATTCCAGCGCTTATGTTCTGTGCTCTTAAAATGAACATTTTAGTGTATATGTTTTAGATAATTTTTGACCTGAAAGTAACACGATCGGGAAATGTTGACGATAACTGTTTGTTTCTTGTAAAACATGGCTAGTTTGAGCTATTTGTTGCGGTTCTTTTTTTTTTTTTTTTTTTTTTTTACACTCCAGGTGCCAAGGAATCCTGACCTGCCCAATGCTGCTCAAATGCAGAGGGAGGAGCAGGCTAAGATCGATGAAGCAGAACCTCTCAATGAAGAAGAGCTGGAGGAGAAGGAGAACCTCCTGTCACAGGTAACAACCACCTGCACGCTGCTTGGTGATATCAGATCTGGTTAATGCAGTTTTGAAGCACAATTGTTTTAGTAAAGATGATAAATAAGTAAATAAGTTTCATTTGGGGAGGGGGGGGTTGGGGACATGTTCAGTAACGGATAACCGTAGTTATTTGTAAAGATTTAGTCAAGAGTCAAGTATGCTTTATATTGTATATTTGTGTAAAAGGCGTATAAGACTCACTTTGGCGGACTTAAGAACAAATCCAACTTAAGAACACACTCCTAGAACGGAACTCGTTCATAAATCGGGTATTACCTGTATATAAAAGGTTTTTAAAAAAAAAGGTTTTTCCCCCCCTTCTTCTTGAACCTTTGATTGTTTTTTCCTTTATAAACCCTTGTTATTATTCGTCCTCTTTGAATAGGGCTTCACCATTTGGAACAAGCGAGATTTCAACCAGTTCATTAAGGCCAATGAGAAATGGGGACGAGACGATATCGAGAACATCGCTCGTGAAGTGGAAGGCAAAACACCCGAAGAAGTCATGGAGTATTCCGGTAGAGTGACTCTCGTCTTCCACACATTTAAACTGGTACCTGTTATGTGCATCAGTGCTTTGTTTGTGTGATTAATCAAAATGTGTGTGTGTGTGTGTAGCTGTGTTTTGGGAGCGCTGCAATGAGCTGCAGGATATCGAGAAGATCATGGCTCAGATCGAGAGAGGTGAAGCCAGGATTCAGAGGAGGATCAGCATCAAGAAAGCGCTAGACTCAAAAGTATGCGACTCCGCTTACGAACGTTCTTGTTAATAAACTTTTTTTCTCACCATAGTTTTGCTTTCAACACTAAAAGAAAAGACATGATGAGAAAATGGGGAATTGTTTGATGGTCAACACAAAACACATTTACAGTATAATCCTAAAGGGCGTCTGAAAAATCAGGACCTTGTGGAAATATGTAGGATGTAGAGCAAAACTACAAAAATTAATTCTGTATAGTTTTGGAATTAAGAACAACTTTATGATCACCATTAACCTAGAACTCGGACTAAACTCGTGCACTCCTTTTAACTGTCTGAAAAGCATTACTCACTTACATTTAGGACAGGGGTCGGCAACCCAAAAAGAAAAAACCCACAGGGCGCCACAAAACCCTTTTGACATCTTAAATGAAAATAACACTGCATATATCATTATTTTTGCATTTATGCCATGTATAAAAGAAAAAATAAATAAATAAAGGTGTGTTACATTTATGAAATCAATGCACTATATCCTGACTCTTAAAGTTCTATTCTGTAAAGCGTCAGCTTGTGT